>OZ010604.1:45933908-46046408 GCA_963932145.1 Acanthosepion lycidas
TTCATACATTTTATGTGTAAAGATACATTTTATTAAAAAATAGTAATAAACTTCATTAATTCTTATTCTAACAGAAATTAATGCATTTTTTTCATTTTAACTGATGAAAAAAGTATTCGTACAAAACAAAAAACGTATATTAATTTAATTTAATACTTTGTAGAATATCCTTTATTGAGTTCAACAGCTACCAGTCTATTCCTGTACGTCTCAACTAATGATTTGCACACATTGAGTGGTATTTTGTCCCATTCTTCTTGGCATATTGTCTTCAAATTCTTGATATTTGTTGGTGCTCTTTTCCCAATTTGAATTTTCAAATATCGCCATAAATCCTCGATTGAGTTCAAGTCTGGGGACTGACTTGACCATTGCAAGACATCAACGTTACTTGCAGCTAACCATTTCCTTGTAGATCTAGCGGTATACTTAGGATCATTATCCAGTTGGAAAACCCAATCAGGTGGTAGCCGAAGTCTCTCAACAGAATGCATTAAATTGTCTTGCAGGATTTTCTGGTATCTTTCGGCATTCATCTTGCCCTCTATTATTGATATTCTGCCAACACCTTTTGCAGAAAAACAGCCCCAGATCATGATACTGCCACCACCAAACTTTACAGTTGGCAACGTGTTCTTTCGTAAGTAGGTTTCACCGTCCTTCCTCCACACATGATTTCGATAATTATGACCAAACAACTCTATTTTAGTTTCATCTGTCCATAGTACTTTTTCCCAAAACAAATATTCTTTATCCTTATGCTCTCTAACGAATTTTAGCCTAGCATCTCTGTGTCATTTCAAGAGGAGTGGAGTCTTCCTTGGGATGTGTGATTTCAGACTGTTTTTGTGTAGTTCATTACTTATTGTACGCTTGGTTACTTTAATCCCTAATGCACACAGATGTCCATGCAGCTCTTCTCGGGTAACCTGTGGATTTTGTTGGATCTGGCGTCCTAATATCCTTGCTGATCTTAGAGAAATCTTCCTCGGAGCACCTGTTCGTCTTTGGTTTTCGACACTGTTACGAGTTTTAAACCTTGCAATGAACGAAGCAATTGTAGTAAAAGGAATATTCAGGTTGTTAGAAATCGTTCTGTAATTGTTCCCATCTTTCCAAAGAGACAAAAGGTGTTGTTTTTGTGAAATAGTCAATTCTTTACCTTTAGGCATTATTAGAACCTTCTCGTAAGACTAGAAATTGCAGAATGCTCTGATAATGGCTAATAGCGTTAACTATAATTACTGATAACATTATTGGAACATTCTAGAATATACTTTTTTCGTAATTAATTGATTATTTTATTCTAATAATTGATTTGTACGAATACTTTTTTCACCAGTTAGAATTTAAAAAATGCATTAATTTCTGTTAGAATAAGAATTAATTAAGTTTATTATTATTTTTTAATAGTATGTGTCTTTATACATAAAATGTGCCGAGATTTGTTTTATTTAAGGCTTTTACATTTATAAAAATACAATTTTTCAAGTGTACAAATATTTATTTCCCCCCACTGTATATCGGAATTAGAATTGGGGATAGGCAGCCCAAATTTCATATTTTGTTCTGCTTTTGCTCGAGTATCTTAGACCGTCTCAATTAATATTATGAAGTGGATGTTGTCAATATGGTAGCCATTTTTCAGAGCGTTAGAATTTAACTATTTGCCGATCGCATACGTGACGTCATGTGACGTCATGTGTAAAACGGTTACATTGCTAGAATGCATTTTCTTTTGTATGATTAGAAAAAGAAGGAAATTACTGGAAAGTAATTGAAACTCACCTGAAGCGAGCTGAATGTGTAATGCTCCTCATGCCAATGACACTTCCGCCGAGCTTCACTGAATTTGATATGTTCCTCTCGAATTTTAAACTGGGGTCATCAGGAGAGAATGTGCACCGTTTCGAGGCCTTCCTCTCAACGGTTTCAGTATTTGCCGATCGTATACGTGACGTCATGTGACGTCATGTGTAAAACGGTTACATTGCTAGAATGCATTTTCTTTTGTATGATTAGAAAATATTTCATGTACATTTTAAAATACGATCACTGATGGAGAAATACATTTTATTTAGTGAAATCTGTTTCTTTTGGATAATGACAGCTCTTATTGACCAGGGTTATTTTTTTTTTTTTTTTGTCTATAAAAAAATAACGTGGATGCATGCTTACTCAGCAATCACAGTGAATGCCAAAATAGATACAAAAGAACAATCATAACTGATTTATTAGGTTGGTGCAAAAATAATGACGTTTTCTCACATATGTTAACATGTGAGAAAACGACGTTATTTTTGCACCGACGTAATAATAAACAGAGTACATTTTTATTAGGTTGGTGCAAAAATAATGACGTTTTCTCACATATGTTAACATGTGAGAAAACGACGTTATTTTTGCACCGACGTAATAATAAACAGAGTACATTTGATATCCGGTACACACGATGTTTTTGAAGGAACTCAAAAACATGAGAAAAAAACATTAATTAACAATAATTTCCCTAATCACGCAATTGCAAAAACAAATAAAACAGAAGAAATTATTATTAGCATTATACAAAAAGAGAAAAATGATAAAACAACATTAAGCAATTCTAGTGAAACCATTTACACAGTAACGACAAACAACATGACAGAATTATAAGAAACCTAATACATCCATATATATATATATCATCTATCGACAAAAATAATCACTTACTACACATTGTTATGTAAATAATAATAATGAATATAACATTCATATGTTGCACAGCCACTTCATTATCAAACCGGTTAACGTGTCATTTATCCAATGATAATTCAATTAAATCGCATATCACCGACACAACAACAAAATAAAAGAAATCCGACCAATCCTTAACAATAAGACAAAAATACTATATTATATAAAGTGTAAAATAAAGCTGTAAAAACTAGAAACATTAATTATATTCCATAAGTAAAAAGAAAAGAAAACAGAAATGACACAAGACACTTAAAGAAAACTGACATAGCGTATGAAGATACGATAACTGAAAAAAGATAAAAGCAAAATAACAGGAGAAACACAAGGTATGTCCAGTTCGGACATCACCATCATAAAACTTTGATAATGGTTCTTGAAAGTCCGCATTACTTAGACATTGAATGCCATATTACATTAAAACGAAGCAACCTACACTCAACAAAATTACATTGAAAACTAGTCACAACACATTACATTGCATCTAGACATATGGTTCTGTTGTAATGCTTTGGTCTGTCACGTGTTATGACGTCATAGAACCGCATCTTGAACTTACGATCAGTGTCTGCTATTCCACGACTTTTTTTTCTATTTTCAATTTTCTATGTCAAGACAACAAAATATCATCTTTGACGGTGGATATCGTTGTTTCATGCCTGTATAACCCCTCTGAGGATGGCTCATGTGAACTGAAAGCTTAGGACCAACTTAATAAAAAAAATATCCATATATTGGACAATTTTTCTCTTTATTTTTTCCGGCTCATGATCAGACATAATAGACATTCATAGTCTGTTATATTTAATAAATGTTTAAATAATGATCTGCTGCCCCGATTCACTATATATATATATATATGATTTGCGGATTGATTAAAGGCTATCGCTGGAGAAAGTGTAAGTGCATGCTAGTTGCATTCGACTTTGCACTAATTCCTATGACAAAACCACGAATTCATCACTGCTACTCCCGTTATACTTTAAATAGTAGGATTAGATTAGGATTACGATGAATAGGATTATGGTTAGGATTAGAAATATTAAAAAATATTAAGAATACGATTGGATTAGAAATATTAGAAATTAGAAATAGGATTAGGATGAGGATTAAATAGTCAGATTAGATTAGGATTAGAATTAAATAGTATGATTAGGATTAGAGTAAGATTAGGATTAAATAGCATGATTTAAATAGTAGGGTTATGGTTTAAATAGTAGTATTATCATTAGATTAAGATTAGGATTAGGATTATAAATATTAGAAAATATTTAAAAATAGGATTAGGATTAAGATTAGAAATATTAAAAATAGGATTAGGATTAAATAGTAGGATTAGATTAGGATTAGGATTAAGTAATAAGATTTAAATATGATTAGCATTAGATTAGGATTAAAATAAATAGGATTAGGATTAGAAATGTTCGAAATTAGAAATAGGATTAGGATTAGGATCTTGGCTGACTCACATTTTAAGAGAAGAAAAAGTGTTTAGTTTCTATTTTCTTTTCCTTATTTTCAATTTTTTGAAGTTTGACTCAAATAATTGATTGAGTCTAACAATGGAAAAAGGCGTATTTTTTACTTGATTTTCATTGGTCTTAAGATTTTGGCCAGTAGCCGTATTTCAAATGGGTATGATCTCAATAAACTTAGAAGATCTCAATGTACATGGGAATGATAAAATGATCGAGCTTTTTTCTTGACTACTCTACCATTTAGGGAAATTCTATTTGCCGAGCAAATATGAAATCTTGTTTTTGCAGCACCCCCTCGAAAACGAGTCTCAAGCGGATAAGTATGTCGTCATACTTGTAGGAAGTTTGTTTATGTTTCTGCTTATTCGTTTTTATAATGGGCGTTTTTATTGCTGAGATTATATTTCTGAATTTATTCTTGTCGATATGTGCACCTTAACCAAGAGTGGCATAAGGCCATACTAAGCTGAGAAAGAAAGAAAGCAAGGAATTGGAAGTGAAAGGCATAAAAAATAGCATAAAAAAGAAAGAAAGGACGAATGCAAGAAAGAACAAAACGAACAAACGAAAGAAAGAAAGCAGGAAATTTGTGAAAGAAAGAAAGAAAGAAAGAAAGAAAGAACGAAAGAATAAACGTATGAACGAAAGAAAGAAAGCAAGCAAGCAAGGAAATAATAAAGCATGAAATTGAAAGCGAAAGATATAGAAACTAGCGTAAGAAAGAAAGAAAGAAAGAAAGAAAGAAAGAATAAAACAGATGAACGAATGAAGAAAGAAAGAAAGAAAGAAAGAAAGAAAGAACGGAAGGAAGAAAGAAAGAACAAAACAAATGAACGAACGAAGGAACGAAAGAAACAAAGAAAGAAAGAAACTGGGAGATTCGAAGGAACAGTATAAAACCTACCATAAGAAAGAAAGAAAGAAAGAAAGAAAGAAAGAAAGAAAGAAAGAAAGCAAGAAAGAAAGAAAGCAAGAAATTGGAAGTGAAAGGCATAAAAATTAGCATAAAAAAGAAAGAAAGGACGAATGCAAGAAAGAACAAAACGAACAAACGAAAGAAAGAAAGCAGGATATTTGTGAAAGAAAGAAAGAACGAAAGAATAAACGTACGAACGAAAGAAAGAAAGAAAGAAAGAGTAATAATATAAGGCAGAAAAAAGAATAGAAATCAAAAATAATAAAAACTTCCTTAAGATAGAAAGAATAAAATAATTAAAAAGGAAGAGATCGACAGTAAAAAGCCGAAAAATATCTTAAAAAATAAATAAATGAAATTGAAAGCAAAAGGTAAAAATACCATAAAAAGAAAGAGAGAAAGAAAGAAGAAAGGAATAGAAAACACTAAGCCTAAAACTGTCTTTCGAGAGAATGAAATAACGAAATAAGAAAAAAAAAGAAGCAAGAAATCAAAACGAAAAAGCTGAAGAATAGCGTTATAAAGAAAGAATGTCGGAAATTGAAAAAAAAAAAAAAAAAAAGAAAATACCATAAGAAAGAAAGTAAAGAAAATGAAAAGAAAGGAATAAAAAGCCAAAGGCGTAAAAAAAAAAAAGAGAGAGGAAAAGATTAAAAGATAGAGTGTAAAAAGAAGAAAAAGAGAAAGAAAGGAGAAAGAATCAAAGTCAAAGCAAAGCGAAGAAAAAAAGGCGGCAAAAATTCCATTTTAAAAGAAAGAAGAATTAGAAAGATAAAAAAAAAAAATAAGAGAAATTGAGGGATAATAATGAGATGTAAAAATGAGGTAACAAAATGAAAAAAAAGAAAGAAAAAAAGAAAGAAAAAAAGAAAGAAAAAATTCCCCCGAAGACCAAATTAAAAATAAGAAAAACCTTTTAAAAATAAAAAGAAAGTAATTAAAAGTTAATTTTCTATTAATGGCATTGATTTCGAAATGAAAATGGCGGCGTTAGAGATGCTATGATTGCCGCAGGTGATTCTCAATAGTTACAATTCAAATTAACATTTCATCTCCGATTGAAACGCTTTTGTTACATTTCGCCACAACTCTGTCTATCGAGTCTTACTCTATCACTACTACATTATTCCGATGTCCGGAATTTGGCTATCCACAGCTTCCTATCTTAATAGCGCTAAGACAGTTTTTCTTCACCTTTTTTGAGTCACGGACCACTTGAGTCACGGATCCCATGTGTCACGGACCCTTTGAGACACGGATCACTACAAGAACTAGTACTTCATACACAGACAGACAAACAGATACTCTGATTGTTTTGTTTTTTTGTTTTTTTTCGCAACACTTGTATGAGCTTTCCTCCATACTGCGACTTCATGCTCACTGGACACACATCACTTTTCAGTCAGCCACGCTTGAAAGAAATTGAGGCCAATTAATCCTCACCAATACGTGAGAAGAAAATCAAGTCGTGATAAGCCGTGGAAAATAAGAATTATCACTTGCTTTCATGGAGTGGCAAAAGATGACGATCGTGCATGGAATGATGACACGGGTGTAAATGGTAAACAAGCACCCAACAGCAAGTCAAGATACGCCTAGCGTTCTGCACTGTCAGTAGTGGCTGGGTGCGTTTTACTTTTATTTCTTTCAATAGAAAACCGTTGATTGGGACAAGGGCTGTATAGAAAATATAAATGTTAGCTTTTACCTGATCATCACGGACCCCTTGAAATCCTTCCATGGACTCCAAGTTAAGAAGCCCTGCTCTAAGCAATGTTTATTCCTTTACTATCTCTTTACACAAGTTCGATAGGTACGTTACTCCCTCTGCCCCCTTTGCCTTCAATATATCCTTTGGGTGTCAGATTCTCCAAGCCTTCTTTCCTTATTATATATCGCCGGAGAGTTTCAGCTCTCTCGTTCTGATTGTAAGTATAACGATGCTTTTTGTTCCTGTTTACCTTCCTCGTTGCTCACATGCTCTGTCTATGGCATTCACAATTATTCTTCTGTTGAATTCTACTTTCTGCTACTTGAAGTATTGTAAAATGACGAGATCTTGTTGCCAATCTAGTGCAAGTCTGCGTGCCTAAGTGTTAAACTTATCATAGAAAAAAAGCAATGAGTAAAGCTTATCATAAAAAAAAATATTTATAGAAAAGGTCTTAATCTGGCATATTATTCTTTGTATTCTATCTCGAAATACATAACAGAAGCCCCAGATCAGATATGATATCGATATTTAATGCATGGTCGACTTATAGATATATATACACTAGTGTTGAAAAGTTTGAAGTCACTACCAGAATTAGCATAAGATGAACTTGACAGAAGAGTGAAAAAAATGAAAAAGAGCTCTTAGAGTCATTGAAAACAGAATGGAATCAATTATCAAACTTATACTTTAAGAATCTTTTGCAACGAATGCCAGAATACCTGGCTACAGCAGAGATGAACAAAAACTTGGACAGTTAACACCCGGGAGAGGCATGGCACGTGGATTTATAACAATCTACCCCGGTGGACGAAATAAAGGGTTCAGTTCGAAATTTCAATCACCTGAAGAAATCCAGAGCGTACACCGGCCGAAACGTCGTAAATATGGTAACAATAACAGTTTCAACAATCTAAATAATTTCAATACTTCATCTCAGGAATATAGACAGAAATACAATTTCTTAATTTTCTCAAACTAGGCCAGTACAGCCATCCAACAATGCTATAAGTTAAATATATAAAGGGAAATAGACAGTATTGTATCTATAATGTTGATTTTATCGTTGTAGGTCATTGTTGATGTCGAAAATCAACCTATACTTTTACTGAACGCTGACATAAGCACCTGCCGTATCAACAGGTAGCAAGCTAGTCTCAAAGAGAGTTGTTCACGCTGTTTGCTTTCCTCAAGATACACCAAGTTTACAACACGATACCAGACTGAGCTAAGCTTTGTTAATATTAGGTTGGTGCAAAAATAATGACGTAATAATGTCGTTTTTTTGACGTTAAAAAATACGTCAAAAAACGACATTATTACGTCATTATTTTTGCACCAACCTAATACGAAGGGATAACCAAATGTCCTGAGTACATTATCAATTCATACTCATCAGAAAAAGAAAGATTTAATCGCAGTAGAAATGTGTTACTACAACAGGATAATGAGAATACCATGGACTGAATACACGAGCAACGATGAGGTTTTGGAGAAAATGGAAACAAAAGGGACTAGAATCAGAAAGAGTCGATTGAAATTTCTAGGGCGCATAATGAGGAAAGGGGGCTTAGAAAATTTGTGACTTACAAGACATTTAAGTCACGAGAGCCAGATAAATGCGGCACAAAACCGACCTGGCGAGTTTGTGTAAGTGGTGGTCAGAACAGGGATTAGGAGATAGAGCAAAACGACAAACTTTACTAAGGGCTGCAATGAACAGGAAATTGTAGATAGCCATGATCGTCCACGTCTTGAAGTGCCAGTGCTTGGAAAATTTGATACTGACAGAGCATGTTGACGGCAAGAGGGACAGAGGAAAGCAAAAAATAGCCTACTTTACCAGCGTGTGTAAATGGTTGGCTGAATAGTGATTAGGAAAGACTGCAAAAAGACATAATAAAGAGCTATAACGAACAGGATGTTGTGGAGAGCCATGATCGCTCATGTCCAGCGGTGCCAGTGCAAGCTTGGAAAATTTGGCAGAATAGGAATGAGGGATAACAGGTATTGTTGGTCATTTTTTTTTTACTATGAAAATGTATTGTTTGTCATTTTCCTATAAAAACATATTGCTGGTCATTTTCCTATAAAAATGTATTGATGGTCATTTTCCCATAAAAATGTATTGTTGGTCATTTTCCTATAAAAATGTATTGCTGGTCATTTTCCTATAAAAATGTATTGCTGGTCATTTTCCTATAAAAATGTATTGCTGGTCATTTTCCTATAAAAATGTATTGCTGGTCATTTTCCTATGAAAATATATTGTTGGTCATTTTCCTATAAAAACATATTGCTGGTCATTTTCCTATAAAAATGTATTGATGGTCATTTTCCTATGAAAATGTATTGATGGTCATTTTCCTATAAAATCATTGCTGGTTATTTTCCTATGAAAATGTATTGTTGGTCATTTTCCTATAAAAAGGTATTGCTGGTCATTTTCTATAAAAACATTGCTGGTTATTTTCCTATGAAAATGTATTGTTGGTCATTTTCCTATAAAAAACATATTGCTGGTCATTTTCCTATAAAAATGTATTGATGGTCATTTTCCTATGAAAATGTATTGCTGGTCATTTTCCTGTAAAATCATTGCTGATTATTTTCCTATGAAAATGTATTGTTGGTCTGAAGGCTGGTTGTTCTTTCTTCATTCTCATTTAGCAAGACGCTTCTCCATCCCAAATATTTTAAATCCCACTTTTTCTTGCACATACAATCCCAACACATCAAGAATTCTTTCGGATCAGCATCTCTAGCTGTTTTGCTGCATTTCAACACTTTCTCTGTTATTCTCTTTTACATTGTTTCTTTCCTCCATTTTGGGTATCCCATCATTCCCTGCTCTCTCTCTCTCTCACCATTATTGCAATTCAGCTAAAACTCGCAGAAAACTTGTTCCTAAGCCAAACGGCTGAAATTTCTGAACTCTTTAATTTAACACTTGGAATCATTTCTTCTACGACGAAGTTTACTTCATTCGACCCTACTTCTGTCGATCGGTGTTGTGTCGATTAAACCCTTTGGAACCATCGTAGCCATTACGACCGTTTCTAATACATTGCTCTACCTTGAAGGAATAGAAAGAAAATGGAAATTTCGTTGAATTCGATTATCTTTCGAGAAAAGCATTACTTTTCGCATTATAGCCCTTCGAATGTAGAGTGTAGATGCTACACGAAAGTTCAGCGAAATTGAATAGGCTGAAACTTGCTTATCTATAAGATTACACGGTATTCGCAATGTCTCGCCGTATATTTTGTATATCTGTTCTGGTGTTTTGGCTACGTATTTAGAGATTCTTGATAAAATCTGCATTATTATTGGTCCCGAACTGGCATCTCGGTTTCAGTTACTTTACCAACGCCGTTACGTAGCTTTCCCGGTCCTTTTCTATAAATATTTTCATGGCAACTGTTCTGATGACCCTTACTCTTTGGAACCTAGACTTTATCAATTGAAGCGCAGTATTAGATTGGCGGCTAGGTCTCAGTATTTTACAGTTGAAGTAACGAGATGTAACCGTAAGTATTATGTTAAGAGTTTCTTCACTCGCACTTGGCGATTTTGAAACATTCCTTCAGCTTTTGGAAGATCATCTTGAATAAGTTAGAAAATCACACTTAAATGATATACATATATATATATATATATATATATATATATATAATGAATGAAAAAAGACCACTTTAAGGTACCATTACAATAATTTATTTCACCAAAATCCTTTTAAATGACTCCGGATCATCAGGTAACACTTCCAGCAACGAAATGAAAGGAAAAATGATATTGAAAATTGATGGGTAGTGTAATTTTTGTAATTTAACAGGGTGGGATGAGGGGGGTAGTTAAAGAGACATGGTAGAGTATAGGGAGGGGTTAATTTCATATCTCTCTTAAGCGTGCTTTACATTGGGGTAGGAGGAGTGACCAGACCATGACCTATTTAGATGGTTAACTTATATAGAAATGGGAGGGGTGTAGGGAAAAAAGAAAAGGAAAAAAGGAAAAGAGAGAGGAGACAGAAGACAGTAATACAGATATATACAAATGAGTGTTACGGCAAGGAGAGAGGGGGAGAGAAGGAAGTAAATCGAAAGAGGTTGTAATTGTGTTTTAACAAATTTAAGTAAAGGATAGATTTTAATGCTTGATATAAATTTAGATGTCTAAAATATATATACATATATATATATATAAATATATATATATATATATATATATATATATATTTGAACTTTATTTCAATCATTCATAAGCTTCCGATCCTTAGCTATGATTAATTAATGATGAACATGTCATTTTCGTTTACGAAATTTTGGAAAGAAATTATACGTTGTTAATGCTCAAAGTAGAGACTAATAGTGTTATAAAATTATCGGAGAATTCCAGTAAAATATCTTTAATCATTTCTAAGATACAGTTGTTCAGAGCTTAATGTAACAAATGAACAATTTTGCTTTTTCACGATTTGAACATTTTGCTGTTGCACTCAGTATGCAACACACAGACATAGACACAGACACACACGCACACATTATTTATATATATATATATATATATATGTGTGTGTGTGTGTGTGTGTGTGTGTGTGTGTGTGTGTGTGTGCGTGTGTGTGTGTGTGAAAATATATAGAAAATAGGAAAGAATTGGTTAGGTAAATAATCCAAAGTTCTTTAGTATTTTTGTTATTATTTAAAAAAAAAATAGTGCTCGATACAAAAGTAGAGCATAAATATAATTATTTATTTAAAAATATGATTCCAACACGCTACATAAGAGTTCTCATGTTTCAAAACAAGAGCCGAGAACTTCAATATAATTATTTGAATTGAATTGAATTAAAGTAAGCCCTGTTCCATCTTCAAGCAAAATTTTTTGGGGAATAACTTATTTCTGAAATTTACGTGTTTTAATACCAGATTCATTATTGAAATCAGAATTTCCATGCTAACGGCCAGCGCGATTGTTCATATAAAGAGGGGCGCAGGGTGTTAATAATTTGTATCAGTATAGAGTTAAATTCATAGGTGTCAAGTCAGGGTAAGGTTGGGGTGTCTAAATTTAAAACGGAAGATGATTTCGTCTAGTCTGGTTTACGTGTCTATGGAGATGTATTTATTTTATTTTTTCTGAAAGGGGTTTGTATATATATAAAAAAAACTGCCGTAAAATTTGTTTTTTGACGACTTCATAAAGGGTTATCTTTTTTGTAGGGTATTTAAGCTATTTATTAGGACTATGGATTTAAAAAAAGTATATGCTAATTATTCAATGCAAAGATTCGATGATGTCGGCAAAAAACCGTTAACTCATGTCTATTGTTTAATAGATTTTTATTATTTAGAAACTTAATAATGTGTAGTTTCCCATGTAGGCATAAAGGGCATCGGTCATCCCAAGTTTTACAAGTTCTAGTTTTGTTTATAATTTTCCATTTTACTTTTGGTGTTTTATTCATTTCCTTCAAATGCCCAAAATATTTAGATAGCGATGTCTGATTTCTTTTATTTATATTGTTGAAAGAGCACTTCTGCTGCCTCCATCTGGCTTTAAATTCATTCTTCGTAGACCCAATGTATATCATATTAGTATTAGGACTCTCAGTGGATGAGATAGTTCATTGGTATACTACAGATTTGACGCAGCATTTATCTTCCAATGGGCAGCCTTCTGGGTTTCTACAATCACATACTTTTTCACTGTTTATGTAAACTGGAAAATTATAAACAAAACTAGAACTTGTAAATCTTGGGATGACTCATCCCCTTTATGCCTACATGAGAAACTACACATTATTAAGTTTCTAAATAATAAAAATCTATTAAACAATAGACATGAGTTAACCTTTCCCGACATCATCAAATCTTTGCATTGAATAATTAGCATATAATTTTTTTTAAATCCATAGTCCTAATAAATAGCTTAAATACCCTACAAAAAAGATATCCCTTTATGAAGTCGTCAAAAAACAAATGTTACGGCAGTTTTTTTTATATATATATGCATATATAAACCCTTTCAGAAAAAAATAAAAAAAAATCTCCATAGACACGTAAACCAGACTAGACGAAATCATCTTCCGTTTTAAATTTAGACACTCCAACCTTACCCTGACTTGACACCTATGAATGTAACTATACTGATAGAAATTATTAACACCCTGCGCCCCTCTTTATATGAACAATCGCGCTGGCCGTTACCATGGAAATTTTGATTTCAATAATGAATCTGGTATTAAAACACGTAAATTTCAGAAATAAGTTATTCCAAAAAAAAATTCGCTTGAAGATGGAACAGAGCTTACTTTAATTCAATTCAAATAATTATATTGAAGTTTTCGGCTCTTGTTTTGAAACATGAGAACTCTTATGTAGCGTGTTGGAATCATATTTTTAAATAAATATTTATATATATATATATATATATATATAGAGAGAGAGAGAGAGAGAGAAAGAGAAATGTTGGTTGGTTGGTTGTTTTTTTTTATGGCATATCAATCTCAGTGGGTTATTTAATGCCAAGAAAATTTTGAAAAAGATTCATGGCGATAGTTTGGTCAAAACGATGTGTATATATACATATATATATATTAACCATTTTTCAATCACTCATATTTTTTTAGGACATTTTTCCCTCGAAAATTATTGCTGGTAATAATTTTTTTAATTACAAAGTATTTCTGGTATTAAATCCTATTTTTTTACACAAGTTTTGGGTGGTATTTGCTCATAGCTGGGACCCTAGCAGTTGCTACGAACCCAGGTCAGGGTGAACCTGGGAAGACCAGCAATAAAGAGGTGGTTCCACGCTCCACAAAACCTCCTGATCAGAGGCCTTGCTGTTGGACGTAGTTTATCGTCTTACCCAGGACGCGGATGTAGTTTATCGTCATAACCAGGACGGAGAGAGAGAGAGAGAAAGAGAGAGAGATGTGTGTGTGTATGTGTGTGACTATGTATATTATAACATATATATAATACTTATATTTGTTCTCAAAGTATCAGATAACATTGTTCGCCTTCAGTATCATCGTCGATTACAAACCCTAAATATGAGACAGGAACAGTACCATTTTTTTGTTTTTACTTCCTGGTAAAAGACAGGTGGACAAAAAACAAAGCAATTAACTGTCTTCCAATGCTCTTAAAGGTGAGCCTATCAGTAAAATGCAATGTCAATCTTTATCTTCTGTCCCCTTAATCTCACATTTTTAATTTTTATTGTTCTCTCTCCTTAATAATGTTTTTCTTTTTCTCATAACTTCTTATACTCAATAGCCGCTAAGACATATGGGGTATATGTCTTAGCGGCTTTACTGCCTTGATTGGATTAAAATAATTAAAAACTAAAAAAATGCAATACCCCAGAAAATATTTTTTATTGAATGATTCCTTTTTACGGCTTTTCAACCCTGTGTAAGTTAAATATTTTCTGGCTTTAAATAAAGCCAGAAAATATTTTTTAGATTGTAATAATTTTTTTTTTTTTAGATAATAATGTTTTAACGATACGAGTTTTAATATTTAACCCATTGCCTAGGGGAGAAGAGATGGATTCATACGTTTCTCAAGGGTATTTACGCGGAAGTGAATATAACGAATTTAACTGGAATTGAAACTCGGCTCTCCCATTAACAATTCTGTATCATTATGCATTACACCATCCGCCCAGCCAAGCTAACAGCACCTGAAGTGGTCATCCATCGAGGCTCTCCAGAAAACCAGATTTTTTTAAAAAAAATTGAGGATGATTTTCGAGACTAAAATCTGATTTTTAGCCAGTTAGGATCCCGGGTGAAAGACCAGTTTTATCTCCTCTTTGTTGGCCCTGTTTCAGACTAAACTCAACTCCGCTAGTACCTGAAATCTGTATGTTGTGCACAGAGAACGTGGATTACCGAAACAAATTTTTGAATTGGAAGAGATAATAATGATTTTCTGATATTTAACCCATAGATGGGAGAAGAAGATGTGAATTCATAGCTTTGCCATGGGTATTTACACGTAAGTTAATATAATGAATGCAAATGGAACCTGAACTCGGCTCTCCGATTTCCCAATCCGAGCCTTATCCTTTTAGACTCCTCGCGCATCCAAGCACCTGATATTCCCAAGCGGTTACCCATCTAGCTACTGACCTAATTAGACGTTGCTTAACTTCGGTGATCGGACGAGAGCCGGGGGTTTTTCAACTTGATATGGCCGTAAGCCTAGAGAATCTTGAAGGAATTGTCAATAGGTTGAAATTAGGGCCAACGTAATTGATTGTGTATGAACAGTATGTCGCATGCTATTTTGCTCCGATTAGCAGTGACCGATAATTTAGGGTTGATGTCAGCCAAGAAAGCTTGAAGTGATTAAAAAGCTGACCGTTCTGTTCTAATTCCATTAAACACTGAGGGTTGTGCCATGTATGAAGATAGGGGCGACAGCTGTATCGACAATAGCTGTCTCGGATGATGATACTGGGTCCAAACATAGGCATCGGGACGACAGTAACATTATCACCATCCCAGCGCGCTCCATACCAACACTTTTCACTTTTATTGAACCTTGTGATACGTGACTGACCAATGAGAATTGAGACACACAAAACTGAAAATACTAAAGTTCTCTCTTTTTGTCTATATTCTCTCAATCTCTGATGAAGCTTTAATAAACGTGAAACATGTTAGATTTATATACGTTTCATATTTGTTCTTTATTTTATGATACACACACACACATATATATATGTATATATATATATGTGTGTGTGTGTGTGTAACGGGTGTATCATAAATACTTCTACAATCTTTGAACAACCTAAACAAAGACAAATGCAAATCCTTCGTTTTTCAGCTATTATGCTTAAAGAAAGTTTACGGGAGATGTCACAGCGTTGTTATGTAGACTAGGTTATATTTGTCATTCGTGTACATTTGTGGCTTCAACGATTAACGCGTGTAGTAGTTATTTAACCGTGAAGTGTTCCTTTTAACAAAGGCAGGATATTTATATCGTGAGCAGGCAGATACGATTTTTACATAAGGCAGGGCGAATGGTAATATATATATATATATATATATATATATATATATATATATATATATATGTGTGTGTGTGTGTCAATATATAGAAAAATAGGAAAGAACACGTTAGATAAATAATCCGAAGTTCTTTAGTATTTTTTTTTTATTTTTTTAGTATTTTTGTTTTTATTTAAAAAAAACAAAAAAACAGTGCTCAATAAAAAAAAGTAGAGCCTAAATTATAATTATTTTTTAAAAATATGGTTCCTTCGCACGTTTTACAGGGGCTGTCCACAGAGAGTTTATTTCGAACGTACTTCCAGACCTGCTAGAGAATTACCCTTGCTAATATGAAGACGCATGTGGTTCCTGCATGATCGATCTCCAGCTCATTTTAGTCACAGTGTTTGCGATGCACTGGCTGACATCTTCCATGAAATATGGATAGGTAGGAGAGGACCGGCTCCCCAGACCTCAATCCTTCGGACTTTTATTTGTGGTGGTACCTAAAACAATTGTTTTATGCAGCAGACATTAATAATGCAGAGACGCTTTATTAACGTGACACGGGGGCCTGCGAAACCATTCGACATCGTGGGGGAGTATTTGAAAGGGTCCGCCAGTCAATGATCCGACGTGCGAATGCGTGTGTAGAAGCAAGCGGAAGACATTTTGAACATTTGTTATTAGTTGCTGTGTTTATGTGAGAAACAATTATGGCTTCAGAATTATTATAGTGATGGGGATTTTTGATTTTGATCCATGGATTCGAATCACGAATCACAAAAAGCAGTGATCTGATGGCTCTTTGGAGATATGTTTATAGGGACATTTTACCTCGTTTTGGTGTCAGGAACACGCCCTCAAAGTTTGTGAAAGTATTTATGGATTGTATCTAGTATTGTACATATTGACAGCGTTTACTGTAAACATTAAGCTTAATAACTCAAAAACGAAGGATTTGCGGACTTACGTAAAAGTATTTTTGATACTCTCTGTATACACGGGTAAATAAAAATGATCCATCTTTTCACTTTAACAGATGTTTAGTTTTTTTCACGCTGCTTATAGTTGGGACTATTCTGGTCACGTGATCAAAATTTGAGCATGATCTCCCCAGTTTCTTTGCGACTCTTACAGTGTAAACATGGCCGCACTGCTAGCAGTGTGCACCGAAGAGTACCAAAAAGCAGTGATCCGATTTCTCTTGCCGGAAAGTGTGACAAGGGCTGAAATTCATCGAAGGCTGTTAACAAAATACAGCGACAGTGCACTCCCTCGTAGAAGTGCGTATGACTGGATCGAGATGTCTAAAAGTAGCCGGACAAGCATGACGCCCGTCAACCTCCATCAATGACGAAAAGAATCAGCAGACTTGAGAGATGGTAATGGCGAATCGACAAGTCACCACCGATTCGAATCAGATTCGAATCACTATTCTTCGTTCCTCCTTGGTTCGCACTACTCATTTTCGTTCATTAGACATTGAATTGTGTCACTTCATGCCCGCCATAATTTTCCTGACTTCTCAGCTAGCCTGATCAATGAGTGTTCCTATACTTAAAAATTTTTGAAAGCCAATAACATTTTTCCTCTTGTATATAAATACGTATTTGCCTTGATAAAGTCACTCAAAGGACGAAACGTGTCAGCTAAGATAATGTTTCCTTTTGTGTTCATTTTATATATATATATATATATATATATATATATATATATATATATATATATATATATATCCGAATGTAATGAGAACGAAAAAAATATAAATTTTAACGTTCACAGGATTAATTCAAAATAGGGCTCAATAACAAGAGTAGAGCAATAACTATTTATTATAATTTTTACATACGGACAAAAAGAACTTGCTCACTACAAGAATGCATTCTTGTTTCGATGCGGTTGCATCTCACCTGGTGATAGTCAAAATACTTCGGATAGGCATATTTGGTTCTCACCAGTCGAGATGCAGATGCATCGAAACAAGAATGCGTCTTTGTAGTGAGCAAGTTGTTTTTGCCGGTGTGTAAAAATTATAATATATATATATATATATATATATATATATAGAGAGAGAGAGAGAGAAATAGATAAATATAGGTAACTATACTCCTCTCGAAAAACCTTCTAATTTTAGATTTGCCAATAATCAAATCAATCGCGAAGGAAAAAAGGTTTTAAAAAAAAGAAAAAGCTAGAAACATGGAAGTCTGTCAAAAAAATCACACAGATACAGGTTCAACGCCCAAAGAAAAAACCACGACACGAGTAAACAACTAACTAAAAAGAGCTCAATACAACCGTAGAGCAGACCTAGATAAACCTAGTGAGCCAGACAAACCTACCCAGGTTTCACCTAAGCGGATCGTCAGGGAAAGCTGCTTTCCCTGACGATCCGCTTAGGTGAAACATGGGTAGGTTTGTCTGGCTCACTAGGTTTGACTAGATAGATAGATAGATAGATAGATAGATAGAACCACAATCAAAATACATATAATTAAAATCACATCCAAAACTATTATGGATATGATCAAAATCAAAAATACCCATCACTATAATAATTCTGAAGCGATAACTGTTCCTCACAATACACTGGTGAAACTTACAGAAATTCTAAAAAACGTATCTATGAACACAAAAGAAATGTTACACACAACAATTTGTCAAATGCATTAGTTGTACATAAAAACAAATTCAACCACATCATTGATCTAAAGAATGACACTTTTTGAAAGAGAAAGCCACTTAGAAAGAAAATCCTCGAAAGTGTTGCTATCGAATCTTATCAAAATATAAACCTGCGCCACGGATTTTTGTAATATCCTCATTCCTGAAAGAACTATTAGTTGCCCAAACCAAGATACATGACTAGATAAATGTTAAAAAATGAAAAGAAAACCGTTAAAACCAAGACCTCATGTTATTCAAAATGGATAACACATAAATTAATCCCAAACAAAATTAATTCAAATGACAATTTCCATAAAATTTCTTAAAAAGAAAAAAAAAATTCCCAAAACACCACTTACTCACTTGCATTTATTAGACATTCAATTGTATAACTTCGCAACCGCCATAGATTGCCTGGTATTTTCAGCTAATCTGATGAATATTTATATGCGTTGCTAACTCAATAATTTTGAAAAACCAATAGCATTTTTACTCATGCACTTAAATATTTTTTACAAAATAAAATCTTTGCTTTTGCCTTGATAAAGTTCAAGAGAGGACGAAAAGCGATGGCTAAGATAAGTTTTTCTTTTACCTTTATCATTCATATATGCATAGAGCTTGAGACGTTAATTCAATTTAATTTTAATAGTTATATGAAGTTTTTGGCTCCTGTTTTTTTTATGTAGCGAAGGAATCATTAATTTTTAAAAATAATTATAATTTAGGCTCTACTTTTGTATGGAGCATTGTTTTTTGTTTTTTTTTTTTTAAAAATAAAAATAAAATAAAAACAAGAATACGAATGAACTTCAGATTATTTACCAAACGTGTTCTTTCCTAATTTTTCTCTATATTTGCCCGCGCACACACACACACACACACATATATATATATATATATTAATTTTTACATACGGACACAAACAGCTTGCTCACTACAAAGATGCATTCTCAAGTTGCTTCTGTCCGTATGTAAAAATTATAATAAATAATTATTGCTAGTCAATCCCTATTGCAGACGCTTGCTCAGGCGCATTTGGGTTTATTCAACATCCACAGGGCCCACTTGTGGTTTATACTGCAACTATGTGGAGCGCAGACCTTAGTTACAGTTTCTGGGAGAGAGCATGTTATCTAGCGTGATAAGCAATTTGAACAAGGCCAGTACACTCAAGCCCTCGGCCACGATAACTTGTGACTTCATGCTAGCACAGCTATCGACGGCCCCCAAGAATTCAGCCTAGCCAAATTCACTCACAAGGCTTGGGTCAGCCCGTGGTATGGTTTTCAGGCACTTTCCAAAGATGCTGCACACTTTGATCGACCTCGATCCATTCCGTTAAAACCAAGAAGTCTCCTCCCTGACAAATTGACCATTGTGAGATTTGAACCCGAGTCTCATGGTCAGAAAGCGAACGTTGTAGTATATATATATATTCTACTATATTCTAGTATATTTAATATATATATTCTAGTATTTATCTATATCTATATTTCTCAAAATGTGTGTGTGTATGTATGTGTGTTTGATTGGATGTTGTTTATGCATTTCCACAGTTTTCATCCGATTTCGATGAAGCTTGACAGATAATTCTTCAGTGCCGGTTTTGAGTCGAAGTTGTTAGCGACAATCGCTCTCCACTACTTCCTGTCCATTATAACTCTACACCCACCAGCAAGGCTTCTGATCAGGAAGATTTGAGGAGCGTGGAGCCACTCCTTAATTACTGTTGTTCCCAGGTTCACCATGACCGTGGGTTAGGGTCACAGTATGGGTGGGGGTTAACGCCCAGGCTGGGGTCAGAACACTGAAAGTGTAAATATAGGTTTTAATACTAGAAATAATTTTTTGAGGAAAATTTATTACCAGCAACACATTTTTTAAGAAAATAAATATTATCAGCAATACATTTTTGTAAATAATTATTACCAGCAAAACATTTTTGAAGAAAAACAAATATTACCACATTTAAAAAAAAAAAATACTACCACATTTTTAAAAAATAATATTACCACATTTTTTGAAAAAATATTACCAGCAATAAAAATCTTGTCGACATTAAATAACCCATTGAGGTTGATATGCCGTAAAACAAACCAAATCAAACCTTTGCTAAAAAAAATTGTCTACCAGTGTGAGGCAATGAAATTTGTCACGCATTGTTTTCTCTTCTCAACGTTTTCGGACCAGGTGTGTAATTTGGAGTGGCACGGTGGAGTAATGGGTAGCGGCTTGGATTGAGGAATCGGAGAGCCGAGTTCGAATTCCAGTCGAATTCAATAACATTCACTTACGTGCTAATAACCTTGGGAAATGAACCATCTTCTTCTCCTCCCAGCTATGGCTAAATAGCAGGAGAAACCGCGTTTTATAGCCTTGGATGGCAACTGGTAGACCGCAGAAAGAAATGGCAACCTACTGCGGGAAAAATCTGCCTCGTCAGTCATGAATCGAAAGATACATGATCGGCTACGGTGTATCACGCATGGCACATAACTGACTGCGTAATTTGTCTATTTAATCGCCACTGTGACATAAAGTGCATAGGTAAGGCCACCGAACTTCTAGAGAAGAGAATTACTCAACCCGTCCCAATGGGTATTAGAAAAGGTCGACTGGATAATTTGCTTAAGTGTGACATTTAGTTCCTCAATCACGGAACACTTTATTAAAAATGTGCATCATATTTGCATTAGGATATATTCTCAGTTTTGAGTGAAGAACATTCCAACTATCACTTAAAATTCCTATTAAATCAAGACAACCATCCTTATCCAAACAAAAGGATCGGCTGATAGGACTTAGTATAATCTGTTTATATTAGGTTGGTGCAAAAATAATGTCGTTTTCTCACATAGTAACATATGTGAGAAAACGGCATTATTTTTGCACCAACCTAATACATATACCTGTAACAATATATTATTAATAAGTGTGCATAGACACGCTGTTTAAAAAAAATGTAGCGTCTGTTTCAAATACAAATATCCACTAATAATAACGTTTGAAAAACGTCGGATTAAAAAAAAATCCATTAATTATTTAGAAATTGCTTTGTTTACATTTCACTTACGAAACTGAGCAGATATGGGCTTTCGAGAAAAATATCTGGAAGCGGAAGTGCGCTTTCCTTAAAAGGGAAAATAGAGACTTGCTCGACTGCATGGCTCTCTGTATACGAGTAGTAAAGCACACTGGATCAAACGATGCATTCTTTTGCAAAACGATGCATTCTTTTGCAAAACGATGCATTCTTCCGCAAAGGAGGACGCAAGTTCGATCCCTAACCGAAGAGCACTTTTTTTTATTGTCATTTCTCATGGCCCAGTGGATAAAAGCGTTGGTTGGATCCAGTGACTTGACCCAAAGAGTCACGTGTTCAATACCTGGCTACTGCAGTGGTGAACAAAACTTTGGGGAGCTGAGTGAAAGGGAGACAACTGAAACATCCGGAAGAGACATGGCACGTTGAACTAGAACAATCTACCTCAATGTTTGAAATAAAGGGCTCAGTTCAAAGTACCAAAAACCTGAAGAAGGTTAGGGCGTACAACGGCCGAAACGTCCTGAGTATGGCAATAATGATGAGGATAACAGTTCGAGCAACATATATATATATATATATATATATATATATATATATATATATATTCACCAACCTTGAGGCCTTCGAACAGGCGAAAATCATCAGCATTGAAGCCATGTTGCTGAAGTCACAGCTACACTGGGGAGGGTACGTCTCCAGAATGGGGGACCATCGCCTACCCAAGATAGCTCTGTATGGCGTACTCTCTACTGGACACCATGACAGGGAGCACCAAGAAAGCGTTATAAGGACTCCTTCAAGAAGTCCTTCGGTACCTGCTACACTGATCATCGCCAATGGTCGACACTTGCTGCTGACCGTCAAGTCTGGCGCCGCACCGTCCACCAGGCTGTCTCCAACTTTGAGGACTTTCGCAGGGCCAACCAGAAGGAGAAACGCTTCGGAACGAAGGAACGGGCAGCCTCGGAAGCTATACCAGACCAAACCTATAATTGCCGTCGCTGCAGCCGGACTTGCCTGTCCGGAATCGATCTGATCGGCCATCAGCGTGCTCGCAGTCGATGTGGACAGCCCACTTCATAAATCTTCGTTGACGAAGCCAAGCCAATATATATATATAATTCCTGCAATTTACGCGTTTAATAAGCATATTCATTTTTAAAATTAAAATTACTATGGTAACAGCTAGAGGGGGCGTAAGGGTTAATAATTTGTATCAACATCTCAGTTACATTCAAAGAGGTCAAGTCAGGGTAACGTTGGGGTATTTCACGAATTAGTTATTCCCCAAAAAATTCGCTTGAAGATGGAACAGAGCTTGGTACTTTAATTCAATTTAATTCAAATAATTATAGTGAAGTTTTCTGCTCTTGTTTTGAAACATGAGAACTCTTATGTAGCGATGGAATCATATTTTTAAATAAATAATTATATTTTTGCTCTACTTTTGTATCGAGCACTATTTTTTTTTTAAATAATAGCAAAAATACTAAAGAACTTTTGATTATTTACCTAACGAGTTCTTTCCTATTTTCTATATATTTTTTACACACACACACACACACATATATATATATATATATATATATATATATATATGCGTGTGTGTGTGTGTGTGTGTGTGTGTGTGTGTGTGTGTGTGTGTGTGTAATGGCTGGCTGCTCGTTTCCAAGGATGCTTGTTCATCTGCTAGGGCGCCTACCAGACACATACTCACGGAGAAGAAGTCATTTCGTGTCTCTTGTTCCCTAAACTTTTAGCTAACTTATCGTATAAACCAGCTGCCATCTTTGCGATTCTCCAGCATTATTCTTGAAAATTTGCAAGTAGAATACATTTGCATTTTCCAATATGACGGCGATTAATACCATCAAAACTGTCTATCATATTGTCTGGATTAGAAAAAAAAATCCCCTGGGTGGAACTGAAATTAGGAAAATTGGAGACAGTCGGTGGGAGGGCGAATATTCGAATGTAAAGAAATGACAACAAGAATGTCCATTGATGGATCCATTCCTCGATTTTCTCTTCGATTCAAGATGGTAACAAAGGAAGCTAGAACGAAAGAATGTAAATTAGGCGACTAATAAAATATGAGAATTTAATAATCTGTGGACTGTATACAAGTATGTATATATAAAAATTGAATATTGTCACATCTGTTCTGGTGTTTCTGCTGTGTATTTAGAGATACACAATTAAAATACAAAGAAGAATCTGCAATATTATAGGTCCAGACCTGGCATTACGGCTCTAGTCACTTTCTTATCACCGTAAAGTAATTTCCCTGTGACTCTTCTGTAAATATTTTCATGGTAATTGTTTTGATGAGCATTCCACTATTGAAATTAACCGCAGTGCCAGATTGGCGACAAGGTTTCATTATTTTAGAGTTTAAACGGCTAGATGCAACCGTAAGTTCTACGCTAACACTTTATTCTCTTATATTTCCCGCCTGTGAAAATGTCTTCTGGCTTCTTGCTTTCCTGTTTAATCTGTCTATTTTTTAAAAAATATGTATTTATTTCTCTCTATGTAAATGAACTGCTCAACTACCTTGCCATTTGGCTGTAAATATTGAGGCATGAAAACGGTCAGTTTATAATGTGTGCTTGAGGGCACCTCAAGGCGGTGTAATGGTTAACAAGCCTGTCTCGCTAGGACAATTACGACTGATTAGTAAGTTCGATCCTCTCTGGATGCTCCCCTACTTTTGGCCTTGTGCCACATCTAAGCTATGCTTGGAAAATCACTATAGTTTGTACCTAACGATTGCTACGAATTGCATCGGGCGGTGAGGAACACGTTTTATTTTTAGTATGGATTTTAGCTCTCTTATTTTACATCGAGCATGGTTTCATTACCATTGGTATTCATTATGCACTATATATATATATATATATATATATATATATATATATATATATATATATATATATATATATATATATATATATTGAACTCTCCCGTCGTATTAAACGTATGAGGGTCAAGCACCTCAGTTCCTAGGAACCGACAGCCATACACCGGCACATGTGATTACATTATATTGGTGAAGGCTTTGTGCAGAACCAACCGCACTTCGGAAAAGGACCCTCCGCAGGTTGTGAATTCGGAATTGTCCTTCTCCTAGACCAGTTGCCATCCAAGGCTTTAGAACCCAGTCTGTCATGCTATTTACTCAATGCTGGATGGAGAAGAAGATACATACATTTCCCAAGAGCATTAGTACGTAAGTGAATGTCATGGATTCGACTGAAATTATATATTTATATATATTTATATATATATATATATTGTGATGTATTGTAGTTTTTAAAAGTTGGTAATACTGGTATAAATATATTTTCATAATATTTTCTCTTAAAAGAG
The DNA here is from genome assembly GCA_963932145.1 of Acanthosepion lycidas. Taxonomy (NCBI): domain Eukaryota; kingdom Metazoa; phylum Mollusca; class Cephalopoda; order Sepiida; family Sepiidae; genus Acanthosepion; species Acanthosepion lycidas. The sequence goes on from OZ010604.1 coordinate 45,958,860, forward strand.
TTATGTTCTTATGTTATATATACATACATACATACATATATATATATATATATATATATATATGTATGTATATGTATTAGGTTGGTGCAAAAATAATGTCGTTTTTTCACATAGTAACATATGTGAGAAAACGACATTATTTTTGCACCAACCTAATATATGTATATATATTTCTAAGTAGTTTGGGATGTCCATTTTTGTGGGGAAAGAAGAACCTGCTTTTCTTCAAAATCTGGTGTAAATTACGTCTGCCGGCCTGTAGACACGGAAGAATTATTAAAGAAAATATGGCTCTTTAACAGCTGCGGGGGGGGGGGGGTCGGGGTGTTTTTTTTGTTTTTGTTTTTTTTTATTTAGTTTCTATGCGAAAGTCGGTTGGCTTAATTCATTAAAAAAAAAAAAGAACAAGGCGTCTACTCAAACGTGGGTAACTTAAAATAACATTTTTAGTAGTATATATACGCACATAGAAAAAAAAAAAACTTTCCGGCAGGGTATTTTTTTCGCAAAAAAATAAGCCGATAATGGAAGATTACACATTTAAGGTAAGCAGTTTTTATAATTAGAGTGCTTGATATGATGAGAAAAGATTAATAGCGAAAATAAGCGAACATTTAATTGTATTTACTAATATTACACTAATACACACACACACACGCACACACACACACACACACACACACACACACACATATATATATATATATATATATATATATATATATATATATATATATATATATATATAGGATACGTAACTGTACACATATATATATATTTCGAGAGTTTGCAAAAGATTTGCGTATATAAGGCACTGTTCAACTTTGCTTGATTATCGGCGGACTTCTAACGTCGGTTTCCCCTGCCAGGGGGACACAGTTTCAAATCCTACCTGTGAACGCTTAATTTTTCATTAATAAGATTCCTCAAATATTCAGGCCGGTAGATGACAAATAAAGAAATAAATATGCAGTTTACTAAATAAAAGGAGCGTCTACTCAAATATGGGTATCCACTAAAAATAACGTTTAAATTATATATATATATATATATATATATATATATATATATATATATATATATATAGGGTAAGGCAAATGTCACACAGCTCCAGAATAATTTATTAAAAGTATAATTTCACATGAAAATTTCATTTAATTGTTATATTTGCTGTTCAAAATATCCTCCTTCTTTTTCAAAACACATTTCATTTCTGTGCCTGCCGGATTCATTAACACATCAAAGAGTTTCCTCTGTCATTTTACTGATTTCATATTTAATTCTTTCTTCATATTCCTCAATATTTCTTGGGCACCTCGGATAAACAACTGAATCTTATTCGTCCAAAATGTTTCTGTAAAATAAGGAAATATCAAAACAAATTAGCCTGGGAATTATTAGTGGTTAATTAATTAATCATGTAAAACATGAATAATTAATTAACTACTATGGTGTGTCACTTTTGCCTCACCCTGTATATATATTTCTTCTGAGAATTGTGTTTCTTGAGGACGTGAGCAATTATGGCTCTCCACAACCATCCACACTTTTTGAAGGGCCAAATACAGAGACCTGGTGCACTATGTGTAACAAGGTTCACAAATGACTCTCTGCATGTTTTGAATTCAGAGTTGTCCTTCTCCTAGACGAGTTGCCGTCCAAGGCTATATAGCCCAGTCTCTCCTTAAATAACCCATATCTGGTGTGTGGAGAAGAAGAGGATTCACACCTTTCCCAAGGGTATTAGCATGTAAGTGAATGCAATAGATGTGAATGGAATTCGAACTCGGCTCTCCGATTCCTCAATCCAAGCCACTATTCATTACTCCACTGTGCTGTTTTATTTAATTGTTAAATGTGCTGTTCAAAATGTTCTCCTTCTTTTCCCAAACACTTTTCAATTCTATGCCTGCAGGATTCTTTAATACGTCAGAGAGTTTCCTTTATCATTTTATTGAATTCATATTTCATTCTTCCTTTTCTGGGGCGCATCTGATAAAACAAAATAAAAAAACTATCAAAACAAATTAGCCTGGGAATTATTAGTGGTTAATTAATTAATCATGTAAAACATGAATAATTAATTAACCACTATGGTGTCTCACCCAGTAAATATATTTCTTCTTCTCAGAACTGTGTTTCTTGAGTATGTAAGCAATCATGGCTCTCCACAACTTCCTGTCTGTTGTTGCCCTTAGTAAAGATTTTTCTTAGATATAGTATTAGTAGATTTATTTTTATTCCTACTTCATAATTGTTTTGTGGTTACCCTTTTTTGTGATGTCGATGAACACTTGTTACCACTTTTATGATGACAACGAATACTCATTGTCACTTTTCTAATGCTCATTCTGGTAGAGACTTTGTAATTGCAGATACAACTATAGTACGCCATTGAACAATACTGGTATCAGACCTTTTCGAATAACATTTGCACTAATAGTACTTGCTTGATAATACTTGCACAAAAAGTAATCCGTATTTACTAACTATTTAATTGTTATATGTGCTGTTCAAAATGTCCTCCTTTTTCAAAACACATTTCAATTCTGTGCCTGCAGGATTCATTAACAAGTCGGAGAGTTTCATCTGTCATTTTACTGAATTCCTATTTAAAAATTCTTTCTTCATGTTCCTCAATATTTCTTGGGTACGTCTGATAAACAACTGAATCTTATTCGTCGAAAATGTTTCTGCAAAATAAGGAAATATCAAAACAAATCAGACATTTAAAACATGATTAATTAATTAACCTCTGTGACGCGTGACTTTTTCGTCAGCCTGTATCTGTATATATATATATATATATATATATATATATATATATATATATATATATATATATATATATATATATATATAAGTTTGGTTAAACATCAACGGAATTTCTTTGTTAAGATTTTTTATTATTATAGTTCTGGTTTGTCTGGTTTCCAATGTTCGAAAACTTTCGTCTTTGAGTAACTATTACGAAATATTTTTTTTTTTGTTTCATCGTTTTTTCTAAATATTGCCTGGTCATGTTTTTCTAAAAGTATCACGTCTTCACGTGTCAGTTCATGTTTTTCTTTTTTTAAATATTTATTCAAATATAATTATGTTTGTTTTTAGATTTGATAACATTTTATTGACATTGGGTTGTTTAATTCTATGCTTAATGTTTTCTTTTTTATACAATTTATGTGATATATTTTTTGTGCTATCGTTTAAAATCAAAGACACCTTTCTTTTTAATCATTTCACCTAAAGCAAGGCGATAATGCCACTAAGACGCAAGGGGTTACTTGGAATGAGAAGACTTTAGTGAGGCGTTAGGACAATAAAATGACTGGTTACATTTAATCTTTCGAATAGGCTATTTTGCCGGTCTCGCTAAAATAAACACCAACGCTACTTCACCGGTAAATATAAATAGCGTTTTAGTACTATGAATATGTAGTATTTGAGATTGTCACCATAGTGGTTGTGTGAGCTGTGTAGGCAGGACTTGAACAATATTGATTCTGGGATCTGTGACTGTTGTCTTCAGTGGGTGTACCTGAAGTGGATTAGCAAGAGAACCATGCCAAAGTCAAGTTCTGGATTTGCAGAGATTTTTATGCCTGAAGCGCTTAAAATATTCAGAGAATTCTAAATTTCTTTTAATAACTGATAAGGAATAAATATGTTTTAGCAATGGATGCTGGAAAATATTTGAAATTGTTTTCACAATTGATGGTGAAAATAAATAAACTTCTGGGTTAAATCTGTGTGTTGTTATTTTAAATATTACCCGCCTTCATAAGAATAAAAATATTTACCGGCAAAATATCCTGGTGGTTATTTTTACCGTGACCGGTAAAATAAGTTTAAAAGCATGTTTTTCTGTTTTACCGATGCCGACAAAATAGCCTTTTCTTTAATTTATTGAAGATTAATGATGCAAGAAAATGGAAAAAGAATTCCAAGATGATTAGCGAAAAATGAAATAAATAGAATAAAATTAATAGTTGACTAATTCAACAGTGGCCGAGCGGTTAGAGTGTTCGTTTTCTGACCATAAGACCCGGGTTCGAATCTCATCAAGGTCAGTTTGTTAGGAAAGCTACTTCCTGGTGGGGCCGATCCCAGCATGCGGCACCTTTTAAAAGTGCACGAAAACCATACCACGGGTTGACCCACGCCTTGTGAGTGAAGTTGGGTAGATGGAACCCTTGGGTGCCGTCGATAGCTGAAGCCACAAGTCATCGTAGCCGAGGGCTTGAGCGTGCTTTTCTTGTTCAGATTGTTGATCACGCTCTCTCCCAGAACCTGTAACTAAGGTCTGCTCAGCATAGTTGCTGTATAAACCACGTGGGCTCTGTGGATGTTGAATAAGCACAAATGCGCCCGAGCAAGCGTCTGCAATAGGGATTGGCTAGCCGCCCTAATAGACCGGTATTCTCGAATACGAGTGGCCAGCTATACAGTTCAACAGTAAATCTTGTTGCCAATCTAGTCGTACACTTAAATTCCTGCGCTCGAAGTACCAAGGAGGGGAACTTATTTGAATAATTCTTTTGTAGATAATTTATTAGCGATTATTAAAACCTGGTAAATAAGATTCGGATTTTATTGATTTTTGTCGTGTTTTATTTTGTTATTATATTTTCTCCTGATATTAATAACGCTGGTGAATCACAAAGACGGCAGCTGGTTTATACGATAAGTTAGCCAAAACTTTAAGGAGCAAGATACAGAAAATGGCTTATTCTAACTGAGTATGCGTCTGGTTTCTCGTTTAAGATTTTCCGTTTTTTATTCATCACTTATTTTTATCTTTTTTATGTGCTCACCTTATAATGTTGGTTATATCACCTTAATCTGACACAGACATTTTATTCACTTGCATTGGAGCTTTCTTTTTAGTTTTACGTTTATTTTTCCGAGTGTTTTCTTGCAGCCATTTGCAATCTTTCTTTTCCTGTAGTCATTATAATTATAGATATCCCTATTGTTGTTAGCGTTAGCCGTTTTACTGAGTCGTACGAGGCTATTTTTCTCTCCAGAATCTATCTTACAGATCTATAAATCTACTATTCGACCATGCTTAGAATATTGCTGCCACATATGGTCCGGTGCTCTTGCTATCTATTGTTCGTTTATAAGATCCAAAGAAGAATCATCAATACTATTGTCCCTCTTCTGGCATCTCGGATTCAGTCACTTTCCCAAAGCCATAAAGTTGCGTCTCTGTATCTTTTCTATAAATACTTCCATGGTAATTGTCCGGATGATGTCTTCGGTATAGTACCTAGATTTTTTGGATTTAAGCACAGTACTAGACTGGCATTGAGATCTCATAAATTTACAGTTGGGCTGGCTAGATTCTTGCATTTCTTGCATGTTGACCTCCGTTTTGGCACTATGCTTTCCAGCAAACTTTGATCTTCAAAAATTTAAACGCAATGAAAATTAATAAGAAATAAAAAGCCTTTTGTCTTATATTTTTCTTGTTACTGCCATAGTTATTTCTTCTAATCTGATAAGTAGTTGTTTGTGAGTCAAAATATCGGTGATTCTTGAAAAATATCATTTATCCATTCAAATATTGTTTCCCTATTTCACTTACTATTTTAAGAAATTGCTGTAAACGTAGGCAAGTTAGTGTTTCTTTCTCACCTTTTTTTTTAATTGCTTGACATTAGGCTGTATACAAATAAGACAGAGCCAAGCCCATGGCGCAGTTGTTAGCTTTTTGAATTTGACACAAAGTTTGTGCTATATAATATGGTCCGGTGTCCCTGATGTTTACCCTGAGATCTTTGAGAAAATCCAAAAAAATCTGCAATATTTTTGGTCCTGATCTGGCGGTTCGATTTCGGTCACTTTCCGACCGCTGTAAGGTTGCAAATCTGTGTCTTTGACATAGTACCTATGCTTTTTGAATTTAAGCCCTGTAATAAATTGGCGTTGAGATTTCATCAATTTACAGTTGAACTGGCAAGATGTAGCCGTAAATTCTAGGATAACCGTTTCTTTTCTAACACTTCTTGCTTGAGGAAAACCCTTCCGGCTCCATTCTTTCCAGCCAAAGTTAATTTGCATAAATATAGGGTGACCCGAAAAAACGGGAACTATTTAACATTACAATAAAACCAAGAAAAATATTTTATTCATAGTAATTGAAACCTTAAAATATGCCATTTAAGAAACAATGATGGAATTTTCATTTTTTTAAAATTACGTCCTGTAGATGGCGTCCTCCTGTACGAATTCATTCTTGAAATTTGCTGTTGAGATTCCTGCTGCAACATCTCAGTTGGGATACTGTAAATTTCATCTTGAATTCTAAATGGCGAAATGTTTACTTGCTCAAGGTCACTGACTTCGCAGTGTGGCCTCTTGTTCATGTCTGGTAATACGCACTTCAAAAATTCCCATTTTTTTAGGTCACCCTGTATAAACGCTATGTCAATCGCTATCTACTGATCTCCTGATAACTCTTTCTTTCTTCCGCTCATTATTAATGTTTCTGTTCTTAATTCTTCCACAACCAGTAACCCCTTGTGTCTTAGTGGCTTTATTGCCTTGCATGGAGCCATACCGATTAAAAATAATAATAATATAGAATGGTCGGATTATCCAATAGGCTAGTATATGTGAAATTTGGTTTGCAATAAATAGCAAAATATTGATATTTCTTAAACATTATTTTTTATTGACAAACAAATGCGAGCTGTTCCAGTTTATTTAAAGAATTTGCAATAATTCACTTCAAAACTATATAAATATCGCTAAAATATATCACGAGTAAAAAATATTTAAGACGAGTGCTGGGGGGAATGAGAGGGTAGCTGCTTTTAACGGGAGGGTACATAATTTCATTAGCCAAGGGAGGGGGTGTCGAAAGGTAATAATCTGTCCTGGGGTGTATGGGTGATAGACAACAAATCGACTTCGTGTTGAAACAACTCTCTAATACTGTGTTGAGACCAAAAATGGTTTTAACCACAAAATTGAAAAAATGTAACTCGCTTAAAAACTGAACCAAAATTATCAGCATCAGAGTGACACAAGGCTGCAATCGATACGATGGGGAATTTATTACATTACAATAAAAACTAGGGTCATAATGCATTTCGACTCGTGTCGCATTTGCATGAACCTGCTAGTGCATATATGCACCTAAAGCCTAAATAAAGTGGTGAGAGAGAAAGAGAGAGAGAGAGAGATGCACAGGACAAACTGAACTGAACTGAAAAGAGAAATATAAAACAAAAGAGAAAAGCGAAATGCCTATTTTATTTCAGGCAAATAACTAAAACTAAGTGTGGTTTGCCTATTCATATATACACCTAAAGCCCAGATAAAGTGATGGGATAGATAGATAGATAGATAGATAGATAGATAGATAGATAGATAGATAGATAGATAGATAGATAGATAAAGAGAGAGAGAGAGAAAGAGAGAGAGAGAGATGCACGGACAAACTGAACTGAACTGAAAAGAGAAATATAAAACACAAGAGAAAAGCGAAATGCTTATTTCATTTCAGGCAAATAACTAAAACTAAGTGTGGTTTGCCTATTCATATATACACCTAAAGCCCAGATAAAGTGATGGGGTAGATAGATAGATAGATAGATAGATAGATAGATAGATAGATAGATAGATAGATAGAGAAAGAGAGAGAGAGAAAAAGAGAGAGAGAGATGCACGGACAAACTGAACTGAACTGAAAAGAGAAATATAGAACAAAAGAGAAAAGCGAAATGCCTATTTTATTTCAGGCAAATAACTAAAACTAAGTGTGGTTTGCCTATTCATATATACACCTAAAGCCCAGATAAAGTGATGGGATAGATAGATAGATAGATAGATAGATAGATAGATAGATAGATAGATAGAGAAAGACAGAGAGAGAGAAAGAGAGAGAGAGATGCACGGACAAACTGAACTGAACTGAAAAGAGAAATATAAAACACAAGAGAAAAGCGAAATGCTTATTTCATTTCAGGCAAATAACTAAAACTAAGTGTGGTTTGCCTATTCATATATACACCTAAAGCCCAGAAAAAGTGATGGGGTAGATAGATAGATAGATAGATAGATAGATAGATAGAGAAAGAGAGAGAGAGAGAAAGAGAGAGAGAGATGCACGGACAAACTGAACTGAACTGAAAAGAGAAATATAGAACAAAAGAGAAAAGCGAAATGCCTATTTTATTTCAGGCAAATAACTAAAACTAAGTGTGGTTTGCCTATTCATATATACACCTAAAGCCCAGATAAAGTGATGGGATAGATAGATAGATAGATAGATAGATAGATAGATAGATAGATAGATAGATAGATAGATAGATAGATAGAGAAAGACAGAGAGAGAGAAAGAGAGAGAGAGATGCACGGACAAACTGAACTGAACTGAAAAGAGAAATATAAAACACAAGAGAAAAGCGAAATGCTTATTTCATTTCAGGCAAATAACTAAAACTAAGTGTGGTTTGCCTATTCATATATACACCTAAAGCCCAGAAAAAGTGATGGGGGAGATAGATAGATAGATAGATAGATAGATAGATAGATAGATAGATAGATAGATAGATAATGAAAGAGAGAGAGAGAGAGAGAAAGAGACCCAGACCCAGATCCAGATCCAGCACTAGGGATGGTTTCGTCGAACACTACAAGTTGCTGCAAAACATTAACCTAAAAAATGTTCTTAAATAGCCTCAACAGATAAAAGATTTCATATGGATTAGGATTTTGGGACGTTCAACAGAAGCAACAACTAAAATGGATAGGACATGCAGCTCAGAGAGAAAATAAAGACATATTTAAATGTTGAAGTTACACTCAATTTCAAACAAATGGTTAGGAAGAACCCCCCCCCCCATCAATACAGACGCATTTGGTGAACTTGAAAAACCTATTTTCCAGAAAAGTTGTTTTAACAGAAAGATTTCATAAATTTCAATCGGAAGTTGCCCTGGCTAGTGAATCAATGAATGTCAAATGTTTCCTTATAAGGAAATGGGTAACATTCTCACTAGAGCCGAAGAGAACAGATATTACACTTTGATCCCAGACCGATAGACTGGGAGTTAAGAAAGCGTAACTTTAGTACGGTTGACCCCCAGATTAAGTATTACCCATTAACTCATTATTGACGGCGGGGAGAAGAGGTGGATTTCCCAAGGGTGTTTTCACTGGAATTGGAACTCGGTTCTCCGATTAACAATTCCGAACCAATATTCACTACACCACCCGTACATCCAAGATTACAGCTCCTGGCATTCTCAAGCGGTCACCCATCTAGGTACTGAACAGGTTCGACATTGCTTAACTTCTATGATAGTTCGTGAACCGGTGTTTCAATGTGTTGTGGCTGTAAGCAAGGTTCGGTCTAGCAAGGCAGAATGAACCAAGCTTCTTAGCAGCAGAGATAGCATTTTTATTTTTGTTATGCTGCAAACAGCCTATACCGTTGTTCAACGATGCAATGTTAATTTCAGTCTCCCATTAGAGCTCGAAGCGTTTTACGATCTTCATCCTCTTTTGCTTTATTTGATTGTTGTTCTTACTCAGAACTTCACAAAATCTCTTCACAGACAGACAGTGTTTAATATCAGAGCGTTATCATTATAGCCAACTTGAAATCTTATATTTGCCACTGGTCGGTGTCTGAAACAAGCTTTATTTCTGCGACGTCGACTTTTACTCTTAAAGAAAACTGAGTCTAGGGGAGTGGTTGCAAGAAAATACTAAAGGTCAGGCTCTTTGGTGTTTGCTCGTATCTACTCTGAGGTTTGGGACCAAACACAAAGAATGGTAAAAATGGCTTTTACTTGCTGAATCAAAGACTGATTTCTCGGGTGAGAAATTTATTTCTGGCTGATTGGAAGAAAGAGATTCAACCAGAAACTAGATTTCATTTCTCTTGGGATTTACGGTTGAATATAGATCTAAATCTTTTATTCTTTCATATTTCAACTTTCTTTCTTTCTTTCTTTCTTTTTCTTTCTTTCTTTCTTTCTTTCTTTCTTTCTTTCTTTCTTTCTTTCTTTCTTTTATGATATTTTCTTTTATCCTTATCATTGAAATAATATTCTTGTCCGCTAGAGTATCTTTCTTTATTGTTTCTTTCCTTATCACTTTTCTTAGAGTTTCTTTCTTTCTTTATTTCTTTCTTTCTTTCTTTCTTTCTTTCTTTCTTTCTTTTACGCTATTTTCTTTTTTCCTTATCATTAACAGAGCGTTATTGGGTTCTAGACTTACCACATTGAAACACTGGGTTCCCGTACAATCATCAAAGTTAAGCAACGACGAGCCTGGTCAATACCTCGATAGGTGACTATTTGGGAATACTAGGCTCTGTAAGCTTGGATGTGTGGATGGTGTAATGGATAATTGCTCGGAATTTATAATCGGAGGACTGAGTTACAATCCCCATTCGGTTCGTTATATTCTATTACGCGCAAATACCCTTGGGAAAAGTATGAATCCACTTCTTCTCCCCCTAGTTATGGGTTAATTAATAAGACTTTTACCGCTAAACCATTATTATCTAAAAATGATTCTTGTAACCTAAAAATATTTTCTGCATTTAAATAATTTGCAAAGGATTGATCAGCCGTAGAAAACGAAGTAATCAATGTTGGCCTCTGAGGTTTCTTTCTTTCTTCCTTTCTTTCTTTTTTTCTTTCTTTCTTTCTTTCTTTCTTTCTTTCTTTCTTTCTTTTATCCTGTTCGCTTTTTCCATATCACTTTTCTTAGTCTTTGGCTTTTCTTTCTGTCTTTCTTTTTTTCTTTCTTTCTTTCTTTCTTTCTTTCTGTCGTTCTTTCTGTCGTTCTTTCTTTCTTTCTTTCTTTCTTTCTTTATTTATTTATTTATTTATTTATTTATTTACTTACTTGTGTTCGCTTTTTCCTTTTTCTTAGTCTTTGGCTTTTCTTTCTGTCTTTCTTTCTTTATTTATTTATTTATTTATTTACTTACTTACTTCTGTTCGCTTTTTTCTTTTTCTTTCTTTCTTTCTTTCTTTCTTTCTTTATTTATTTATTTATTTACTTACTTCTGTTCGCTTTTTTCTTTTTCTTTCTTTCTTTCTTTCTTTCTTTATTTATTTATTTATTTACTTACTTCTGTTCGCTTTTTTCTTTTTCTTTCTTTCTTTCTTTCCTTCTTTCTTTCTTTCTTTTATGCTATTTTCTGTTTTCCTTATCATTGCCCTAGTATTCTTGGCTCCTAGAGTTTCTTCATTGTTTTTTCTTTTCCTTATCACTTTTCTTGGCCTCTGGAATTTTTCTCTTTCTTTCTTTTTATTATATCGTTTCATTTTGTTCTCTTCCAACCAGCTATTTTCCATAAACTCTTACTTTTTTTTTATTTTTACTTTTCCTTTTCTTATCGCCAAAGACACGAAAAGCAATAATTGAAAATTAAAATGGCGTGATTAGCAAAGCGTGCCGGAAATGGATGGGAAGAGACCGGAAGTAAAGAAAGAGCTCTAGAAGTGTCAGTGTGCAATGCCTGTGTTTGATGCTAACACGGCGGCTTTGTTAAAAGAACTGAAGCGCATGCCTGAATATTTGGGTGACTATTCTACTGGAATCTGGGATTGACCTCAACAGGAAAAATGCCCAAGAGGCCTTTTTGTCGCAAAATCGATGCGTTTAAATTAGGAATGTTTAAGAAAAATGGAGGCTTCGATAGAATAATCCACCGGGAAAAAAGAGGAGCTAAAATAATAATAATAATAATAAAACATGCAGTAGAGATAAACAACAATAAGAAGAACAACAAATGTAAAATATAGAAAGGAGATAGAATCGAGGGGAATAATGAAAGAAAGAAGAAAGATAACAGGAAAACGAAAGAAAGCAGGGGACCTTATAAAAGAGATAAAAGAAAAAAAGAAATGAGAAAGAAAGGGCATATAAAAGAAAGAAAAAAAAAGAAAGAAAAAAAGAAAGAAAGAAAAAAGAAAGAAAAAAGACATATCAACGAAAGAAAAAAAGAAAGAAAGAAAGAAAGAAAAAAGAAAGAAAGAAAAAAGACATATAAATGAAAGAAATAAAGAAAGAAGGGATATTCATAAAATAAAAGAAGGAATCTACATAGAAAAGAATGAAAGAAAGAAAGGGAAATGAAAGATAGCAGGTGCATAAAGAAACCAAAGATGAAAGGTCATATAAAAGAAAGAAAGGTCATATAAAAGAAAGAAAGGTCATATAAAAGAAAGAAAGAAAGAAAGAAAGAAAGAAAGTATATATAAAAGAAAGAAAGAAAGAAAGAAAGAAAGAAAGAAAGTGTATATAAAAGAAAGAAAGAAAGAAAGGAAAAGTGACATGTTAAAGAAAGAAAGATTGGACAGAGAAAAGGATGAAAAACGGCCGTATAAAAGAAAGAAAGGTCATAGAAAAGAAAGAAAGAAACTACATATAAAAGAAAGAAAGAAAAAGGGACATGTTAAAGAAAGAAAGAGGGGATAGAGAAAAGGATGAAAAAAAAGATATATAAAAGAGAGAAAGAAAGAAAGGACAGAGAAAATAATAGTGGAAAGAAAAAAAGGTGAACGGAGGAAAAAATGTCATTCGGCTTCGACACAATTTACGGTAAAAGCAGCACATTTCATCGGATGACCGAAGTCAAGCAGCACCGAACCTGGTCTGTACTTAGATGGGTGATCGCTGAGGTGCACCAGATGCACTAAAAAGCTGATAACTAACTAAAAGCCAAGTAATATAAAAGTGAGAGACAACAAAACGCGATAAAAATGCAAAATAAAGAGAAGCCAAAAAGAAAAGTGCAGAGAACAAATTTCGACGAAAATCCTGTTTTAAAAAGAAAAATATTAAATCAAAACAAAAATCTAAGAAGAAAATGACAACAAATAAAATATGAAAAAGAACCTGAAACCTGCATATAGAACTCACTGTATTTGTGTATACGACGCACCCTAATTTCATCAGGAAAAATCAAGAAAAAATTAGCAATTAGTAAAAATATTAGTAAATCGTACAACCTAGGCTATATTTATGAGGTATTATTTTGGTTAAACAAGCCAGGATTACAATTAAACGAAAAATCATAGGAAAAAAGAACACTTTATAATATCCATAATAATATTTCTCGTGCGGAGTCGCTAACCATTACGTCACCTTCAAATATTTCCCTACGTTTTATACGTAAGAAAGAAAGAACGTAAGAAACAAAGAAAGAAAGAAAAAAGAACGTAAGAAAGAAAAAAATAACGTAAGAAAGAAAGAAAGAAAGAAAGAAAGAAAGAAAGAAGAACGTAAGATAGAAAGAAAAGGGTAAACTAGATAGAGAGAAAGTGATCGAGAGAGACAGTATGCTGAAACTTAAATGAGTTTGCTGAAACTTAAATGAGTTTTGGTGAGCGATAGTCCGCTTGGAAATAGAGAAACGCATCGGAATAGCAAAAGGAACCTCTCAGAAACTAAGCGAAGTATTAAGACATAGGAAAATCTCTTCAGAAACAAAGGAAACAGTTCAGAACCACTATGCCATATCTCTCCCTCTGATTGGCAGTGGAATCTGAATGATTTCCTTGCAAATAAAGAAGAGTCTTGGAGTGAGATGGATGTTGTTCTGAGGAATACAATGAACTGAACACGTAAGAAACGGAGGTGATCTAAAGAAAATACGAACTCAAAGGACATACAATAAAACCAGGAAGAAGCACTTAAGACTTTTTGGAGCACATAATGCGGAAAGAGGGCTTGGAGAATTCGACACTCACAGGGTATTTTGAAAGCTGCAATGAAACGTTGAATAACCTGCCAAACGACTTTGTGTGAAGGAATTACGTCGTGAGTTCAAGATTCAAAATTTGGTTAGAGTTACAAAGGAAAAGAAGTCGTGGAAAGCTATGATTGGATAGGCTCTGAAGGGTCAGCCATATAAAGGAAGAAGAAAGTTATCGAAATATCCCTGTAAACAATGCGTGTTATATAACGCTAAATACTGAAGATAGATACGTTATGGCTATTTTGACGCGATGGTTAAGAAAGTTGTCTTTCACACCAATTCACGAGTCTAGTGAGACTGAACCTCATTGGGGACCTTTCTAATGTGACCTTGCACTAAAAGAAATTAAAGTGAAAAAAAATTACACAAAGTAGAGACACATAAGACAAAAGAAAGAAAAACGAATTCTAAAAGAACGTAAGAAAGAAAGAAAGAAAAAAGAACGTAAGAAAGAAAGAAAGAAAGAAAAAAGAACGTAAGAAAGAAAGAAAGAAAAAAGAACGTAAGAAAGAAAGATAGAGAGACAAAAAAGAAAAAAAAGAACGTAAGAGAGAAAGAAAGAAAGAAAAAAAACGTAAAAAAGAAAGAAAGAAAGAAAGAAAGAAAAAAGAACGTAAGAAAGAAAGAAAGAAAGAAAAAAGAACGTAAGAAAGAAAGAAAAAAAGAACGTAAGAAAGAAAGAAAAAAAACGTAAGAAAGAAAGAAAAAAGAACGTAAGAAAGAAAGAAAAAAGAACGTAAGAAAGAAAGAAAAAAGAACGTAAAAAAGAAAGATAGAAAGAGAGAAAGAAAGAAAGAAAAAAGAACGTAAGAAAGAAAGAAAAAAACGTAAGAAAGAAAGAAAGAAAAAGAACGTCAGAAAGAAAGAAAAAAGAGCGTAAGAAAGGCAGAAAGAAAAAAGAACGTAAGAAAGAAAGAAAAAAGAACGTAAGAAAGAAAGATAGAAAGAAAGAAAGAAAAAAGAACGTAAGAAAGAAAAAAAAGAACGTAAGAAAGAAAGAAAAAAAGAACGTAAGAAAGAAAGAAAAAAGAACGTAAGAAAGAAAGAAAGAAAAAAAGTACGTAAGAAAGAAAGAAAGAAAGAAAGAAAAAAGAACATGAGAAATAAAGAAAAAAGAACGTAAGTAAGAAAGGAAAAAAGAAAAAAAAGAAAAAAGAACGTAAGAAAGAAAGAAAAAAGAACGTAAGAAAGAAAGAAAGAAAAAATAACGTAAGAAAGAAAGAAAGAAAGAAAAAAGAACGTAAGATAGAAAGAAAAAAAGAACGTAAGAAAGAAAGAAAGAAAAAAGAACGTAAGAAAGAAAGAAAAAAGAACGTAAGAAAGAAAGATAGAGAAAAAAACGTAAGAAAGAAAGAAAAAAGAACGTAAAAAAGAAAGATAGAAAGAGAGAAAGAAAGAAAAAAGAACGTGAGAAAGAAGAACGTAAGAAAGAAAGAAAGAAAGAAAAAAGAACGTAAGAAAGAAAGAAAGAAAGAAAGAAAAAAGAACGTAAGAAAGAACGTAAGAAAGAACGTAAGAAAGAAAGAAAGAAAGATAGAACGCAAGAAAGATGGAAGAAGATAGAAGTAAATTTAAAAAACGAATAAAATAAAAACGAAATGAAATAAAATAGAGATAATATATAACGATAAGCTTCCAGTCTAAGGTTATGCGCATGCGTACAGCAGCGAATGATAACAGGGAAAGTGATGCGCTCAGGCGTGGATTCAGTGCAAGAATGAATGTTGCAATAAATTCAGTGAAATGGTCTTTTTTCACGGTCGAATGCGTCCATCTTTGACAGAATCTTGTCTGTTTATTGCCTTTTCTGTCCGGTAAATGAAATTCTGATTGTTTGTACGCGCAGGCGATAAGAAGATAAAGGTTAATGATAATCTGTAACAGAGCGAAATAATAAAAAAATGGTAGGGTAACGAAAGAGAGAAATATTGGCAAATATCAAAGATGATAAGAAGAAAAAAGATGGGGAGAAGAAAAGAGAAAGAGAAATACTAAGAAATAAGAGAGAGAAAGAGAGAATGGAGAATTGACGATAGAAAAGATGAAAAGAATGAAAGAAGAGAGTTAATGAAAAAAGAAGAAAAAGGAAGAGAAAAAAGAATTTTCTGTCAAAGAAAAAGAGAAAGACAAAGAGAGACATGATGGAAAGAAAGAAAGAAAGAAAGAAAGAAAAGGAGAGAAAGAGTGATGGAGGCTGATGAAAGGAGAATGCGAGTAAGAGAAAAAGAGGGGGCTTTAGAAAGAGAGCAAAAGGAAGAAAAATCTACCGGAAACGAAGTAATAAGAGAACAAGAGAAACGGTTGGTTGAAAGAGAGAGAGAGAGAGAGAGAGAGAAAGAGAGAGAGTGAGAAAGGGGTAGAAATAGTGAAAGAGTGATAGACTTTTTAAAAAAGAGAAAAGAAAAAGAGCAAGAGAGAAAGGGTAAACTAGATAGAGAGAAAGTGATCGAGAGAGACAGATGCTGGTGAAAACTATAAGAGAAAAATAGGAAGAGCAAAGAAAAGGCCGTGGGAAAGAGAGAATGAGGGGTCGGTGTAGATCAAGAAAGAGAGAGAAAGAGGCTGTTGAAAAGAGGAAGTTTAAAATAGAAAGAGCAAATGATTTTGAAAAAAAATTAAAAACAAAAAAAAATAATCCTTAAAAATATTAGGAGGGGTCTTATTCTGACTATTCTTCTTCTTATTCCCCCCTTTAATCCCGGAAGGAGTCGCTGGGGATCCGACATGCTGAGCTGCCCACCGTTCCCCTCCAACTGTCGAGGTCGTAAATCACAGCCTGCGTCTCCGTGGCCGTTGTAGTTTATCTGAGGAACCCTTCCGCCCCGGCCGGTCATCTGCGTCGAGGAGGTCCTATCGTCCAGTGGTGCTGTGTTAATACAACCCACTTACGTGAGTTTCGCCCTCCAGCAGAAACGGTTTACCGGGGCATAGCAACTTGAAGCCATTACGTGAGAGATTTAAGAAATAGTTGAGAAACAAGTGATGCCCGTCCACACGATGGTGCAACGTACCAGGTATCAAAGGTGCTAACCCTATCCAGAGCTCCCTATGTCCACAAATATATATTTTTACATCGGATGTGGGAGGGAACAGTTAGTACCACTTTAAGAAATATTATTATGCATCAGGTTGGTGCAAAAATAATGACGGTTTTTGACGTATTTTTTGACGTCAAAAACCGTAATTATTTTTGCACCAACCTAATATATTTTAAATAATAATAATAGAAATTATCTGTCTATATCTCTGAGATTAATTATTATGATTACTTGCATTATTTACATTACTCGGACCTTTAGCTTCATCTTCATTGACATATTCACAACGCTTCAGCCGTTATATGCTCTGGCCTTCTTCAGAGCCGATCAAGCATAGAAATGAATACAATATGGGAACCAGTAACAAGGAATGCTACAGAAAAGTAATGAATAAAAACAAAAATTGCAATATAAGCTCTGGTAAAAAAAATTGAAATAATGATAATAGAAAAAAATTGCAATATGAACACTGGTAAAAAAATAGTTTTACATTAGGTTTATAAGTCCCAAAATTTCAGACTCAGATGTCCTCAAGGACACATGGCCCAGTAGATAAAGACGTTGGTTAGATGCAGTGACTAGACCCAAAGAGTTGTGAGTTTAATACAGCAGTGCTGAACTAAAACGTGGAGAGTTGAGTTAAAGGGAGATAACGGAGACATCCAGAAGAGGTATGGCACGTGGAACTAGAAAAATCTATCCCGGTGGACGAAATAAAAGGTTCGGTCCGAAATTCCAATGACCTGAAGAAGGCCGGAGCTTACAACGGCCGAAACGTTGTGAATATGGCAATGCAGATGAGGTTAACAGTCCGAGTAATGTAAATAATGCAAAATAGAGATAGAAATAATAAAATAAAAAATAGATAAATAAATGACTCTTCTTCCATAGCTTCCTATTCTTTGACCCTTACCAAAGTTTCTATCTTTCTCAATTTATGTTCTGGTATCCATTAACATAAGATTATTCACTGTTTCCCCTGGCTTGCATATCTTCACTGTGTCCTGTGAGTGTCAAGTTCTCCATGTCATCTTTCCTCATTATGTGTCCAAAAATTTCTGTCGCTTTCAGTGTCTGAGTATAAGTGTTCTATTTTTTTCATTTTCCTTAAAACTTCCTCGTTACACCCATGATCAGGCCATTGTATTCTCAGGTCAAAAATAGTGTACTGCTGCCATACATAGATATGAGCTGCCCAGTCTTTTCTTACAAGTTTTGATAGAGTCCTAAAGAGTCTCTGTGTCCTTGTGGGTGATAAATTATTTCTCATTCTACAACCGCTTTCTCAGAAACAAAACGTCGTAAGTCTCTCGCCGCTCTATCGCTATTTCCATGGAAAGTGTTCAGACTAAATACATTCCTTATTTCTACCAGTTCTAACCTTCAAGGCTAAGACCCATCATGCAAAGCACATTGTAATGAACTTCCTTCATTGCTTTTGTATTCCATTGGTGAGATGTAATCGGGGAGACTAAAATCAAACAAATACGGAAATTTAAATATTCGTCAAGTGTTCGAGCAGAGTACGAAATGTGTGACACTAACATCCAAAGATGTATTGGAATAGCCAAAAATGTATTCCAGAACCTAGGCAGAGTATTGAGAGACATGAAAAAATTCGTTAGAAACAAAGAACTTCTGAACTGTTACAAGATAATATGCTCTGGTATGAAGTCAGTGTCAGAGGCGATGAGTAATCAAGTTTAAAAATAAGAACAAAGGATCAATGTCCGGTTATCTGGAGCCACCCCGTGAAACCCGGTTGGCTACAGCAATATTTACATTTGCACTGCAAATCACTCCTCACTGCTCAGTCTCGATAGATTCCAAAAGAGTCTCCGCGTCCTTGTGGGTGATGAACTATTTCTCATCCTACAGCTTCTTTGTATTCTCAGATCAAAAATAGTGTACTACTGCCGTACATAAATATGAGCTGCCCAGTCTTTACTTACCAGTTTTACTTACTCTGTGCCTTTTCTATAAATACTTTCATGAGTCCAAAAAAGTCTCCGCGTCCTTGTGGGTGATGAACTATTTCTCATCCTACAGCTTCTTTGTATTCTCAGATCAAAAATAGTGTACTACTGCCGTACATAAATATGAGCTGCCCAGTCTTTACTTACCAGTTTTACTTACTCTGTGCCTTTTCAATAAATACTTTCATGAGGCCAAAAGAATCTCCACGTCCTTGTGGGTGATGAACTATTTCTCATCCTACAGCTTCTTTGTATTCTCAGATCAAAAATAGTGTACCACTGCCGTACATAAATATGAGCTGCCCAGTCTTTACTTACCAGTTTTACTTACTCTGTGCCTTTTCTATAAATACTTTCATGAGTCCAAAAGAATCTCCGCATCCTTGTGGGTGATGAACTATTTCTCATTTTACAGCTTCTTTGTATTCTCAGTTCAAAAATAGTGTACTACTGCCGTACATAAATATGAGCTGCCCAGTCTTTACTTACCAGTTTTGGTTACTCTGTGCCTTTTCTATAAATACTTTCATGAGTCCAAAAGAGTCTCCGTGTCCTTGTGGGTGATGAACTATTTCTCATCCTATAACTTCTTTTTCACGGACGAAACGTCGCAACTCTCTCGCTGTTCTATCGCAATTTTCATGCATTGTGTTCAGACGAACTAGATCCCTTAGTTCCACCAGTTCTAATCTTCACGACAAAAACTCGCCATGCCGCGCACATTGTAGCGAACCACCTTCATTCCCTTCGTATTCCAGTGGTGAGATGTAAGTTCCACTCGAACAGCTTCTTTCCACGACCCGCTACTTTGTGGAATCGACTCCCAAGACGATGCTTCCCCGATCATTACAATTTTAACCTTTCAAGTTTAGAGCTATTTTTATCTTCCACACACAATGTATCTGTAACCCTCTACTTTGAGTGGCTTTTGGGCCTTGTACAGGCCGAAGATTATTGTAAAACAAAGCAAAAACAAAAAAAAAAAAAACATGCCTCAAATTTCCTCTTCACCTGTGAGGAAATTATCGTCATTCACTGACATATTGAAAGGTGAACTTCCATTGCATGTCAACACTATTTTTTCTGTTTGTAATGAAAATTTACATCATACAACACATCGAACGGCAGGGGACCGAGTGATTCGGACACCTCACTCATATGCCTATCAACCAACAAGCCCTATGAGCATACACCCCCAGGTTCTCTGACTGGAGAGCGAGAGGCAGCCCAAAGAGACGCTGGAGCAACTCAGCGGCAAGCACTCTCAGAGCCCACGAGATATCTCTCCTCCAGGCCACTCGCCTTGCCGCTGACAGACGACTGTGTCTCCCCTCGATGCCTAACAGCACAAACGGAAGGAGAAACAAACAAACAAACAAAAAAACGAAAATTTACTGTTTCTTAATACTTTGAAAGTCATCGTTAGTTCTTCTGATGCACCTTTGCAGTTTGGTTTTGCAATTTCCGTCATCATTTAAAACATTTCCCAGATATTCAAAATTTTCTATTTATTTGATTTTAATCTCTCCAATTCTCATGGTGTCTCTCTTTCTGATGACCTTAAATTATGCCTTCCAACAATTATCAGTCCTTCCTTTCCACTATCTTTTACCGCGATGTTTAAGAGGGAACCTCAGTTTTTCTTCCATGTCGTCATCAACGTTATCTTATGGCGTTAAGACTGTGCCCACCAATAGTAAATTGTGGAATGATTTCTCGAGTTTTCTTAGGATTACCTCGCAGCATAATTTGAATAAATGGTTTAAAACTTAGTGAGCGAGTAGTAAGTCAAATTATTTTAGAATGTGAAAGGGTAGTTAATTTTTCGTTTTGTTTTTTTATTAAGGTCAAACTCTTCCGGCGTCCGAAATAAACTGAACAATTTGCTGACCAAATTATCGCTCGACCGAATTTCTGCAGGCGCCACAAACCGGAAATGACGAAGCATTACAAATATAAACCGTTGCTCAGTCAAAAAAAAAAAAGAAAAAAAAAATCTATGAAAGAACTCAGGGCCTAAAAATGAAATTCGTTTATCAAAAGGTCAGATAAACGTATAAAATGAATATTAAGAAAAAAAAATGTCTGGAAACAATATAAAGTAGCTTAATTAAAAATCTGATAGCAAAATTCTGTATAAAGCAATGCAAAACACTTTTATTAAATTTATTGTGATATTTTTTAAGAATTAGATGTACTGAAAAATTAGGGATAAGAGTGACAGCTAAATAAGTTTTATCTATCTATCTATCTATCTATCTATCTATCTATCTATCTATCTATCTATTCTTTCTTTTTTATCTATCTGTTCTTTCTTTCTATGTATGTATGTATGTATGTATGTATTTATCTATCTATCTATCTATCTATCTATCTATCTATCTCAGTCTGTTTCTTTCTATCTATCTATCTATCTATCTATCTATCTATCTATCTATCTATCTATCTATCTCAGTCTAATGGTATCTATCTATCTATCTATCTATCTATCTATCTATTCTTTCTTTTTTATCTATCTATCTGTTCTTTCTTTCTATGTACATATCTATCTATCTATCTATTCTTTCTTTTTTATCTATCTGTTCTTTCTATGTATGTATGTATGTATGTATGTATGTATGTATGTATGTATCTATCTATCTATCTATCTATCTATCTCAGTCTGTTTCTATCTATCTATCTATCTATCTCAGTCTAATGGTATCTATCTATCTATCTATCTATCTATCTATCTATCTATCTATCTATTCTTTCTTTTTCATCTGTCTATCTGTTCTTTCTTTCTATGTACATATCTATCTATCTATCTATCTATCTATCTAAATATCTATCTATTCTTTCTTTTTTATCTATCTGTTCTTTCTTTCTATGTATGTATGTATGTATGCATGTATGTATGTATCTATCTATCTATCTATCAGTTTAATGCTTTTTCATATCTATCTCTTCTTTCTTTCTTTCTTTCTTTCTTTCTTTCTATCGCTTTCTTTCTATCAAAAACTCATTCTTGAGCAATGCTACATTTGTAATGGGCTGTTAGACAAACTATCTATCTATCTATCTATCTATCTATCTGTTTTTTCTTTCTTTCTATCTATCTAATGCAATCTGTTGATATCTATCTATCTATCTATCTATCTATCCATCCATTTATATATTTCCATCCGTTCATGTCTATATCTCATTCTGTTCTTATCTATCTATCTATCTATCTATCTATCTATCTATCTATCTATCTATCTATCTATCTACAAATGTATATGTGAGTCTTTATATGAGTTCTGATGATGGGATCCATTTTCTAAATAATCTCTACACTCTATAATCAACAATCAAGATTATTTGAAAATACGCTTGATTCTGGCCGATATCGTAAGTGGCAAAAGACAGCCGGACAAAATAACGACATTAATGAAAAAATAAATACACAAAGAAAAAAATGGTTGAAAAATGAAATAAAGAGGCAGCGTGTTTTCGATGAATTTATTCAAATTGCAACGATGGTATGATTGTTGTCAGAGGAGCATGAGGTATTTATTCAAATTGCAACGATGGTATGATTGTTGTCAGAGGAGCATGAGGTATTACTCGCAATCTTTGCATTTACTTTCTCGTTTAAGTCTATATACGTTTATATCTTGCATCCATTATAATTCATCTTTACGCAGAAAGAGACCCGCACTGTTTTCAAAATGCAGTTGGTCTTAACCAAAGACAGTTGTCAAAGTTTTCAACATACAATCCGTCTGAAGTTATTATGCAAATGACATGAACCTCAACAATTCGAATTTGATGTGAACAATATTTGTCAAATTTTAACCAATTAATTTAGATGCCCAATCCAAATCTTTAGTTAATTTTTAGGTTGGTTGTTTTTTCTATGGGGTATTTAATGCCGAAATCTAAATATTTTGAACGTAATTCTCTGCCTTTAACTACGGATAAAATGCTATTTACCTTGAGCTGCTTGATAAGATCCAAAGAATCAGCAATATTATTGGTCCTGATCTGGCATCTCGGCTTCATTCGCTTGCCCACCTCAGTAAGGTTGCCTCTCTCTGCCTTTTCTATAAATACTTTCATGGTAAATGTTCGGACGAGCGCTTCGCTATGGTTCAAGTCCAGTACTTGACTGGCGTCGACATCTCACCAATTGACAGTTGAGCAGGCTAGATGTAACCGTAAACTCTATGCTAACAGTTTCCTTTCTCGCACTTCTCGTTTGTGGAACTCCCTTCCAGTTCCATGCTTTCCCGCCAATTTTAATCTACAAAAGTTTAAATGCAATGTCAATCGCTATCTACTGTCCTCCCGATTACTCTTTTCTCTTCCCGCTCATTATTAATGTTTCTGTTCCTAATTCTTCCACACCTAGTAACCCTTTGTGTCTTAGTGGCTTTACTGCCTTGCATGAGGTGATTCCGATTAAAAAAAATCTGTTTCAAAATGCAAGTTCGGTTTACGACCACGTCACGTTGAAACTCCGGTTCCCGTACGGTCACCGAAGTTAAGCAGCGTTGAGCCTGGTCAGTACTTTGATGGGTAACCGCTTCGGAATGCTAATTGCTGTAAGCTTGCGTGTGGTGTAATGGAAAACGGCTCAGAATTGTTAATCAGAGAGCGGAGTTCCAAGTCCAGTTGGGTTCGTTATATTCACTTACGCGCAAATAACTTTGGGAAAAGTATAAGTTCGCCTCCCCACCCATCACTCAGTTATAGGTTAATCTGTAAGACTTTCCTCACAAAAATATTATTATTTAAAAAAAAAAAATTTACAATCTAGAAATATTTTCTAGCTTTAAATAACCTGCAAAGGGATGATAAAACGTAAAAAATCAATCAATCAAATCCAAATACTAATTTAGGAGCCATTTAATATTTCCACATAGTTAAATCACCGTCATTCCCCACGTATTCCTTTGGTAAGAAGAGCGTACCTCATACGAAAGCGCCACTTTGTAAAACAGACTCCCATATCATTATAATCTTAACATTTTCAGGTTTAGTGTTAATCGTTATCTATCCGCTATATCCTCGTAATCTCCTCTTTCGTTCATATGACACACATCATTCATTTTACCTTGAGTGGCTCTTGGGTTAATAATAGAATTACCCTTGGCCGAGTGGTTAGAACGTTCGCATTCTGACCATGAGACCCGGGTTCGATTTGTCCAGAAGGCGATTTCCTGATGTTATCGGACTGGAGAGGATCGATCCCAGCGTGCGGTACCTTTGTAAAGTGCCTGAAAACCATACGACCGGTTGACCAAGCCTTGTGAGTGAAATTGAGTAGACGGAACCCTTGTGTCGATAGCTGTGCTAGCACGAAGTCACAAGTCATCGTGACCGAGGGCTTCAGCGTGCAGGCCTTGTTCAAATTGTTAATCACGCTAGATAACACGCTCTTTCCCAGAAACTGTAACTAAGGTCTTCGCGGCATAGTTGCAGCATAAACCACAGGTGGGCTTTGTGGGTGTTGAATAAACACAAATGCGTCTGAGTAAGCGTCTGCAAAATGGATTGGCTAGCCACCCTAGTAGACAGGTATCCTCGAATACAAGTGGCTAGCTATACTATACCGTAAAAAAATTGCTCCATCCTCCTCGGCACTTCCCACGTTCTTCGGTAGTGGATAAGACTCGCGATATATATTTAATACTAGCAGCATGGCCTGGCGTTGCCCGTGCTTGATTCAAAAATCGTACGACTCATACAGCAATCGCTATCACTTGACTGAAAATATTTTTGCCCTTCCTTGCCTTTAAACGAGTGCCTTTTGCCGTGCTGATGTTGCTACATGCCTTACTTCTTGCCTATCTTACACTGCGAAGCTCTATACTAAACATTAAATCTGTTACGAAAAAAGATCTAAACAAAATGAACACAAAACGATCAGCTTTAAAAAAGGACTCGTAACTGGAAAAACCGAATGAAAAAAGAATGTTAACAACAAATACTTTTTCACACACAACCCAGTTCTGCGGAATCAGAATCAACGTTGAGTTTAAGCAAGCGAATGAGCCATTGGAATAAAGTGCCATGCAAATTTAAATTTTTCCCACTTGTGACGAATGCAGCTATCGATTTTTTTGCTAGTTAACATTCGTGTCAGTCAGCTGTTGTCTCTCACGCTGGCCAATAGAATCTTCCTGCCTATTCGTGGTAGCCAGCTATAGGCTCTCACTCTGGCCAGTAGAAAATGGCCGCAAACTACATGAAAACTGCCGTAGAAGCATGAAAAAATCGATTATTACCACTATCGATGGGATTTGGGAAATGCAAAGTCGGTCTTGGCCTCCCCACTAACTTGGAGCAGTTGCATGTAAATTTTGGTGCAAATCCGTCGAAAATTGCGGCCGTGCATTCGTTACACACACACACACACACACACACATCCTGCCTTTTATAGATATAGATTAATTTACAATATTACAAAGTTAGACTTGATACAAGTACGGTTAGTTTACAGCAGTGTTTCTCAAGATTTTTAATTTTTTTTTTATTTCAGGACGCTCTTGTAAAATAACTTGGGCGCACTTTTAAATTTTAATAAAGAAAAGATTAGTCATGAAATTTGAAGATCTGAAATTCTAGTTTAGAATTCCGAATGAAGATTAGTGTTACATTTTTAATTTATAGAGATTATCTGCTTTTTTTTTCTTTTATGACGATAATGACGGATTTAAATGCATTGAGGAAGAGAAAAGCTCACCCACTTCTTAAAGATTAAGGAATTTAGCATTGAGTTTAAAATATCAAATAACAAAGACTTAGAGATGGAAGCTACGTATATCCTTTGTGTCTCTAGCTTTTTCAAAATAAAGATTTTTTAAATATAAAAATAATTCATATACTCAATTAGTTATATTCAGTGCCATGTGTGATACACGCTTAAGGGATCATACATCTTTTGACACATGATTGAGGAGGCAGATCTTTTCCGCAGTAGGTTTCCATTTCTTTCTGCGGTAGACCAGTTGCCATCCAAAGCTATATAAGTCAGGTCTGTTCTACTATTTACCCATAGCTAGGGGAAGAAGAAGAGGATTCATACCTTTCCCAAAAGTATTAGGTTGGTGCAAAAATAATGTCGTTTTTTGACGTAAAAAAACGACATTATTTTTGCACCAACCTAATATTAGCACGTAAGCGAATATAATGGACTCGACTGGAATTCGAACTCGGCTCTGCCATACCTCAGTCCGAGTCGCTATCCATTACGCCACCGCTTACTCATCTCTCCTATTGGTGGCACACCGTTACCTTTCAGTGAATATTGGTAAGACCGGGCGCATCAATACGCAAGAGCGCATTTGATGCCCAGGCGCACGGTTGAGAAACACTGCTCAAGCCACCCATACCATTTTGATCTGCTTCACCCGTCACTTAACATCTTCAAGTTTAGCATTAATCATTATCTATCCGCCATATCTCTATCTAAACTCTTTGTAACACCAAAGATAAACTGAAGGCAAGGATTATGGTAGCATAAACCAGCTTAAACAAGGAGACTGTCCAGAACAGTTGCAGGAGATTCCGAAGTTGTCAATGGCAATTTTATTGAAGAAATTTACTCTTTAGTATTTCAAGATAATTTTGTGTAATTTTGGTAAATATATCTGTTAAAATGAGATTTCACTGTTATTTTCATTTTATTTTTTTTTATTTTTTTTTTTTTTTGCGTGATGTAGACGACAATTTACCCATCGCATCCCGTATATCATTTTTGTTGAAGACAAATTCATTGTCAAAGATTTTTCTTTATTTTTTTTTTTTCTGGTTTCCGTTAAAAATTTAAATATAAATTGGCCGAGAACGTTCGACTTTCATAAGCCATTATCAAAGAGTTGTTTGTTTTGTGCATGACACTGAAATAGCACAACAACAACAACAATAAAAAGAAAAAAGCAGCAGCAGCATGAGTAAGTATCGTAACTTATTTGCGTCTTTCCAGTCGGTTGCCCACGTGGCACCGATTTGTTTGATTGAGGCTTTAGAAATATGAATGAGTTCGCATGCGTCAGGATCAAGGAGTTTGCGAGTGCGTTTCATGCGTCATGCGTATGGGTGCCTGATGAACCATTGACGGCATGTGTGTGTGTGTTTGTGTGTGTGTGTGTGTGTGCGTGTGCGCGCGCCCGAACTCGCGTGCGTATGTGTGTCTGCTTGTTTTGTTTATTTTCTGCTGTATTTAACGATGATTTCCGAAAAGGAATCGCTCTCAGACCGAGTGCTGATGCATTCTCACGAGGATAACTATGTGGTCTGCATTAGTCAGAAATAATGAATCTATCTATCTATCTATCTATCTATCTATCTATCTATCTATCTATCTATCTGTTCACTATCTATCTATCTATCTATCTATCTCAGTCTCTTCATATCCATCAATTTATCTAGCTATATTAGCTATGATATATATATATATATATATATATATATATATATATATATATATATATATATATATATATATATATATTTATTATCAAATGTTTATATAGTATATATGATATTATTATTATTTCATGTATTATATTATTATATGATTTTATATATAATTTATAAAATATGTATATATTATATATAAAATACGATTAAAAATATATATTAAATATAAATTTATATTAAAAAATTATCATTGTTCTGAAATTTTTTGCCTATGGGAGTCATCAAGCATAAATTTAATATGTATCTTAACACAGTTTTTACATCAAACACTGTGGTGTTTTTCACTCCCAGCACTATATATATATATATATATATATATATATATATATATATATATATATCGAAAGAGAGATTGTGAACATAGGAATCAACACTGCATGATGGCTGTTAAATTTACATTTTTTATTCTCAGACTACACGTTGCTGAAAGTGTAGCGTCACTTGGTCTGAAATTCAAAATGATGCATGAAACTGACAGTCACCATACACTGTTGATTCCTATGTCTACATTTTATATAACTATGATGATATTGAACAAATCCACTTTAGAAACATCATAAATTAGAAACACTATATATATATATATATATATATATATATATATATATGTCATTCAAAGACGGTAATGTTCCGCTGTATCACAGCTACTCAGTGCGACTAAACATTCAAATACCTCAAGGCCGGATCGAAATCCAACCGATTTGGTGTCAGTCAGAGTTTGAAGCATTGAACTATCTTCATTCGATAGAGAGAAACATTACTTTTACGAATGTGAACAAACGCCAATTTTTACCGAAGAAGCTTTGCATTAAGGTGGCTGTTGTTTATAGAATTAGCCTGTTTCTCAATAGCGCTCAATTGAAATATATTTTTCAAGAACTAAATTATTTTATTCGCAGACAGTACTGTTTCGCTGTATCACAGCTCTTCAGTGTGGCTAAACATTTCAATGTCTCAAGCCCGGATTGAAACCCAACCGATCTGGTGTCAGTCAGAGTTTCTACTATATATATATATATATATATATATATATATATATATATATATATATATATATATATATATATATATATATATATATATATATATATATATATATATATATATTAAAGACATTTTTTATGTTTAACGTTCTTTTTATAGACACAAGTATTTAAGTAAATGCTCTGTTTATAATAAACAGTATTAAATAACATTTACCGGCCTGAATGCCCGAGAAATTTTCATAGAAAATATTCGTCCTTTGACAGGATTCGAACCTGCATCCTACACGGAACCGCCATTTAACCGGGCGTGCCTAACCGATTCGGCCACAATGGCGGTTCCGTATAGGATGCAGGTTCGAATCCTGTCAAAGGACGAATATTTTCTATGAAAATTTCTCGGACATTCAGGCCGGTAAATGTTATTTAATACTGTTATAATTGATTGCGTATAATACTAGATTTCTAGATACATACATTAAACAATCCATACATTCAGTTGAAAGTAAAAATAAAATCATCCTTGATAATGGGTAAAAGTACAGCCGAAAGCTCTCGCACAGACAGAATATTAGGCCAATTTCTACTTAATTTATATCCCGAAAAGAAGAAAATTATAAGAACACGAGATAAATTGAATAATAAACTTAACTGCAGTATCTTTTCATTCGTTTGTAATATATTTTTTGTTTATAAATAAATTGTATCTATAAAATAACGTATAAACAGAAAATATATTAAATAATTGTCGCACCTAAACATTTCATAATATGTTGTCATTATTTACGTTACGGTACGTCTCTTGAGCAGATATGATCGTTCGAAATTGATGGTTGAAGATCTGTTGTTTAAAAATATTAATTTGGACTTTGCTAACCAGACGTTTCTCTATAGCTAAATGGTTTAGCACGTCAGATCAAATGATGACCCCATATAGGACATAGATTTGATTCCTGTTGGAGAACGCATATTTTCTACGAAATTCCTCGAACATTTAGGCCGGTAAATGTAATTTATACTGATAGAGCATTTGTTTAAATAAATTGTATCTATTAAAAATGACTTATAAACAGAATATATATATATATATATATATATATATATATATATATATATAATTATAAAAAAGGTTATTCGTCAGAGCTGAATTAGGCCCGGAAACGGTTGTATTATAAAGTGCTCAATACACGGATATAAAAAAAAAATAAACTAAAAATTTTAAATTTAAAAAAAATGGAGATCCACCGATCACGCCACATTGGTTTCAACCTTTCAGTATCTTGAGGCGATTCGAGCTAGATTTAGCCCGAATTGCCTGAAGATACCGAAAGGTTGAACCCAAGTTAGCGTGACCGACTGATCTCCTCATATATATATATATATATATATATATATATATATATATATATATATATATATATATAATAAATGCGAATGTCACAGTGTCACATTTTTTTCAATTTTACTCCTAGAGGCCGTAGCCGAAGTTATCATACCATTTTTGAATTCGGTTGATTATGTGAGCAAATTAAAAACATTCCGGGTCGGATCCAGACCTCCAATCCTGAAATCCAGCGATTTATTTAAGTGATTTTTCCGACAAATTTTTTGTACGATTACAATTTTTTATAACTTGGAAATAAATTTGGGAATAATCGCAACTAATTGTGAAATCCAGCGAAAGTCAACCATGAATTTAAAAAAAATGTTTCTGCGGAAAGTAAGGACCTACGTACATCAAATTGTTTTTTTAAATTAAGAGGCGACAGAAAAATTATCGTTGAACTTTTAAAAGGTAAGTTTAAATATTAATGAAATACTCAAATGCAGCAACGATGAATTTTGAGTTCTTCTATAGTTTATTGTTGCCTATCACATCTACTCCTCCCTACCGATTGTGATGAAGACCCAATCAAGAACTCTCAGCAGGAGTCAGCTTAAATGTCGCCCTATCGAACCGCATTTAATCTAGTCTATCTGTATGTATGTATGTATGCATATATATATATATATATATATATATATATATATATATATATATATATATATATATATATATATGAAAAGTGTGTGTATATAAATATAAATAAATATATATATATGTATAATTATTTATCTATTATATGCGCGGTACTTATTAGAAAGCGCTCAATATCAGATATAAAGCTAACATATATGGTTGGATAGATGTGAACCTGTGACCCTGAGTTTCACGCTTTAGCGATCGTCAGACAAACATATATACATATATACATATATATATATATATATATATATATATATATATATATATATATATATATAAGAACAGTAAAATATATAATCCGGTGTTCTTATTGATATTTTTATTTTTACAAAACAGTGCAAATGTAAATTTACAGAGCAAAAATATTATAAATTAACTGTTTAAAATATGTTTTTTTCGCTACACAGTAATAACCATGTTTCAAAAATGGAAGCTAAAAACTTCAAATTTAATTTTGCAATTAAATTAAAAACAATAGTTCCATTTCATCTTCAACCGAATATTGGAGTAACTTATTTTTTTAAAATTTATTGAGTTTTAAACGCATACAAAAAATTCATAATTCCAAGGATACAGAGAAATCCACTCATCCAGACAAGGGGTGGTAGCGTGTTCATTTTTATTAACTTTTCTTGTATCAGTTATTTGTTACGTTCGAAAAGGGGTTAAGTTTAGGTACGCGTGGGGATGTATTTTTCAACGAGTTCTGACATCCGTTAAATGTATGTCGTTTTTTTTTCGTTTTTTTTTTTTATTTTATTGTTAACAGCAAAAATTCTTTCGACATTTTTTCCTACTCATATATATATTGAAGACGAAATACTTGTTTGTCGACCGAAAGATGTTATTTGAATATCTATTCAAATATTCAAAAAAATTCAGATATTCCAAAAACATCTTTCGGTCGACAAACAAGTATTTCGTCTTCAAGTTTTTGATTTTATAAGGAAAAAAAAACACATGCCTGATGATGAATAGAGGACTGTTCATAAGTACTAGCATTTTAACATCAAATAAACTGAAAACTACGGACATCAATGGTTTCGACGAGGATCACTTCACTCTATGGATTAACAGTATTTTAATGCATATATTATGTTTCTAGTGACGGATGTCACCATTAATCGCATTAATATTTCTGATTGATTCTATGTGTGATTATTTCTTTGTATGTAAATTATATGCTGCCTTATATATATATATATATATGTATCATTTTCATCCAAGAAAGGCGATAAAGCTACTAAGAAAGGGTGAAAGAAAATAAGAAAACCTAATTCAGCAGTAAGGCCAATAAAACAATAAAAGATCAGGATTCAGAAAGCTAGAACATGGTGATTGATATTGCATTTACAATATTGAAGCTAGAAGAGATTTCCACAAGAGAAAAAGTGCGCGAGAAGAAACTATTAGGCCTAACCTCATCCGGGTACCTCTCTGTCCGAAGGCAGAGAGTTCGACCAGCACAACTAAAAAATATTTCAGCTAGTGTATTTACTAACCTTCCCACGCGATCAGATGTGGAACCAGGCCGGTTTTATTGTGGGGCATCCGATCCCGTAGGCTCAGCTAAAAATTCCCGTAGTCCCGGGGTAGAGTAGCAGAGAGGATCCCCAGACAAGGCTATGGCGAAGGGCAGTCTCGTCTCGGGACCCTCTCTGCTCAGTGGCAGAGATTTTGAATAGCGCAGCCGAAAAAGATTCCAGCTACAGTATCTAGCTACTGCTCCACGCAGTCACATGTGGCACAAGCCCGAATTTAATGTGAGGTTCCCGAGCCTATAGCCAAAAAAACCCGTAGACTCCGCATAAACGGGATCGGGTCGGGCTACCTCCCCGAACGAGACTCTGCCTATCGGCATAGCTCGTCCGGTTTCCTCTCTGGAGGCAGAGAGTTCGACCATCACAGCTGAAAAGATTTCAGCTGGTATATTTAACAGCAACGAGGGTCGTATGTGGCACAAGGCTGAGTTTATCGTGGGTTCTCCGAGCCTACGGACTCGGCCAAAAATATTCCCTTCGAACCCGTATAAACGGGTTCAGGGTCGCTCTAATCTCCCCGAACGAGACTCTGCCGTTCGGCATAGCCTACTCCGGGTTCCTCTCTGCCCGAAGGCAGTGAGTTCACAGCTAAAAAGATTTCAGCTGGAATATTTAACACTCCCCGCCGCCACGCGGCTCGTATGTGGCATGAGGCCGCGTTGTGGGTGACAGGCTATTCCATTACATCAAAATCTGTCTGTCAGAATTCCTGTTCTGCCAGTGTTTTACATAAGCTCGTTAGGTATGTTATTCTCAACTTCCCCCAGTTACCTTGCCTTAATTGTATCCTCTGAGTATCATATTCCTCAATCACACTTTGCTTATTATGTTTCTTAGAAATATAATTTGCCTCGGCTCAAAGTATAAGTAGCTTTTTTGTTTCTAGTTTCACTATAACTTCCTCATTGCTGCCATGTTCGGGTCAGTATCCTTGTGCTGAATCACATTTCTGTTACCTTAGCTCTCGTCTCTTCGTGCAAAAATTGTCCATGGGTCGCTGCCATATCCTGGGACTGATATTAGGTTGGTGCAAAAATAATGACGTAATAATGTCGTTTTTTGACGTTACGTCAAAAAACGACATTATTACGTCATTATTTTTGCACCAACCTAATATTACATAACAGCTCAGTAATCTTTTCTTTGTTTCTAACGAAATTTTGTTGTTTCTTAATGCAGCTAAATGGTTGAAAAAGTTTCTAACGTCAGTGACAAACAAGTTCATAAGCAATTCACGAGCAATTCGCTTTAGCGGCAATAGCTTAGAACTACTTCAGAGTCACATCAGCGACAACAGCTCAAACAATTCACCAGTCCCGAAGCAAGAAGTTTCCACAGTTTCGCGTTATATCTCGAAAAGATCTCGTTTTAACTCATGGGGGCGGACATTTTCCTTTCTGGATATTTTACGTGCAAGGCATGTGTGAACACTTTTGTGGAGGTGGTCTTTCGTTTCCACTACACTTTCTTTTTTTAATAATTTCACATCAAGCAAAGCGGGAATGCCACCTTACGCACGGGGTTACAGAGAGTGAAGGTGAGGGGAAAAAAACTGGGTATAGGGGAGACCGAAGTAAGGATAAAATCTGAACGGGTTTCAAGAAGATAAGAGAGGGCGATTGACGTTGCATGTACATTTTTGAAGATTGTAGTTATTAGGGAAGCAAGGAAAAAGAAAGGAGTTCCACAGGCGGGAAGTGCGAGAAAAGGAACTTTTGGTGTAGAAGAGGCGGTTACATTTGACTAATTCAACAGCAAACAGGTGAGGCCTAGATGCCAATCTAATAGCACGTTTACAACTCACGTGGTCCGGGCACCAGGGTAAAAAGCTCTCAAGAGCAGTAGCCATGAAAATATTTGTAGAAAAGACAGAGGGAAGCCACGTCATGTCGGTGAGAAAGTAACTGAAGTCGAGATGCCAAGCCAGGATCGATTCTTTGGATTTTGTCAAGAGCCTCGAGATGATTAGCAGGACTACCTGACCAGATATGGCACGGGCGAATGGTAGATTTGTAAATGTGCAAGATAGACGAGAAAATTTTCTGGCACGTCACAGTGACCCAACTTTCCTTGCAGTAGATGTAGTCGTTCCACTTCAAGTCAGGTGAAAACGTGAGGCCAAGAAGGCGTAGTGTGTTGCTCTCCACGAGTGTAGCATCAGCCATGCTGATGGTGGGAAGTAAAGTTTCTCTATGGTGATTAACTGAAATCAGTTTCGTTTTGGAGGCATTAAAATTCACAAGACATTTCCTGCCCACAGATTGGCGGTGCTTTTCAAGAACAACAGCCAGGTTAACTTTGTCAGTCAACTCTGACTACTTTCCCAGTAAAAAAGGATTAAATGGTAGTGCCATTAGCATAAATACCCACTTGGGAACTGATGACACGAGGAAGATCATTGATGAAGATCGGAAACAGCGTAGGACCCAGGATAAAACCGTGGTGGACACCAGCGTTCGTGTGAAAGAATCTGGAAGCGATCCCGTTCAAAATGACCTTCATTTCACGATTTGACAGGAATTATTGGATTAAATCAAACAAACGTCCATTAACATCAAGGCCTCCGAGCTTACATTGAAGACCAATTGCCAAACCCTGTCAAACGCTTTCGAGATATATAGCGCCACAGATCGAGCTTCGCCGTTATCAAGAGCTTGATATACATATTCAGTGATGACCGTTAGCACATCAGCGGTAGGCCTAGCAAAACGGAAGCCATATTGTTTATCACAGAGTTGATCGGGAGAGGTAATATACTTAACCACTTCAGCATTGATTAAAGCCTCGAATACTTTGCCGAAAACCGGTAGGCGACTAACAGGGCGATAGTTAGAGGGGTCAAAAGTTTCTACAGAATTCTTAAAAACTGGAACTATAACAAGCAGGAAGCAGCGAGCTAATAGTTGTAGAGAACTGGAGCCAGCTCAGGAGTACATTTCTTTAGGAAGACGCTTTAGCTCAGGAGTACATTTCTTTAGGAAGACGCTTTAGCTCAGGAGTACATTTCTTTAGGAAGACGCTTTAGCTCAGGAGTACATTTCTTTAGGAAGACGCTTTGGATCCCGTCAATTCATGAAATGAATCATCAAAACTTATATTTTACAGAACTTTTGCAACGAATGCAAGAATCAAGGTTAAAGGAGGATATTTTGACGAGAGCAAAATTTAATCATAAAATCCTTTTTTTTTCTTTTGGTACAACAAAATTTGTAATAAAAAATCATGTTTTCCTTTTTTTTAAAAAAAACATGTATAATAATGTTCTCTTATTTAAATTACAACACAACTACTTTTTGGATCAATTTAAAAAATTAGCAGGTGTAACCTCTCAAAGTTTTGAACTGTAGTGTGTATATACATACATACATACATACATACACACACACACACACATATATATATAATCGAATGGGTAAATATAGGTAGGTATAAGATTATTGCAATTAATGGCGCAATTAATGTAATAT
This sequence comes from Acanthosepion lycidas, assembly GCA_963932145.1. Lineage (NCBI taxonomy): Eukaryota > Metazoa > Mollusca > Cephalopoda > Sepiida > Sepiidae > Acanthosepion > Acanthosepion lycidas. The sequence continues at coordinate 45,994,080 of OZ010604.1, forward strand.
ATCTATATTTCTTAATATGCATACATGCATATATGCACACACACACACACACACACACACACACACACATATATATATATATATATATATATATATATATATATATATATATGACTGTGTGAAACTCAAAGTCGTTCTACTCGTAAGGAAAAAATGTATATTTATTAATATATAACTTATAGCTCAGTTATTTTACATCGACCACTTTTTTTAATAACAACAGCACTTAATATATATATATATATATATATATATATATATATATATATATATATATATATATATATATATCAAGAGAGATTTCTGATAATGCTCATTTTCAAAGAACGGAAGATCTCTTCGGCTGGAGGATTGGCACATCATAAACTTCTAACCCGTATTTCCTGCGATTTAGCCGAGCGGGAAACTATTGATATTTACACAGTCAAACTTTGTAAATATCAAGAGACTCGATACAAAAGAGAAACAAAAGAAGATATTAACATTCATAGATTCCTCACACCTACATTTCAAAGTATGGTTCCGTCTGTACGGACGTGTTCGTGTGTGTAAAATCACAAATACAATTGCACAAAGTGAGCCGATAAATATTCGTGTGTAATAAATGTCTATTGAGTGAATTAAGTGAGTTACGGCCACGTAACGTTGAAATATCGCTTCTCGTAAGATCCCCAAAGTTAAGCAACGTCGAGCCTGGTTAGTACCTTGATGGGTGACCACTTGGGAATAACAGGCCCTATAAGCCTGGATGTTCAGATGGCATAATGGCCACAACATATTGAAATACAAGTTCTCGTACAATCAACGAAGTTAAGAAACGTCGAGCTTGGTCAGTACCTAGATGGGTCACTGCAAGAGCTGTAAGTTTCGATGTGCGGGCGGTATGACGGATAACGGCTCGCAATTGAAAGAGAGTTGAGTTCCAATTCCAGTTGGGTTTGTAATATTTACTTACGCGCAAATACCTTTGTCAAAAGAATGAATCCACTTCTTGTTCCACCAGCTATGGGTTAATTAGTAAGACTTGTATTAGTAGATCTTAATTTTCTCCACAGAATTCTTAATCATAAAACCGAGTTCCAATTCCATTTACGTTTGTAATATTCACTTACGCGAAAATACTCTTGGGAAAAGTATGAATCCACCTTTTATCCCTCCAGCTATGGGTTAACTAGTAAGACTTATGGGAGTAGATCATTATTATTATTTTTTTAATTCTTAAAATAATTTCTGGCTTTAAATAAACTGCAAAAGGTTGACAAACCGTAAAAAACCGAATCAATTTGCACTGATTTGAAGTTGGGTGATATTTGTTCTGGTGCTTATACTATATATCTCAAGATTCCTGACAGCATTCAAAGAAGGGTATGTAATGCAATAAATCCTGACCTGACATCTCGGCTTAAATCATTTTCTTCATCTTTCTCCCCCAGCTATGGATTAATTAGTAGGACGTTCTTATCTCCAAATAAATTCTTACAATCTAAAAGTATTTTCTGGCTTTACATAACACGAAAAAAACAAAAGTACATCCGTGCATCGTCATCTTATTAGAATGCGCGAAACATCCCGATCAGGAGGTCACTGTCAAAACATTAAAATAAAATAGCCTGCTTGTACAACTTATAAAAGCGTGTTAATAAAGACCTGAACCAATTATGATAATTATTGTTCGCTGTTTGAGCTGGGGGTGAGAAATTAATAAACGTAGGGTTAATAAACACGAGGTGTGGAGGTCGGAGAATGTCCTCAATAAATAAATAAATATAAACGCCACCTCTTTTATGAGTCCCCTAAAGGTACACTAAACAGAGAGCAAAAAATTCCTTCTTGATTCTTACGTTATCAATACCTTGCCGACGCCCAGGGCCGTCTCGTTTGCTGAAAACCAAGTGAATGCGTACAAAAAGATGGAGGAAAAGGAAAAGAAAAGACACAGAAAGAAAAAATCGATTAAGAAGAAGAAAGGGGATGAAATAATGACTGTTGGAAAGAAAGACGGAAAGAAAGAAAGAAATAATGACCCAAGGAAAGAAAGAAGGAAATAATGATCAGTGGAAAGAAAGAAGGAAATAATGATCAGTGGAAAGAAAGAAGGAAATAATGACCCAAGGAAAGAAAGAAGGAAATAATGACCCAAGGAAAGAAAGAAGGAAATAATGATCAGTGGAAAGAAAGAAGGAAATAATGACCCAAGGAAAGAAAGAAGGAAATAATGAACAAATAAAAAGAAAGAAGGAAATAATGATCAGTGGAAAGAAAGAAAGAAATAATGATCAGTGGAAAGAAAGAAGGAAATAATGATCAGTGGAAAGAAAGAAAGAAATAAAGAACAATGGAAAAAAAAGAAGGAAATAATGACCCAAGGAAAGAAAGAAGGAAATAATGACTCAAGGAAAAAAAGAAGGAAATAATGATCAGTGGAAAGAAAGAAAGAACGAAATAATACGAAAGGAATAATGTCCAAAAGATAATAAAAAGAGAGAAAGAAAGAATGACCAAGAGGAAAGAAAGGATGAAATACTGATCAAAGGAAAGAAAGAAGGAACGAAATAATAAGAAAGAAAGGAATAATGTCCAAAAGATGATAGAAAGAAAGAAGAACAAAGTAATGACCCAAGAAAAAAAGAAGGAAACAATGATCAGAAGAAAGAAAGAAGAAAATAATGATCAGAGGAAAGAAATAAAGAACGAAATAATACGAAAGGAATAATGTCCAAAAGATAATAAAAAGAAAGAAAGAAAGAAAGAATGGACAAAGGAATGAAAGGAAGAAAAAAAGAAAAAAAACGGGATAATGACCAACAGAAAGAAAGGACTAAAGGAAAAAAAAGAACGAAATATTAGCCAAAAGAAATAAAAAAAAAAATAAAGAAAAAATAAGTAAGAAAAACAGAAAGAAATAATAAACAAAATAAATAAAAGTAGAAAAGAAATGATATCCAAAGGAAAGAAACAACGAACATAATGACCATAAGAACGAAAGTAAAGACAGAATAATGATAGAAAGGGAGAACGAAATATTGGCCAAAAGAAAAAAAAATACCCCTAAATAATGACTAATAGAAAGAAAGGACGAAAAAAGGCTTAAAAAAGAAAGAACGAAATAATGATGAAAGAAAAGAAAAAACACAAAGAGGATTAAAATAATATGAAGAAAGAAAAGCAAGAAAAACCTGAAATTGTCATTTGTATTGGCAATGGCAGCAACGATTGGCTGCAGGAAACAGGTGAGTTTTCTCAGAATCCATTCAATAAAGACAAAGAAAATGGACATCACACAAAATCGATATTGATTTAACGCCTCGGCCAATCTCGAGTGAATGCGTTCTACAAAATAAAAAAAAGCAAGATCACTCAGCGCTTACCAGTAAAAAAACACACACACAAAAAAAAAAAACGCCCCATTTGAAACCATAATTAAATTTTAACGCAGGTATTACATAAGTGACTCCATATGGAAAACTTCTAGAGTCATAACAATTTTCTAAGCGTAACTTAGACGTGGAACAAAGTCGAAGGTTTGTGGCACCTAGTGAGGATCGAACGAACTCACCATTCAGTCATAATTGATCTTGCGAGGCAAAATTGCCAAGCATTACACCACGCCGAGGTGTTCTCACCTCGAGAGTTATAACGACATAGATGATTCTATATTATAAAATAGAGATAATTATTTACCAGGAATTATAAAGTCATAAAAAATAATTAAACTTCAGTTGGTATAGACGGTTGTTGAACGAAGGTTATAAAAACACAGATGGCAATTAGACGATAATTATAAAGGCATATATATATATATATATATATATATATATATATATATATATATATATATATATATATATATATAATTAATACAAAGATAAATTTTTGTAACTTCAGTGATTAATGTTAGTTTCGGAGACGGACGCACCAGCAATCGCTCTGTTCACTCGTTAGGAGATATCAGCTATCCGTCTACGAAACTCTAGAATCGAGATACTGAAAAATAACTTCAATCGGCTAAATGACAAATTTTGTTTTTCTATTCATTCTAGAAATTAACATGTTTCGAAATCAAAATCTAATTCTTAAATTAAACTTAAAATTTGAAGTTCATTTTCATTTTCAAGCGATGCTGAATAATTGTTAGAATCTGGTTTAAGGGCCAGAAGAGTTTAAACAGAGCTAAACTAAAGAGAAGTATTTTGGCTTTCACAGGCAATAAATGGAACTGATTGAAGGAAAAAATCAAAAAGCCAACGAAAGAAAATGAAAATTCTACAAGTACAAATGTGAAAGTTTGTCACAAAAATTTGATTTATTAACTCTGATTTTGGACTTAATTTGAAACTACACAGGATTTCTCACTAACACACACACACACACACACACACACACACACACACACACACATATATATATATATATATATATATATATATATATATATATATATATATATATATTATGTAAATATAATATTGAATTACTTTTGTTTCCATGAGCAATTTTTATCCACCGTCGGCCTGCTAAGCCAGTCTCGGCTTCACCAGTGCCCCGTTGGCAAGCATTAACTTTTTCTACCTCCCACGACGAGGACAAGGATTTGGGCTTTGGGAGGCAAGTGCATCAGGTGTTTCGGACACCTCACTCGTATGCCTATTAACCAACCAGCCCTACGAGCATACACCCTCAGGTACTCTGGCTGTAGAGCGAGAGGTAGACCAAGAAGACGCTGGAGCCACGCAGGGGCAGACACTCTAAGAGCCCATGAGATATCTCTCCTCCAGGCCACTCGCCTTACCGCTGACAAACGACTGTGTCTCTCCGCGATGTCTAACAGCACAAGCGAAAGGAAAAACTAATACTAAGCTCATATTGAATTAACAATTATAAATAATATTTAGTTACAAAGGTATAAATCAAGGATTCTAAACGTTTTTTTTTTTTACGTCAAGATTATTTTAACATGGTAAAAATGTCACTGGTTCATAAATTGATTTCATGATGTAGTAAAAAATACCAAAGTTAACCAGTCAGTTATGTGCCAAGCGTGATACACGCTTAGGCGATCATGTATCTTTCGATACATGATTGATGAGGCAGTAGGTTGCCATTTCTTTCTGCAGTAGACTAGTTTCCACACAAGGCTATAGAACCGGTCTGTTCTGCTATTTATCCATAGCTGGGGGAAAAAAGAAGAGGATTCATACCATTCCCAAGGGTATTAGCACGTAAGTGAATGTAATGGATTAGACTGAAATTCGAACTCGGCTCTCCGATTCCTCAATCCGAACCGCTATCCATTACTCCACCGTGGATGCGGGGAAAGGATTAAGAAACAGGAAAATTACGTTAGAAACAAAGAGTACTGAATTGTTATGTAATATCAGTCCTCCTATATGGAGTCTTACAGAAGGATGCTGGGAATACCAAGAGACTGAACATGTGAACTACGACGAAATCTTAGAGGAAGCGGAAACAAAATGGACACTTATACAGTGGGCAATGATAAGTTTTTAGCCACCCTTGATTACAGCAATTTTTGGCTTTTATAATAACATCTCTTCTTTTTTTCAGACAATACCGTGTTAGTATCAAGCTACTTTCATCTATGAGCAATAGGTGACTTATATTTTGCAATGAAAGTTCGCGGAAGTAAAGAAATTATTGAATTTCAACAAGGGCAAATAATGAGATGATATCAGTGTGGCAAGTCAAATAGAGAAATTGCTTGGTTTTTCCAGGTTAATTATCAAACGGTTAATATTTTCAAGAAAGCTAATGAAGAAGGCCATTATCATGTGGAACAACATTCAGGTAGACCAAGTATCATATCTGAGCGAACGAAAAGGGTACTGAATAGGGAAATCATTAGAAACCATTGTCAGAGTATCAAAGATAGTGCCAACACCATGGAAATGTCACCATATACAGCGAGAAAGACTCTGAAAGAGCTAGGCTATCAAAGAGTTACAAGAAAGAATCCCTTGATTTCACAAGTTAACAGGAACAGGCGTATGGACTTGGCGAGAGAATTCGAGAGCAAAGATTATGAATTTTGTCAGTCTGTAATTTGGTCAGATGAAAGTAAATTCTGCTAATATTTGAATTTGAGACAGGTTTATGTTTGGAGAAATCAGAATGAGACTTGGAACACTGAATGTCTGCAGATGACCGTGAAACATGGACGGATTGATGTGATGGTGTGGGGCGGTGTCTGGTTTGGATGGCTAATCTGTGCTGATTCTTGTTGACGAGCGATTGAATGGTTCAAAATGCTGTCAAGTATTAGAGAAAGGACTACTCGCATTATTTGAAATCAATCAGAATGACAAGAATGTCTACCTTTTTCAAGAAGATGGTGCGCCATGTCATCCGAGCAAAGTAGTAAAGGTCGGGAAAGAAATGGTAATGAATCAAGTCACTGCCATGGGTAGCCCAAAGTTCTGACATGAATCCAACACAGTGTATTTGGGAGCGCCTTATTTGAAAGCTTCAAGAGTGTGCAACCAAAATCACGTCAGAAGCATTGCTAAAGGATTGGCAAAATATGGATCAGACGATTGTTGATAACGTAATCAAATCTGTAGTAGGTACGTCGGGGTTACCAAATGTAGTAGGTACGTCGGGGTTACCAAATGTAGTGGTGCTCTAAGAATTGTTGGCTAGGGTCACCGTGAATATAATCAAGAACGAAAGCTGTGTTCTTGTAAAACAACACCCCACATGAATAATGTACAATAAACGCGAGAGAAAAATAATCAAGCTCAGTGAACATTAATAAAATATTGTATTAACAATGATATACAAAAATCAACAATAGTATAAAGAAAGTTGCTTCCCTTTTTCCGTAATAAAAAGGGTAAGTTTAGCTAATTAATGTTGAGTACAATGTTGAATGTTCAATTGAAGTCTTAGCTAAATAAAGAATAATTCCACAGTGTGTTGCCAGTGTAGAAAGATGTAATGTTCATGAGTGATATCAATAGGAATTAGTATGATTACTCGAATGTGTAATAATTAAGAATTAAAATGTCACAAGAATATGCGCCGTGCCGTATTCTCCAAGAATTGAACTGCTACTGGCTGTTGGCTAACAGCGAGAGGGTTTTTATAGTTACTCATAGGCTCCAGTGAGCATGGCGCCAAAAATATAGAAAGATACTAAAATACGCGATTGGTCAGGAAATGGACCAGTCCGTGATTTTAGAGAAAAATTCATATGACGTGCGATGGCAAAATTGTCATATAATAAGTATCATATATTTATGAACCAATGTCATTAAAGAAAGCGAGGGTGTGGCATATGTAAGTGATCACCATAAATCCATGAAAAATCGAATACAAGCACTGAAACTAGCAAATGGAGGACCTTCTCCATACTAGTTCTAAATACTGTTTATTTATGTTGAGTTGGGATTACGTAATTAAATTTTGAAATTGAATGTAGTTTATTTCTCCTGGCTAAAACCTTTTCTTAAGCCACTGTACATAGCATCAGAAAGAGACAGTTGAACTTTCTAGGATACATAATGAGGAAAGAGGACTTGGAAAATTTGTCACTGACAGGACATATTGAAGGGACATCGGCAAGCAGAGCAAAGACTACCTAACGAGCTTTTGTAAATGGTTGGTAGAACAGAGAATAAGAGATATAGCAAATAAATAAACTTTATTAAGGACTACAAAGGAGAGAAAATTGAGGAGAGTCATGATTGTCCACAATCTTCAGAGTAAAGTTATTTTCTGTTATGTGCCATGTTTTTTTTGTTTTTTTGTTTTTTTTCATCGAGGTGTGTGGGTGGTTAATTGGTAGTGGTTTGGAATGGGAAATCGGAGAGCTGAGTTCGATTTCCAGTCGAATTCTTACATTCAGTTTCCGAAAGGGTATCTATTCACTCTCCACCACCTATGGATTAAATAGTAGGACTTGTATGCGAAAAAAATCATTTTTATATTTTAAAAAATTTTGATGCACCAAATAAGAATTAAGAATTATACTTACAATCCAAAATATCTTTCGATTTTACATAATTCACAAAAGATTAATCTTACTTATTACAAAACGCAGATTGTGTGTGTGTATGTGTGTGTGTGTCTGTACGTTTATATATTGGATCGGATTTCCTACATTTTTCAACCGATTTCAACAAAACTTCACAGGACTACATAAAATTACCTTACGGTGGTTCTGACAGCACCAAAAATTGGAAAAAACACAATTGTTTTTGCACGAAATCAAATTGAAAACACGATTAGGAGGCATTAATGAAAGGGGGAAAACTCATATCGAGTTATACATGTTAATATCGAGTTATCGAGTTATACTTATTATAAAACCCAGGTTGGTTGTTTGCGTGTGTGTGTGTGTGTGTGTGTGTGTCTGTGTGTTCGTTTATATATGGGATCGGATTTCTTGCATCTTTCAACCGATTTCAACAAAACTTCACTTTTTTTTTGGTAGGTAGTGTTTCTTATTGTCTCGCACACTTTTTTCTTTATTTTTACATTCAGAATGCTTTAAAAATTCCATTTACAAGACAATTGTTTATAATAAAATTCTATTCAATCGGTAGACTCATAACGATTGAAAACAAAGTTTTTGTTTGAGTTTGGGTTTGACCAATTCGTAAAAAAAAAAAACTAATTAAGACATGCGTGTCCGTCAACCTTAAACAATAATCTTTGTCAATTTTATTTTTTAGTCTTTATGATGGTCGATACTTGATCTATCTCTTACTGTTACATCCCGGGCAACGTCGGGCTCAATTGCTAGTAAGCTATAAAAATAACAATTAAAAAAAAATCTCTTAAAGCCCTACAAATTTTCTTTCTCGAATTGACGCTTTACTATCTTTATTCATACACAGTCTCGTTAATTGGATTACTGGCTCTTTCCCATTGTTTCTTTTTCCTTCGATATGTCTTGTGAGTACTTAATTCTCCAAACATTTTTTGTATTATGTAAATTTTAACTGTTTCTTTTTTATTTTAAATATCATTCTCCTTGTAATATCAATTTTCCTTAAACTTCCTCGTTTCTCACATGCTCTGTACATGGTATTCTTAGCATTCTTCTTTGGAAGCAATTCTCTGTTGCCTCAAGTCTCTTTTTCATCATTCGTTTTACTGTTAATTCACCCAGTACAAGGCTCAAAGGCCACTCAAGGTAGAGAGTTACTGAATGAGAGAAGGAAGAGCGAAGTGAGAAATTATGAAAAAGCCGAATAATATAGATATCGGTTGACCATGGACTTAAAGAAGCCAATCTTGCCGTTGCCAGGGAAGCATTCTCTTGGGAGTTTGTTTCACTAAGTAACAGTTCTGACGAATAAACTGTCCTAGCAGAACTTGCTTTTTATCAAAGGAATACGAATGGAATGGGGACATTTTCTCATCTGGAAGATAGCGTTGCGGATCCTAGCTGTGAAGGTCTCAAATGGTGAAACTAAGGAATGTTATTCATCAGAATATCTGCCATAGTGATATAAATATTTTAGTGAAAGGCTGACAACGTTTCATCTATGGAATAAGAGTTGCAAGATGGGAAATAATTCATCACCGGCAAAGCGGCGTAAGCGCCTTTGGACTCTGTCGAGGATTAGCCAGCACCCGCCCAGATATGACTGCAATACTATACTTTTGGCATCTACGATCATCTAACTTCACTGCCATATAAGAGATTAGATATTAAATAGGAGTCGAGCACTTCTCTCTTAGTTATTATCGACATTTTCCTATCTCTTAATAGTTTTCTTCCTTTTCAGAACAGTATCTCTATCTATAAAAGGCAGGATGTGTGTGTGTATGTGTGTGTGTGTAACGAATGCACGGTCGCAATTTTCGACGGATTTGCACCAAAATTTACATGCAGATGCTCCAAGTTAGCGAAAAGGCCGAGACCGACTTTGCATTTCCCAACTCCCATCGATAGTGGAAATAATCGATTTTATTTATGCTTCTACGGCAGTTTTCATGTAGTTTGCGGCCATTTTCTACTGGCCAGAGTGAGAGCTGGCTGCCACGAATAGGCAGGAATATTCTATGGCCAGCGTGAGAGCCAACAGCTGACTGACACGAATGTTAACTAGCATGCTAGCATGCAAAAAAAATCGATAGCTGCATTCGTCACAAATGGGAAAAATTTAAATCTGCATGGCACTTTACTCCAATTGGCTCATTCGCTTGCTTAAACTCAACGTTGATTCTGATTCCGCAGAACTGGGTTGGCGTGAAAAGTATTTGTTGTTAACATTCTTTTTTCATTCGGTTTTTCCAGTTACGAGTCCTTTTTTAAAGCTGATCGTTTTGTGTTCATTTTGTTTAGTTCTTTTTTCGTAACAGATTTAATGTTTAGTATAGAGCTTAGAAAAAATTCGCAGTGTGAGATAGGCAAGAAGTAAGGAAAGTAGCAACATCAGCACGGCAAAGAGCACTCCTCTAAAGGCAAGGAAGGGTAAAAATATTTTAAGTCAAGACCCTTTAATTTTATCGTACCTGTAAGTGGGAGATTTGATGGCGTAAGTGGAAGGGGAAGGAAAGAGATGTTATTGTTTGGAAAATGGAAGGAAAGACATGTTCATCTCTTTATTTATAAGAATAGTATAGATCGTTGATTTTTTGCCATATGAAACTGAGTAGGAAGAGACAATATCATCGACAATTGTTTTTCTCTTAACTTTTTATTTTCCTTTATCAGTATACGTCCGCTAGCTTTCTTTCGAGACATGACTGAGGAATAATGAAGAGAAAAAAGGCAGAGTACAATAAAATTGGAAAAGAAAAGCATAGCACAACACACGAACGTATACAATGTGGCGGTCAACTCCGAAATTATTCCGTTCGGGTTTACTCGGTTCGGCTCGGTTCGGCTCGGTCCGGCTTAGTTCGGCAATGTTCGAGAACCGAAATTTTGTTTGATAACCGAGGCATTTTCATCTCGAATGTTCTGTTCAAAAAAACCGATTTGTTCGACACGTGAAATGTTCAAGACCCGAGGTTACACCGTATTTTGTTTTCTTACATTTAATTTGTCCCTTGTTCCTTTCATTTACTACCTTGTCTAAATTTTTCTTTCTCGTAAATCAAAGAAACCTGACCCATCGGCACCGTTTCAATGTCATTCGTAATTAAAAGTTTTATCCAAGGCAAACAATAAAAAGGTCAGTCAGATCATTAAGTCTCTCTTTAATGTCTTGCACGTATCCGTTAACTTTTGTCATAAATAACAGACATTTAATTTGAAGAAAATTATATTTACAAAAGTTTTCTCTGTATTTAAACAATAAAGAGGTTTTAGGGTTGTTTAAATATGGTATAGTAGCTAAAGTAATTATACACTACTTTAGTGGAGTTTATGAGAGCGCGGGTAGTTAGCTGCTTGGGAAATGAAATCAGCAAGCCCTGTTCGAATTCGTTACATTCATTTTCGAACAAATGCCCTTGAGGAAGCCCTAAATTCATCTCCTCACCCACCAACAACAGGTTAAATAGCAGTGTAGATCGAGCTTTCCAGTTTGGGTTTGGTTTCGTTTGGTTTACGGCATATCAACCTCAATGGGTTATTTAATGCCGACAAAATTTTCATTGCTGGTAATTTTTTTTTCCCAAAAATCTATTTCTGGTAATATTTTTTCCTTTGCTGGTAATATTTCTTTCTCGAAAATGTATAGCTGGTAATTTTTTTTAAATGCATTGTTGGTAATGTTTTTTTTTCAAAAAATGTTTTGCTGGTAATATTCATTTAAATATATTGTTGGTAATATTTTTTTTAAATGTATTGCTGGTAATATTTAAAAAAAAAATGTATTGCTGGTAATTTTTTAAATGTATTGATAGTGATATTTTTTTTCAAAAATGCATAACTGGTATTTTTTTTAAATGTATTGCTGGTAATATTTTTTAAATGTATTGCTGGTAATATTTAAAAAAAATGGATTGCTGGTAATATATTTTTTAAATATATTGCTGTTAATATTTTTTTTAAAATGTATAGCTGGTAATATTTTTTTAATATATTGCTGGTAATAATCAATTTTTTACAAAGTTTTTCTGGTATTAAAATCTATTTTTACACTTTCATAGTGTTTTTGACCAGTTTTTTCTGGGTCAGGATGGACCTGGGAAGACCAGTAATCAAGAGGTGGTTCCACACTCCTCAAAACCTCCTGATCAGAGGCCTTGATGTTGGACGTAGTTTATCGTCGTACGCCTCATTTGCGCGGTGTGGGGGTCATATCCCTCTGCAAATGTTCATTCGGCGTATTCTGAAGCCCTCAGCCGACAGGGCCATCCAATTTTGTTTGGCAACAAGCATAACAGAATGAATTCAATGTCGGAGTGTAGCTCTTGAGAACGTGCGTATTATATAGCGATTCAAAATATTAGGGACTTCCCAGTTAATTGCGGTAAGGTATTTTATCCCCAAAATTAGCATGCAGGCTTCTTCACGTGTCCCACGCAGTCGATTGTCTTTTGATTATATCGAACACCTAATTAGAGAATGTAGAACAATAACAAAAGTTGAAAATTGTCCGGGCCAATGAAATGTTGGCGGTCTGTAAAGAGGCAAGAGAGATTGCACAAAATTTGAGAAGACTTGTTGTCACTTGATCTCGTCTTCTATAAAATAATAATAATCATTATCATCATCGTCATCATCATAATCAACATCCAGACGTTTTTTTAAGAGGAAAATTGGAAGTAGAATTCAACGTCAGGAAAAAAAAAAAAGATCTGGATAATTCAAAGAAGAAACATCTAGGGAGTAAGCAAATCTGACAGAAAAGCAAAACAAAGATGGCGAACACGATTCTTCGTGACATAACATTACGGATTATCTCGGTCATTTATACCCAAAGGCTACTGCCATCTTTCATTCTACCTATCTCTTTTGTTCTCGTTTGATCTTTTATCGCTTCCTATTGATCACTCCTTCATTCATTCCCTTCCTTCATCCTTTCACGGCGTCCCGTCTTAATTTCTCTTTCACATTTCTCTTACCCGTTCTCCCTCAACATCCGCCTCGTTTCCACGTCAATTTCCCGCCTAGTTTGAAGCGCCATGGCGACACGCTAGATATTCCTAAGGGATCGACTGTAAACAAGCGCTTTTTAGAAGAGCTTTCTGGAACGTTGTCTCATAATCAAATCGTGATGTTGGTCAGCAATTTTTGACCCAAGCAAAACGTGTTTGAGATATCAATCCTGTGAAGTCATTTGTGTAAACCTTCGAAAATGTAACTTTTAACCTCTTCTCTAATAAAGTATAATCTTTAGCACTATAATATCTATCGTTCGTCGAAGGAATTAAATCACTTTAACAAACAATAATAATTTGAATGAAGAAAGGAATAAACACGACAGAGTACGTTGTATAAAAAGGACATCCATTTTTATACAAGGTATTGTCCTAGGTGAGCTACTAAGAAAGTCTGTTCATTGCGTCGTACTAGACATTTTTTCTCTCCAGAATCTATCATACATATACATAAATTTACCATTTGTCCATGCTTAGAATATTGCTGCCACATATGTTCCGTTGCCCCGGCTATTTACCTTGAGCACCGTGATAAAATCCAAAGAATCAGCAATATTATTGGTCCTGATCTGGCATCTCGACTTCAGTCACTTTCCTACCGCCGTAACGTAGCTTTACTGTGCCTCTTCTATATGATGGTTATTGAGTGAGATTGTAAGGGAAAGGTGTTCCTGTTATATATTTAGAGATTCTTGATAAAATCCAAAGAAGAATCTGCAATATTATTGGTCCTGATCTGGCGGTTCGGTTTCAGACACTTTCCCATCGCCATAAGGTTGCCTCCCTGTGTCTTTTCTATAAATACTTTTTTGGTAATTTTTCGGATGAGTGCTTCGCTATGGCAGCTAGACTTTTTAAATTTAAGCGCAGAACTTGACTGGCGTCGAGACCTCATCACTTTACAGTCGATCTGGCTAGATGTAGCTGTAAATTCTTTGCTAACAGTTTATTTCTCGCACTTCAAGCTTGTGGAACTCTTTTCCAGCTCCATGATTTCCAGCCAATTTTAATCTCCAAAAATTTAAATGCAATGTCAATTGGTATCTACTGTCCTTCTGATTACTCTTTTCTCTTCCCGCTGATTATTAATGTTTCTGTTCCTAATTCTTCTACACCTAGTAACCTCTCATGTCTTAGTAGCCTTTGTTTGAGATGAAAAAGATTATACATACATATATATATATATATATATATATAACTGGGGCATAGATATTCAATCAGTGCCTCTAGACACAAAGTATCTAAATTTTGACAGAATTATTGTTTCGTAGAATAGAAAAGGATTCTTTTTACGGAGTTCATTGCGAAGGTTCAAGTGAGAAAAGTCTTTTCTCTATGCAATATAAAGAGTAGTAGGAATTACTTACTGGTAGATGAAATTATCTTATACTTCTACGTCGTAATCGGGTCGGATCTGCATTAAAAATTCCCATCAGTTAAATCAGAAATTAGGAAAATACAATCGAAAATTAAGCAGAACAGATCTTGTCGGTTGAATTTTGTTGCTGCCTAAATATACTTTATACACTGACGTATAAAACTTTTTTACCTCCAAATCAAGAGTGATCAGCAGTATGCTATCCTCAGTACACGATATGATCTTTAAGGGCCATAAAACAAGTTAATTCATTTTTCATTAATACTGTATGGTAAATAAGCGTGCATCTTAAGCATATTGATTTTTTAAAAAAAGGAAATGCAAAAATACTGGGCCACCATCAAATATTTTATCTTTCATTTCCTTAAAAAGTCTATTTTGTTTTTGCAAGAAGTTATCTGTATTATGACAGAAAATAAAAACGTCATAGTGGTGTTAACTGTATTTGCCTCGTTTCGATCTGGCATTGAATGAAACAAGGTCCAGGTTTTCTCACTGGAAATTTTTTTTCCTTTCTTTTTGGCAGTAATCCCCAAAATCCTGGATATTGTGTTGTTTTCGTTGGAGCACTTTTTTCTTCATTTCCCACCACAATAGTTCAGTTATACTGAGATCAGGACTTTCTGTTGGCCAGTCTTCCAATATTTTCTGTCATTGCTTTTGATGCAACCCCACACCATTACGTGTCCAACACCAATTTTTTCCCGTTTTTGTGGTGTATCTTGCATTGTTTCTTTCTTCAGCTGTTCTTTTTATAATGCAAAAATGTCCATCTTATCAATCTAAAATAGAGTCACATTCTAATTCAAGATAATAATCTAGCACTCACCACTAAAAATTCATTTTTCCCACTTTCCATCATCCTATGTCAGATGTTCCTTTGACCAGTTCAGTTTTCTATTCCAAAGTTGTTTTTTTTTTTTGGTTAATGATGGTCTTTGCTGCTACACGCCCGTTCGAGTTGCGGACTGTATCAACTGAATCATTATTGGTAAGACTGTATTCACTACTTACTCGTTTGGTGGTTAATTTTGGATTGGCCTAGCGAGACTCACAATTTTTCTTTTATCTTGTCTAAGATTCTCTTTGCATTTAAAACTCTTCCAGTAGTAACAAACCTCTTTTGGGTGTTTTGAAGAGTGTCTCTAGAAATTCCAGGTCGTCTGGCTATCTCTAGTTAAGACATATTCCCCTTCAAAGCCACAACGTTCATCTTTGTTTCAAGAGAACATTTAGCCATGATTTTATTATAAAAAAAAACAAAAACAAACTAATGTTAAACCACAATGACTTGTGAAGGTACTTTGCACTCTTGTTAATAAGATAGAATTCCTACTAAGAAATTGGTATGTTACCATGACATTGTCACTTCATATCTTTCACTGGCCGAGTAGTTTTGCGGGGCCTTTCTTCTGCTTTAAGCTGCTTTAATTTGCTTAAAGCGGCTTAAGGTAACCACTTATTTCCGAATCCTTACGGTCTACAGACACTAGTGATAAAATCATACTGCTAAACAATCTTACCTTACTCTTTTTGAGTAGGTACACATCTACATATCATCTCTCAGTTGCGTCTCTATCTTTGGGCAGAGTGCGCTCAGTGGCGACTCCATCAAAGTCCAGAGTCGCAACTGAGGAAAATTATACTGAGAGGCGCCGGCCCTGGGGAACAGCTGCTCGAGGCTACGCCTTCTCATTGCACTAGAGAGAATGATCGGTGCACGCACCGAGGCCAGCGCAACAGACGGTTGCGAGGGCTCACATTAAACCGACCTTGTGACACAATCTGACCTCGTTTGAGTAAATTCTTAATAAAATAAAGGTGTATAATCATTTTATATATTTGGCTTCAATGCCTTAACACAACTGTTTATATATTAGGTTGGTGCAAAAATAATGATGTAATAATGTCGTTTTTGTGATTAAAAAATACGTCAAAAAACGACATTATTACGTCATTATTTTTGCACCAACCTAATACAAACGCCTGCTTAACTCTGAAAGGTTGATGTAACGTAATTTTCTGATATGAGGAATGCAGGTTCGAGTTCTGTCGGAGGCACATTTTTTCTTTAGTAGGATTATCAATTTAAGGTGGTTGATATTAATTTCGTAGTTTAAGAAAATAAAAATCACGGATTATAATTCAAATGTATATAGCCACTAAAAATAACGTTAATTGTGATAAAGTGAAAAAAGATATATGAGTAAACTAATCTCGACTTCATAAAAAAAAAAAACGGGCATAAAAATGTCAGCAGATTTAATTAACACAAAGTTGATTATTTAATTGTATTCCGTACTTGACATTTTTATTCTTAACGCCACAGTCAAAACATAAAAATTAACAACTCCAAAAGAACCCCACTTAGCCAAAAGCGCTTGGGATAATAAATGTTATGGACAGTTTTTGTACACCTTCACTCCCATCACAGAAAAAAACGTAAGGACGCTGGAAAAACTAAATAAAATTTAATTAAATTATCCTTGCCCGTCATATTTAACAAATTTTCAGAAGAAAGATTGCTGCCCATATATATATATATATATATATATATATATATATATATATATATATATATATATATATATATATGTCGTGTAATCTATAGATTTATTAGTGTGTATGCATCGTGTATTTACTCGCGCCTCCAATACAAATTCACTACTCTTGCTTTTCTCATCCCCTTTTTTACACTTCACGTTTCGCATTTATATATATATATATATATATATATATATATATATATATATATATATATATAATGTCATCCACAGACAGACTGTTTCACTGTATCACAGCTCATCAGTGCGGCTAGACATCCGGTATATATATATATATATATATCCGATATATATATATATATATATATATATATATAAGCGATAGTAAATCATTTGGCCCGAGGATACCGAAAGGTTGAAAGCAAGGTATCGTGATTGGCTGACTCCTAATTTCATGCACACACACACACACACACTCACACACCCCCCCCACACACACACACATATATATATATGTAAAAAGAGGTTATATTTTGCTTTTAAATCTAAGTAAATAGTTCACTTGTCAATAATTTACAATCGACTGATGAGATGCATTGATGCACATCGAAACACGACTGCAATTGCGTAGCGATTTTGATATGTTTTCGGTGTAGTATCATAAATTACACACACACACACACGAACACACAAATATATATATATATATATATATATATATATATATATATATATAATTGTGTATTTGGACAGCAATCTCTCTTATATACAAATTTCATTAAAGACATCTAACAAGGTACTACCATTAAGCATTTCATTTAATTTTTCCTTTGTTCGTATAAGTGTTTCCTTTTCTGAACATAAATTGTTTAAAAATTGTCCAGATGTTCTTATCCGATTGCTTTCGACTATTCTATTAGCCATTATCAAGGATGTTTTTTTTTTTAATTTTAACTGACTGTGTAGATTTCTATATATGTGTCGAGAGTGTAGGGATGTTTTTTTTATTTTTCAAAACATGTTCATAGTTGATGTCGTTGACTGTTTGGTCGTTATTAGAGCTTGCAATATTTCTTAGTCTTTTTTACACGTGGATCAGCCGATTATACTTGTAATTTCTAGAACAATCTCGTATGTACTTTTTCTAATTGCAAATATTATATAAAACAACTTATTCAGAAATTTGAAAAAGTTAATAAAAGTTTTGATAAACCTAACTTGTCGATATTATTCAACCAAACATGTTTGAAATATATATATATATATATATATATATATATATATATATATATATATATATATATATATAAATTCATGAATCATTCATACAAAAAACAAATATAGAGGTTAATGATTTAAATCGCGAAAATACATCTTCGCAACAATATAAATAAGATACATCAACCCCGAACGTGTATACGAATGATATGATCCCCGTTTATAAATTCCAGTTACATAAGGTCTTTTTAATTTTACAAGCTTTCGTCTGTTCCTACAGACATCATCAGGTATGGAAATAGATTTTGTTCTTATTTTTACTTCTCAGTAATAAGAGGACAACGAAAATACAGATGTAATCCGAAAAATGCTATGAGAAATGTGTTATTGTTTTGGAACGTGCGGTCGCAACGCTGAGTTTGAATTTAAATATGTACACCTTATTTATATTGTTTGCGATGATGTATTCTCGCCATTTAAATCATTAACCTCTGTATTTGTTTTTTGTATGAATGATTCATGAATTTATAATTGCACCTTTTAATTAAAATTTATATATATATATATATATATATATATATATATATATATATATATATATATAGGATGTACCAAAAATACTTTTATTTTTCCAGATACCAAAACAAGCTAAAATGTCCATATAAACATATGTCCAAAAGGCCATTGTTGTAACACAGCAGTTCATAACAAATGTTCAAAATGTCTTCCGGGTGCTTCTGCACACGCATGCACCCGTAAGATCATTGTCTGGTGGACCCTTTCAAATACTTACACATGGTGTCGAATGGTTTCGTAGGCCACCATGACACGTTGATGAAGCGTCTGTGCATTATTAATGTCTGCTACATAAATCTAATTATCTTAAATGGTCACACAGATAAAAATCCAAACGATTCAGGTCGGGTAACCTGCAAGCCATGGACCCGGTATATGTCAGCAACTACATCGCGAACAATGTGGCTGAAATGTGCTAGAGCCCTATCATGGATGATCCACATGCCTCTTCCTATTAGCAGGGGTACATCCTCTATCAGGTCTGGATGTGTGTTTGAAAAAACGTCCATGTAGACAGATCCCGTAAGACTTGTTCGGAGAACATATAGACCTATCGGGCAGTCACCTACAATTCCAGCCCACACATTAATCGTAAACTGATGTTGGTGTCTAGCCTCTATTGTACCATCGGGATTCCGATCCGCCCACAAATGTTGGTTGTGTAAATTTGTTATTCCATTTCTTCCAAATGTTGTCTCATCCGTAAGCAAGACTGAAGAGACAAGCAACAGGTCAGCAGTTTGTGCAATAAACCCCCGGCAAAAGTCCTCCCGTGGTAAGTGATCAAAGGGCGAAAGACCCTACACACGTTGCAAATGACACCGATACAGGAGCTGCTCTTGAAGTACCCTCCATGAGGTACTATGAGATGTATGACATGCTAGGGTCACTTGACGTGTGCTGATACCTGGATCGTCTCTGACGGAATGTGTTCTTGGTGGTCAGGTGTACAAGCGGATCTCGATTTTCCTCGGTCCATATTTTGTGGTGTCCCGGATGCTATCTCAGCAACGCGACAATAAACAGCAGCAAAGGTTGGATGACTCGGCTGCCAAGCGCAATACGGCTGTGCAGCCTCGTGTCCATTACTATTCGTGCGGCCGTATGTAAAATTCATATCTGCCTGCTCACGATATGAATATCATGCCATTGTTAAACGGAACACTTCTCAGTTAACTCAATACTACATACGGTAAAGGTTGAAGACAGACTCGCCACAAATGTACACGAATGGCAAATAAAACTTAGTCTACTTGGCAACTCAGCGCCATCTACCATAAACTTTCTTTAAACTTGATATCTTAAAAACGACCAGTTTGCGGACATATAATATTCATACATGTTTATATCGACTTTTGTCCTTCTTATGGTGTGAGGAACCTGACCCAAAGTTTGTAAAATTATTTTTGATACGCCCTGTAGGCAAGGTGTACTTCGTCAGAAAGTAATCCCTCAAAGATATTTAATTAAATAATAAAGACAAATTCTGTCCTTTTTTTTTTTTTTTTTTTATTTAATTTTACCAAATTTCCGAATTAGGTGTTCTTTGTTAACGGTAAATTTACCAAAGATCATATTTATTTTTCATTTATATTATTTTCTTCCCGAGTACTTTCGAATGTTGCTACATTCATTTGCAACGTTCTTTTTTTTTTTTTAATTATGGCGTTTTTACGTTTGATGGAATCAATTTGAAATCACTCAAGGTGACGTCATATAAACAGTCAGACTAAATTTTTTATGTATATCCACAGGTATGCCAGAAATACCTCCCACATATACCGCCTAGAAATCTTTCTCGCTCTCTCTTTTTATCTTTCTTTCTATCTCTCTCTGAATATCTGTCTTTCTTTTTTCTCTCTCTATTTCCTCCTCTCTTTCTCTTTCTATCTATATAGTTCACTCATTATATATATATATATATATATATATATATACTTCTCTCTCTCTTTCCTTCTCTCTCTCCTTCTCTTTCTCTCTCTCCCCTAAACGCACACTCATACTCATAGATGCACACTTTTTTCTCTCTCCAACGCAAAAACAAGGCATAGTCAAATCCAATGGATTTCCAGACGACACAAAGGAAAATTACGCACAAACGTACGCAAATTTCTACGCAGCTCACAAATCGCTACATTCATTGAATCTCTTCTTTTTTTTTTCCTTTTCTTCTTTTTTAACACACGCGCAATAATACAAAATCACACGTGCGCGTTCTCGTCTATGATTGGTTGATACTCTAATGACGTCGTCCTATTACGTTTTAACTATTAGATTATTTTTTTAAAAAAATGCCTAGTCTTACGAATCCATTGTTACGCATGTATCTATTGGGAGATTAGCAAGGCAATCCTATGATGCCCATATTGAAATGAACAATTAAAAAAAATAAACAATTTATTCCTTGTAGTTGCGTTCTGTGTAGCATATATTAATAAATCGTTATATGAAATCAAAAGTACAGACGGACAAGGACGAAGGAAAGATAGGTATGTGTGGCTTAACACTGCTAATACAACTACCAATTCATTTCGATCCTATTTGCTACATTATTTCAGGTTTGTCAGTACTGGAAATGGTGATAGCAGCCTCGTGCTGCTTCGATAGGATTAGGATTTATAAAGAGTATTTGATTGACTGATTCGTTTTCTATGGTTTATCGACCCTTTGTAGGTTATCTAAAAACAGAAAATATTTTGTAGATTTTAAAAATTTTTTTTTTTTTTTGATAATAGAGATTTACTGAAACAAGTTTTAGTAATTAACCCATAGCTGGGTCAGAAGAGGTGAATTCATAACTTTCCCAAGGGTATTTGCACATAAGTGAATATAATGAATCCGACTGGAATTGGAACTCGGCTCTCCGATTTACCATTACACCACCTGAAAATCCAAGCTTACGGCACCTGGCATTTCCAAGCGGTCACCCATTTAGGTACTGACCGACGTTGTGCTTAAATTCGGTTATCGTACGGGAACCGGTGTTCCAACGTGATGTGGCCGTAAGCCTTCTCTTTCTCTCTCTCTCTCTCTCTCTCTATATATATATATATATATATATATATATATATATATATATAGATAGATAAGTTGCGATGGATAAATTGTCGTCTAAATTACGTAGAAATGAAAATAACACTGACATCTCATTTTAACAGGTATATTTACTAAAATGTCACAAAAATATATTGAAATACTAAAGAGTAAATTTATTCAATAAAATCGCCATTAGCTTCAACCATGGCCTCAAGACAACTTTGGAATCTTCTGCAACTCTTCTGGACAGTCTCCTTGGTGAATGCTGCCATAATCCTTGCCTTCAGTTCATCTTTGGTATTACAAAGAGTTTTTTTTTTTGTTCTCTCCCTCAACTGCGCCCCACACATAATAATCAAGGGGGTTGCAGTCTGGGGAATTAGGTGACCAGTTTTGTCCCATCACTACTTGTACAAAAATATGCTATGACAATATTTCACAGCACACTTGATAGGATCTTGTAACACACTAGTGAGCCGCGACCCAGCGGTTGGGAAATCCTGAACTAGACAGAACTGATCGACATTAAACAAACACTTATTATAAATAACTTCTCTAACCATGTCGAACGAATAAAGTTAGCCTTAACAAATCTTAGAAAAAAGATAACACAAGATGTCCCCCTGATAAAAACAATAATAAACACCCCAGTAGCATATTCTATCGGAAGCAGATGCACCCTCAATTATAAACAATATGAAAAAGCAATTAAAAACATACTTACCCAGTACATATCTCTTAACGATCATTAGATTTATCATTTACTCTGAAATCTTCAAGACATCTTATCTAAATGTTATCAATAACACAGAACCACAAAAATCATCGCCATATAAGAAAAATGTTCTTCATGAATTCCCGTAACGTCTGAGAGATATGCCTAACATTATTCATGTATCACAATGCTAATAAAAATTATGGAGTCTTAATTAGTTTAGGCAGGGAATCTTTTTCACCCCAAATAAAGTAATAAAGCCACTAAGACACAATCGTTTACCTAGCGTGAGACAATATGAGAAAAAAAAAGCGAGATAACGATAAAAAACAAACAAACAAGGAATTAAGAAGACAGAAAATAAAGACTGACATCACATTTAAACTTTTCAAGATCAAAGTTGACTGGAAAGCAAGAAATCGGAAGATAGTCCTACAAACGAGAAATGCGAGAGAAGAAACTGTTAGCATAGAACTTACGGTTACATCTAGCCATTTCAACTGTAAAATAATGAGAACTTGCCGTCAGTCGAATACCGCGCTTAAATGAATAGTCTAGGTACCACCAAAGAAAATTTAACAGAACAACTACTATGGATATATTTATAGAAAAGACACAGGGAAGCTACGTTACGGCGGGTGGAAAGGAACTGAAGCTGAGTTCACGATCAATATCATTGCAGATCCTTCTTTATATTTTAGCAACGTGGAGGTCTTAAAGAAAATAGCAGCAAAAAGAGCACTTGTATTAGGTTGGGGCAAAAAGAGCACTTGTATTAGGTTGGTGCAAAAATAATGACGTAATAATGTCGTTTATTGACGTTAAAAAATACGTCAAAAAACGACATTATTACGTCATCATTTTTGCACCAACCTAATAATCATAAGGAAAATACATCTGAGAAACGTAATGAGGAAGAATGGTTTGGAAAGTTTAACCCTGACGTGGCCTACTCAGGGCAAGATCGATAGAGGAAGCCATCTAGCTAACTATCTGACGAACTTGTATGAATGGACGGCGGAATGCGGGGATGAGCCTTAGCAAAGTGAGAAAAACAACTAAGGGCTAAAAGATGTCGAAAATTCTGAGGAGCCATGATCGCCCATGTCCTGAAGGGAGAGGACGGATAGAAGAAAAGCCATTTTAAAAAGAATTTCCCATCTCTTCCCTTATAATTAATAACCATTCACATACTACAATTCACACCGGAGAAACGCATTCAGAAGCGGACACGCGGCCAGGCTGACGCTATATGCGCATGCGTACACGCAAATAATCATCCAATCGCGTGGCTTCAGAAATATAACAAAAGACTCGTTGCACTGTCCTGCTTACAAAAAAAAAAAGATGCCATTTGGTGTATAAAAAGAACCGATAAGAGATAAAAAGCAGCTGTTTGAAGCCATCATTATCAATTAGCTTAATTCAAAAGTTTCCATCCTTTATTCTTCTATGTAGCGAGTCTCTTCTAGATGTAGGTGATCATGGCTCTCCACAATTTCCTATCCTTTGTAACCCTTAATAATTTTTTCTTTTTGCTATCTAGTCTAAACCCTGTTCTGACATCGATTTACTCAAGCTTACTCCGTCCAGGGTAAGACGAAAAACTACATCCGCGTCCTGGGTAAGACGATAAACTACATCCGCGTCCTGGGTATGACGATAAACTACGTCCGCGTCCTGGGTATGTCGATAAACTACATCCGCGTCCTGGGTATGACGATAAACTACGTCCGCGTCCTGGGTATGATGATAAATTACGTCCAACAACAAGGCCTCAGATAATGTTTTCGGAAAAATAATGTTGCCAGCTATTATTTTAAAAACTAAAATAATAATGTTGCCAGCTATACGTTTTTTGGAAAAATAATGTTGCCAGCTATACGTTTTGTTATTGGAAAAAAAATTATTGCCAGGTATACGTTTTTGAAACAATAATGTTGCCAGGTATGCGTTTTTGAAACAGTAATGTTGCCAGCTATATGTTTTTGAAAAAATAATGTTGCCATCTATATGTTTTTTGGAAAAATAATGTTGCCAGCTATGCGTTTTTGAAACAACAATGTTGCCAGCTATATGTTTTTTGGAAAAAGTAATGTTGCCAGGTATGCGTTTTTGAAAAAATAATGTTGCCAGCTATATGCTTAATAGTACTGTATATTTAATATATGTATAGGTATATGTGTATGTATGTATATGTATATATATGTATACGTGTGTGTATGTATATATATATATATATATATATATATATATATATATATATATATATATATATACCTTAATTTGGCATTAAATGACCCACAGTGGTTGATATGCCATAAAACCCAACCAACCAAATCAAGCTTACTAGATAGGTTATACGTTATTTTCCTCTGTCTCTGTTGCTTTCAAGCTGTCCCGTGAGTATCAAATTTTCCAACCCTTCTTTCCTCGTTATGTGCCCTAGAAATTTCGACTATCTCTTCTTGATTTTAAGCGTAAGTGTCATTTTTGTTTCTATTGTCTCTAAAACTTCGTCGTGACTCAGATGTTCGGTCCATGGTATTCTCAGCATCCTTCTGTAGAACCAGATTTCTGTTGCTTCAAGTGTTTCCTTCACCTGTGAGGAGATCGTCTAGCATATAGGAGGACTGATATTACATAACCGTTCAGGACTCTTACTTCTTATGATATTTTTCTGTTTCTTAATACATTGCTTAGCTTTTGGAAGGCATCTTTCCCTATCCTAATGCACCTTCTGATTTCAGTGTTGCACATTCCGCCCACTTTTAAAACACTTCTCAAATATCTAAATTATTGCACCTGTTTGATTTTGGTTTCTCCACTTTGTAATTTACATATTGGGCTGTCCCTTTTGCTAACAACCAATCATACTGTCTTTGTTGCAGTTGATGATTAGACGTATCTCCTTCCATTTGTTTTCTACCTTCTTTAAGGGCTCTTTTAGTTTCCTTTCTGTGTCCACTAAGATATGGTGTATTGTTAAGACTGTGGCCGAATAACGAATCCTGGTATCATTCCTAATTCTCTCAGAATCGCCGAAATGTATAGGTTGAATAAATCCGGCGAGAAGAGACGTCCTTGTCTTACAGTCCTTTGTATTTTTTTTATATTTATATATGAATTCATTTTCTATCTGGATGCAGGCGGTTTGCTGCCAGTAAAGATTTTGGACTATTCTAATAGGTTGCCCAAATGTGTCAACGTTACCAAGATTTTCTAGCCGTTCACTAAGACCACGAGTTCCTTTACCTTGTAGCTCTAAACAACGTTTGCTTCATCTGTCTATATTTCTGAGATGAGGTATTATGTACATTATTTACATTATTATTCTGACTATTGTCCGCATCTTTGTCGTCATATTTATTACAACGTTTCGGTCTTTCAGTATCTGTCTATATTTCTGAGATGAGGTATTATGTACATTATTTACATTATTCTGACTATTGTCCTCATCTTTGTCGCCATATTTATTACAACGTTTCGGCCTTTCAGTACCTGTCTATATTTCTGAGATGAGATATTATGTACACTATTTACATTATTCGGTCTATTGTACTCATCTTTGTCGCCATATTTATTACAACGTTTTGGCCTTTCAGTATCTGTCTATATTTCTGAGATGTGGTATTATGTACACTACTTACATTATTATTCGGACTATTGTCCTCATCTTTGTCGTTATATTTATTACAACGTTTCGGCCGTTGTAGGTTCCGGCCTTCTTCAGGTGGTTAGAATGTTGAATTGAACCCTTTATTTCGCTCACTGGGGTAGACTGTTCTAGTTCCACGTGCCATGTTTAATGGATGTCATTTGGCACGTGGAACTAGAACAGTCTACCCCAGTGAGCGAAATAAATAGTTGTGTTCGACATCCCAGTCATCTGAAGAAGGCCAACGTACAACGGTCGAAACGTTGTAATAAATATGGCGGCAAAGATGAGGACACTAGTCCGAATAATGTAAATAATGAACGTTTGCTTCCATAGCATCCCTCTTCGTCCTAGCTCTCTCAAAAATAAACTCAATCTCATTAGGTAGATTATTCGATCATGGTTCTCCACGACTTCCCTTCCTTGGTAGCTCGAAATAACGTTTGCCTCCTAACCATTCGTCTTCGTCCTAGCTCTGTCAACAATACGCATAAAATCATTAGGCAGGTTATTCGATCATTGCTCTCCACAACTTCCCTTTTCTTGTAGCTCTAAACAACGTTTGCCTTTTTACCATCCCTCTTCGTCCTACTTCTGTCAACAATACAAATAAACTCATTAGGCAGGTTATTCGATCATGGTTCTCCACTACTTCCTTTCACTTTTAGCTCTAAATAACGTTTGCCTTTTATCACCCCCTCGTCGTCTTCGCTCTGCCAACAATACACATAAACTCATAGGCAGGTTACTCGATCATGATTCTCCACGACTTCCTTTCATTTGTAGCTCTGAACAACATTTGCTTCCTTACCATCCCTCTTCGTCCCCGCTCTCTCAACAATACACCCAAACTCATTAGGTAGGTTAATGGATCATGGTTCTCCACTGTTTCCCTTCCCTTGTAGTTATAAAATTTTGCCTCCTCACCACCCCTTTTAGCTTTAAACAGCGTTTTCTCCTTTGCCGTCCATCTTCCTCCTCGCTCTGTTAACCCTGCACACACACTCACTTTGCGGGGTATTCGCTCATGGTTCTCCACGACTTCCTTTCCCTTGTAGCTCTAAACAACGTTTACTTTTTTACCATCCCTCTTCGTCCTCCTTCTGCCAACAATAGACACAGACTCATTACGAAGGTTACTCGATCATGGTTCTCCTCGACATCCTTTGCCCTTTTAGCTTTAAACAGCGTTTTCCTCTTTGCCGTCCATCTTCCTCCTCGCTCTGTCAACCCTGCACACACACTCACTTTGCGGGATATTCGATCATGGTTCTCCACGACTTCCTTTCCCTCTTTAACACCCGTTTTGTCTCGGCTTCGCCTTCAGTTTATTCGCTGTTTAACTCCAGTCCCATCTTTTTCTTACATATGTCTTGTCGGTGATAATTCTCCTAGCTCTCTTTCCTCGTCGAGTATCCCATAACTCTCTCTTTTTGGTTTTAGATGTCTTCCGAGCTCCCATTTTCTTTACAACTCACATTTTCTGTCCTAGGTATTTTCAATATCTAGTTCACATTCTTGTCACTTTGATTTTCCTATTCATCTGTGAGGAATTTTTCGCGCATTCTTTGTCGTGTAAGAGGTGTGATAACGGTATATAAGATCAGCACACTTTTCTTTGCTTCTAGCAAAATTTACTCATTTCTTAATACTTTGCTTATTTGCTGAAAGGCATTTTCCGCTATTCCGTTGCGCTATCGGATTTTCGTGTCACATTTTCTGTCGGCTGTTTATACACTATCCAGATAGATTTCTCCACCATCTTGCGCTTGATGCTTTTAATTAAACGAAATGGTTCTCTCTTAATCATCTTAGAGAAGCTTTCTTCCTTCCATCAGCATGACTGATGCTAACCTAAAGGTGTATTAGGCTAACATTTTCCACTTATATGAAATGAAGAGATTATGTTGAATCAAATTCAAAGTATGCTGCTAGATAAGTTGGTTCAGAATGTCGTGCAAGACAATTTTTCCCACCAGAATTTTTGTAAGAGAGAATTCGTCCACGTATTGCATATTTGCTACCACAACTGGCTTGGTGCTTTTATGTACTTGGAGATTCTTGATGAAAGCCAATGAATCTGCAATATTATAGGTCTTTACCTAGCATTCTGGTTTCAGTTACTTTCCCACTGTCATAATGCAGATTCCCTGTGCTTTTCTAAAATATCTTTATTGTAATTGTTCTGATGAGCATTTCTCTGGTACTTTTTGTACTAGGATTGTTCATTGTTACGGACCAGCTCAAGTCTCGCCACATGTGATTTTATCGCTCTCCTGAATGGAACGTACATATGTATTTTTTGTGTTTGAAGAACTGTCAGTTTTACGCTAAGTTTATCTTTCATTTTTTTATGCATTTTTTCTTAATGTTTTTGTGAGAGTCTTCCGGATTTTCTTTTTCATTGTTTATTTAAACTTTATTTCACCCTCCTTTGACTCTAAGTCATTTTTTAAAAATGTTTGTCACTAGTGTAACTTTCACTGGTCTATTGGTTTTATTTTATTTTTTTGTTTAAATTGGATTTAATTTTCAGTTTTCTTTTATTTTTCAATCCCCTCCTTTAAGCTAAATCTTTTATCATATAACTTCTCTTTCTGTTTAATCTTTTGGGCTTAATTTTCAACATGGTATTCGTTCTTTGTTTTTTCCAGTCAAAATTATAATTTTTACTCGCAAACCAAGTTTGTTTTTTTTTCTAATGTATATTTTCTTTTCTATTTCTTTATTGTTTAATCTGTTTAATTTTTATTTTATTTTCGTGTTAAGTCAGTCATTTTTAGTAAGACTTTATTTATTATTCTACACGTCTTTTTTTTTAAATCCTTTTGCAGTATTTTTCATTGTTTCATTTTAATTCAAAAATGGAAAACCTTTTTTTACGTTGACATTTAATTTTGTTGTTTTGAGTAAATTTATTCTTTTAGTTTTCTCGTCTGCCCTATTCTGCCCTATTTGTTCTCTTTTTATATCGTTTTTTTTTTTTTTTTTTTTTTTGTTATTGCTGTGATCAAGTTCCTACGCAAGGATAAAATGGTGGGAATGGGATAGGTAACTTTCGGCCTTTAACTCTGTTAAACACATTTGAAAATTTTAGCCAAGATTTTACTCGGCCGTTTGCAGACTCTCCCCGCTAGTCTGATTGGCTCAGAAGAGACTTGTGATGTGAAGAACAAGACTCTTCAAGACAACCTTCATTTTGGTACGCTTGATTATCGAGCAAATCGACAGTGAAGTCGTGCTGATTAATTTAGATCAGTCCAAGGCATTTGATAAGGTTGATCATCGACTTCTGAAGGTTGTTCTTGCAGCCGCCTGTTTCGCGCCGTACTTTCACACCTGAATCCGACTTCTCTATGCGTGCGCTGGTGGAAGTCGGAGCCTTTCGTATTGTCTCGCTCCATCCGTCAAGGTTGTCTGCTTTCCCCTTTGCTATATGTTCTTGCATTGGAGCCTTTCCATCGCAAGTTAAAGACGAATGCGATCTTTCCTTACCTGGTGCTACCACTTCAGCCACGTACTCTGCCGATACTGACGGCATTTCGACTCTTGAGCAGAACTGAGATGACAAAACAGTAAAAAGGGTCAAGATCAAGTCTGTTGGCTTGCAGTGAGGCGCGTGGAAAGGTGTTTCTCTTCTTGTGCCTTTCCTCTGGACGCGCGGGCTGGTCAAGATACTCGGCGTCTGGTTCGGTCCGAATCTCCTCTTGGAAAGGAACTGGTTGAAGGTTAGGAAGAAGGCGAAGGTTGCAGTTCATCTATGGTCTCAGAGGAATCTTTCTGTAAAGGGGAGTGCATAACTATGCGCAGGCACATCTTCTCCTTTACCGATTCTCCATACTTCTTCTCTCGTATATCACACTAATGGGTTTAGTTAAATTCTTTTCCCCCTACTTGTGGGGATACAAGGTTCACAAGTTATTTCGGGAGATCTCCATCCTTCTGAAGGCGGTTTGGATATGACAAGCGTTTAGATTCGTCGCTGTACCCTTCACATCGCGTTCCAAGATCGAATGTGTTCGCAAGCGTATGGTGAGGGCGGATTCTGGAAGGAAGACGGGCGTAAGAACTTTCCATCCTCAAGAAGTGTGCACTTACGGGTGACGCAAGATCTCTTCAACATCCAGGGTTTGTCCCGTAAGTCATATCACGTGTTTGTTAGGGGGTCTTTCAAGATGATGTGATAGGCGAGCCCGGTCTCATGAAGCGGGGCGGGGGTCGCTCCATCTGGCCTTGGACGCCCGGATTGAAATGTCTCACTAATGATCAGGTATCACTAGCTGATTATGCGAAAAGCCGTCTAGGTTGGCAAAAGACTTTGTTCGGCGGATTTCGAAAATTTTCCAAACTGGGCTCGCTGCGGTGAGTAGGTGGAGACCCTGGGTCACGCATTCTTCCACTGCAGGCTTGTAGTTCCGTTGTGCAAGTTTATTGAAGACATCATGGTTCGCATGCTGCGCGGAAAGTTCTTTGCCCTGGAGGACAGTTCTGTTTGTAGCAATACAGTATCACCGTTGACTAAGGCTCAGAGATAGGTGTTCTTTTATTAGGTTGGTGCAAAAATAATGCCGTAATAATGTCGTTTTTTGACGTTAAAAATGACGTCAAAAAACGACATTATTACGTCATTATTTTTGCACCAACCTAATACTTGCTCGTGATATGGACACAGTGACAGAAGGAATTCTACGGGATCGAGAAGTTAACCGCTTCCCAACTGTTCTTGTACTTTAAGCATCAGCTTAAAGTCAAGATTAGGACGGAAAGGCCACAACTCCCTCGATCAGAATGTGGCAAAAGGTGGGTGAGTCTTGTGCGTCTTTGTCTAGTAAAAGGAGCTGACTTCGAGTGGTATTTTTGATGCCGGTTAGGCATCAGGATATTGTGAACTCTGTGTTAAACATTGGTAACCCAACCCATAATAAGGTAGCTTGTTTTATCCTTAGTTTCTTTCCCTCCAGTTATCTTAGCTTTTATTTCTGTCTCCGATGTCTTTATTTTAATCTCCCTTCCTCGTTATGTGACAAAGTTCTCTGGGAGATGCTGGACCTTTTTCGTTTTTCGAGTCTGTATTTCGTATTTATTTTTGTGTTTGGATGAGGGTGTACTTAACTCAGTGATTAATCGAATGAGTGGTATTATTAGGATGGTGCAAAAATAATGACGTAATAATGTCGTTTTTTGACGTATTTTTTAACGTCAAAAAACGACATTATTACGTCATTATTTTTCCACCAACCTAATAATTACCTCGCATCAATTTTGTCCAGTTAATTGATTTTCTGTCACAATTAAGGATTTTGATGGTTTTATTTCTAACACTATTTTTTTAGTTTCTTGTATATAAATTGTATATATGTATTCATTGTAAATATTCATTAGGGTTTCATTTTTAAATATTGTTATTTTACCCCCTCTCCCACATACAAATTGTAAATATTGAAACTAGTTAGGATTGCACAGAGACTTGGATTGTCCTCGGTATGACGATAAACTACATCCACGTCCTGTGTAAGACGATAAACTACATCCGCGCCTTGGGTAAGACGATAAACTACATCCACGCCCTGTGTAAGACGATAAACTACATCCGCGCCCTGTGTAAGACGATAAACTACATCTGCGTCCTGTGTAAGACGATAAACTACACCTGCGTCCTGGGTATGACGATAAACTACATCCGCGCCCTGGATAAGACGATAAACTACGTCCAACAGCAAGGTCTCTGATCAGGAGGTTTTGAGGAGCGTAAAACCATCTCTTAATTGCTGGTGTTCCCAGGTCCAACCTGATCCGGGGTGGTAGCACTTGTTAGAGTCCAAGCTATGAGCAAATAGTTAACACCGAAACTTGTGTAAAAATAGGTTTTAATACCAGAAATACTTTGTAATAAAAAAAAAATTATTACCAACAATAATTTTTGAAAGAAAAATTATTATCTACCAAGTGAGAAATATAAAAAAACTTTTTACGAAAATTAAACCATCCAAGATTGTAAATTTCCTAAAAGAAGTTGGATTGTACTGAACAAATATGAGTAATTGAAAAATGCTTCAAATATATATGTATACATACACAACTTTTTTTTACCAAACTATCTCTATGAATCTATTTCAAAATTTTGTTGACATTAAATGACCCATTGAGGTTTTGATATGCCATAAAACAAAACAACCAACAGAGATTTTGATGTATTATGGTGGATGTAGTAAGAATGAAAAGTAGGAATGTGTTGTTTTGGTGTAAGGAATATGTATGTTTGGGTCAGTGATTATGGTGAGATAAGTTTATGATAAGACAGATTGAAGACCAGCCTTCATTATCCCTCCTTACGGCCTTATGCCACATTTTCGTAATAAAACGAAATAAATATTGCTTTCCTTTTTGGTATCTAGACTTTACAAAGTTATGCACTGTACTCGATTGGCAGCTAGATGTTGTTATCTTTATTACCCAGTTCAAGAGACAAAATATAAATATGGGGACTAGTCAGTATTATATAGAGACTTGAGGTATTATGGTGACTGTAGTAAGAATGTTAAGTAAGAATGTGTTGTTTTGATGGAAGGAATATTGTGGTATGTTTGATTCAGTAATCGTGGCGAGCTAAGTTTAAGATAAGACAGACTGAAGACCAGCCTTCGCCTATCCGCCATTTTGCCCTTGTGTTACATTTTTGTATTAAAACAAAATAAATATTACTTTCCTCTATAGTACCTAGACTTTATGAATTTAAGTGCAGCATTAAATTGGCGACAGGGTCTCACCATTTTACAGTTGACATGGCTATTTGCAGCCGTAAGTTCTATGCCAACAGTTTCTTCTCTCTCGCTTGCGAAATTCTCTTCTTGCTTTCACGTAAACTTTGAATCAAACCCAATGTTAATCGTTAGTTTCTGTCTTCTTAATTGCAGTTCTTTTAGTGATGTATCTCCTTAATAATGTTTTCTTTTTATCATATTCTTTCACCCATTGCGTCTTAGTGGCTTTATTGCCTTACTTGGGGGTAAAATAATGAAAAACGAATTGGGCTACATTCGAACCTATTACTATGATCTCACATCTGCATATGTGTATACGTATGCATTCGCATATACTGGGAGCAAAAGTTCTGCATACGCTTCTTCTATTCGGTTGGTGCAAAAATAATGTCGTTTTTGACGTTCAACTTCAAAAGAAAAACGACATTATTTTTGCACCGACCTAATATATGCCATGTCCTTTCAGGACGTGGGTCATCATGGCTGTCCATGACTTCCTGCCTTTTGTAATCCTTAGTAAAGTACAAAAAAAAAAAAAAAAGCGTATGTTCACAGTTTGGTTATCGTTTATTTTCTTTTTGTTTTTAGATGCTAGTTCTTACTTCCAGCTTTACTTTGCCACTTTCTCGATGTGTTTTCCCTATACATAGACTGTTTTGTTACATATTAAATGATATTTATTCAATCATTTTGATTATCATATTGCGCTAAAAAGCCACAAACCATTATAAAGTATCTTTTTTTTTTTTTGTCTTTTTCTCTTTGCAGGTGAGTTGCTTTCTTATTTATAGAAAATTATACATTAATGCGGAATCTCTGCTAAAACCGGAAGTTTCATGATAACATCCGATCGGCTTGTCAAGTAACTGTCGAAGGTATGTTAAATATATGACGCCATATTGTTTTCTGGTTGTCTTACTTTCAGTGTTAGTTTGCGTCCCATGTTTCGTTATGTTGTAGCATTTATTAACTCTGGTTTTATGTAACTTCGTAATATTATGATTCAGATTTATTAAGTAAAACTCTTACCCGAGTGCTTAAATATAACAGCAAATACCAAAAGCATATTTAGGAAATGAAAATAGATCTGGAATATTTTTAGCTCTGGATTTGTGCTGCTCTTCGAGTTGTAGGGGTTAAAAAGAAAAGGATATTGCTTACTTCCCGCTGACTTTTCTATAAAAAAAAATCTGACGGGAACTGAAGCAATTGGCAGAAACAGTCTTCTTTTTTTATTTTATTTTTTTAAAAAAAAAAAAAAAAAAAAAAAAAAAAATTGATGTCATCTTCCTCACAATACTCTGCTCTTTCGCCTTGGTTACTTACAGTTGGTAACGAGTCTAAGAGGAAAACTCAGAACTCAACAGTTAACACAGAATTCAAAACAGTTTAGGTGTGGGCCAACTCCATCGTGTAACAGCCTACTTGTTACAGAAACGCACGATGGTGTTGTGGACCTCTACTTCGCAAGTGGTATCTACGGAGTTAATATGATGGCTGTATTATTTAGGTCACCTTTTCTAGACCTCTCCAGATGACTGTTCTCAGGACTGCCCAGTCAACAATCTACTTCGTAATATTATGATTCAGAGTTATTAAACAAAACTCGAATGTAACAGCAAATACCAAAAGCATATCTAGGAAATAAGCCATTGCAAACATTTCTATAGTGCATTTAACGTTTGGACAGGTAAATTGATTTGTTTTTTACGGCTTATCAGCCTTTTGCAGGCTATTTAAAATATTTTTTAGATTAGAATCAACTTTTTTGGAGATAATAATAATTTATTCATATGAGATTTACTAATTACCTCCTAACTGGGGGAAGAGGTGAATTCATATCTTACCAAATGGTATTTGCGTGTAAATAAATATAACGAACCGACTGGAATTAGAAATCGGAGACCCGACCTCCAATTCTGAGCCGTTATCCATTACACCACCCGCACATCGAAGCACTAAATACAGCGCTAACTATTCCAAACCGACTACAAATCAAGATACTGACCAGGTGCGACATTGTTTAACTTCGGTAATTGGACAAGAATGTAATGGCCTTCGGAAAGGCCATTACACTTCCCTTAAGGGCTAATACATTGGGAAAGGTATGAATCCTCTTCTTCACCCCCCAACTATGGGTAAATAGCAGAACAGGCCGGGTTCTATAGCCTTGGATGACAATTGGTCTATCGCAGAAAGAAATGGCAAACTACTACGGGAAAAAATCTGCCTCGCCAGTCATGTATCGAAAGATACATGATCGCCTTACGCATGACACCTGACTGACCACAGACCGGGTTCTATAGCCTTGGATGGCAACTGGTCTACCGCAGAAAGAAATGGCAACCTACTGCAGGAAAAAAATCTGCCTCGTCAGTCATGTATCGAAAGATACATAATCGCCTAAGCGTGTATCACGCATGGCACTTAACTGACTGACTGACGTGCTAATACTCTTGGGAAAGGTATGAAAAAAACTCTTCTTGTCCCCCAACTATGGGTAAATAGCAGGACAGACCGGGTTCTATAGCTTTGAATGGCAACTGGTCTACAGCAGAAAGAAATGGCAACCTACTGAGAGAAAAAAAATCTGCCTCGTCAGTCATATATCGAAAGATACATGATCGCCTAAGCGTGTATCACGCATGGCACATAACTGACCACAGACCGGGTTCTATAGCCTTGAATGGCAACTGGTCTACCGCAGAAAGAAATAGCAACCTACTGCTGGAAAAAAATCTGCCTCGTCAGTCATGTATTGAAAGATACATGATCGCCTAAGCGTGTATCACGCATGGCACATAACTGACCACAGACCGGGTTCTATAGCCTTGGATGGCAACTGGTCTACCGCAGAAAGAAATAGCAACCTACTGCTGGAAAAAAATCTGCCTCGTCAGTCATGTATCGAAAGATACATGATCGCCTAAGCGTGTATCACGCATGGCACATAACTGACCACAGACCGGGTTCTATAGCCTTGGATGGCAACTGGTCTACCGCAGAAAGAAATAGCAACCTACTGCTGGAAAAAAATCTGTCTCGTTAGTCATGTATCGAAAGATACATGATCGCCTAAGCGTGTATCACGCATGGCTCATAACTGATTGAATCAGATAAGAACCGGCTTTTCAATGAGATATGGCCAACATTTAGTGCCATATAGAAGGGCAGATATTACATAACAGGTCAATAATCTTTTCTTTGTTTCCAATGATGGTTTCCTGTTTCTTCATTTATTGAAAACATAATTTTGTTATTGTGGGTAATATCAGTTATGACATTGAATTGCAAATGACATTAGTGAAGTTTTGCAGAATTATCGTCGGAGATTCAACGCGGCTTTGTGGTTGTCGTAAATTTACGCGTCTTTTCATTATACACGAGTAAGCAAAGCTAAAAATATAGCTTGGCATGTTTTGGTGCGGTACAAGGCCACGGGCGCTTGCTTATATACAGTCTTTAGAAGCTGAATGGTTAGAACATTCGCTTAGATAGACTTATTGAAGGGATTCTTGGTAGCCCATGCCTCAAAGAAATAGAAAGAATTGTACTCACAAGTACAGCTCACATATTACGGAGGGCTTTATCGATGTAAAATATGTGTAATTTTAGGGTTTGTTTTTCTTCTTTTTTTTTTTTTTTTTTTTTTTTTTTTGATCAAGGGAAAATGTCAGGAAGCCATTTCTGTCCTTAGGTCCCTGGTTGGGGCCCAGAAGGAAATGTGTATACAACAGAAACTCATAATAATAATAATAATAACAACAACAACTACTACTACTACTACAACTACAACAACAACACATGATATTATCATAAAAGACAAGAAATTCAGGAAGTGTATGCTTATTGACATAGCAGTATCATCTGAAAAAAAACACCCCCATAAAAATAATCGAGAAATTGTCTAAATACAAGGACCTGGAGATCGAGATTAACAGGACGAGGGGAATGAAGACTGAGACTGTACCAGTAGTAATCGGAGCACTGGGCCTCGTGAGAAAAGGAATGGGCAATTTTACTAACAGTGTCCCAGGTAACATCAACTTACAAGTTTCCCAGAAGTTTGCTCTACGAGGAACATCCCATATGCTAAGAAAAGTACTATCAATTAAATGGCATTTCTGATATAGGGGCCTAAATACCATAGTCTGATCTCGGCTCTACATGATACGAAGCAGGAAACATAACATACGCAAATGATAACAGCGGTCGACATTTTTTCGGCCAAAATGTTGTTAGGCAATGGGCATATGTTTCTGGGCTATTTATTCACGTTGAATCTGAAAATCAAATCCATATTTGTCCATTACGTCACGTTTTCTCAGTACAGATAATTACTATTTTTCTTAAAATAGGCAAAAATACCCCATTTAACAGTGATATGCCAGGACTAAATAGAAACAAATTTAAGCATTTTCAGGTTAGAAAATGTTATAAAAGAAAAATGATCCAAATAACTTAAAGAATGCATTTTCGGTTGAGAAAAAGTTTTCAGATAAATATCAGGCAAATGTAAATTAAGGCAAACATGTGCCATCAATTTTTGAATCAAAACGTATAAAGAAACTACAAAGGAATGAAAAATATATACATTTTTGTCCATTCAAAGGTATAAATCTTCTCTTCTTGGAAACTCTACGGAGCTTTTTAAAAAAATGATCTCTTTTAATGCTTCAGCAGAAATCAGCCACCATGTGAACATTCCATCTGTCTTTGTTTCTTTCTTCCATTACCTTGAGATCCTGATGAAACATGTGTCCCTTTTCATCACTATAATCACCAAGATTATAATGGGTATTTTGGCCTATTTTAAGAAAAATAGTAATTATCTATACTACTACTAATAACAATAATAATAACAATAACAATAATAATAATAATAATAATAACAACAATAATAATGATAATACACAATACACAGTACACCGGCTGAAACTGCAAAATACTTAAAAAAGAAAGCAAAGACAAATGCAACCGGCCAGATACAGAAACAATGGCAAGATAAACCGCTTCAAGGCCAATACTCTGCCCGTACCAAAGAAGCTGACGTAGACAAAACCCGTGCCCATCAGTGGCTACGCAGTGCAGGGTTGAAAGCTGAAACTGAAGGTTTCATCCTTGCTGCGCAGGACCAATGCTTGCTAACTAGTAATTATCAAGCACATGTACTAAAATATTG
Organism: Acanthosepion lycidas; assembly: GCA_963932145.1. Lineage (NCBI taxonomy): Eukaryota > Metazoa > Mollusca > Cephalopoda > Sepiida > Sepiidae > Acanthosepion > Acanthosepion lycidas. The sequence goes on from OZ010604.1 coordinate 46,032,134, forward strand.
TGTCAGCCCAAAATGCAGATTCTGTGATAAATATCCAGAACAAATTGATCATCTTGAATCAGGTTGCACGATATTGGCACCCACTGAATATAAAACCCGACATGACAGAGTGAGCCAATATCTGCACTGGAAAATCTGCAACCTCTACGGGAAGGAAACTGAAAGAAACTGGTATGAATACCACCCAGACCCGGTTACGGAGATAGGACCTGTTACAATTCTATGGGACTACACAATACACACTGACAGAACAATCAAGGCCAACCTCCCAGATATTGTTATTAAAGACCACAAACAAAAAAAGTGCCTCCTTATTGATATGGCAGTCCCTGCTGACTGCAATGTATCTTTGAAGATATTCAAAAACCTGTCAAAATACAAGGACTTTGAAATAGAAATCTCGAAAATGTGGCATATAGGAACATCAACAATCCCTGTTGTAGTTGGAGCCCTAGGATTGGTTGGAAAAGACCCCAGTAGACTAATTGAAGGGATTCCTGGAAGTCCATGCCTCAAAGAGATACAAAAAATTGTTCTGATAAGTACGGCCCACACTTTACGATGGGCTTTATCTATGTATTTATTTATTTTTTTTTTGTCAGTGGAAAGTGTCATAATGCCATTTCTAACCTTAGGTCCCTGGGCGGGACCCGGAAAGAAATGTGTAACCGCCAGAAATCAAAGGAAATAATAATAATAATAATAATAATAATAATAATAATAATAATAATAATAACATTAACAACACTACCAATAATAATAATAAATGCACATGATTAAGTGTGGACGCAAGAATACCAAAAGCCATTTGATTGGATTTTATTTTTGTTTCGGTTGCGTAGTGAGAGATTTTTTTTGTCTTTTTATTTCATTTATTGATTTTTTATTGTAACCTTTTTTTTTTATTTTATTTGTTCTCCTTGGGAAAACTAACAAACCGGAAACACAATGTCAAAAGAAAATGGAACTGATTTTAGAACTTGTAGACAAAGAATAGATCCGGAACATTTTTAGCTCTGGATTTGTGATGCTCTTGGAGTTGTAGGGGTTAAAAAGAAAAGGATATTGCTTACTTCACGCTGATTTTTCTATAAAAAAACTGAAAAAAATGAAGCCATTGCCAGAAAGAGATGTCGTGTAGTATCCTCCAATATTTACATTTAATATTACACAATGAAGTAGAATTTCTCGTTGCCTAGTGGTTATTGGGGCAAAAAGTGGAGCTGGCGTGCCGAGTTCAAATTCAAGGTCGTTGCGTTCGTTTTCGCGTTCATAACTTTTGAAACGTATGAAGTCATCGCGATCATAACTTTTGAAACGTATGAAGTCATCTCATCTCCTCCACAACGTATAGATTAACAGACTCTGCTCTCTCGCCTTGGTTGGCAACAGTCGGTAACGAGTCTAATAGGATAACTCAGAAACCAACAATTATCAACGAGTTTCAAAGGGCAACTCAGAGTCGAAAACCGGTAAAGCATGAGGCAACTCCATCGCGTAACGGCATACTTGTTACAGAAACGTGAGATGCAGCTGTGGACCTGTATTTCACAAGTGGAATCTACGGTGTTAATATGATGGTTGTAATGTTTAGGTCACCTTTTCTAGACCTCTCCAGATAACTGCTCTCAGGGCTGCCGAGTTAACTATCTACTCATAGTAAATTTCTCAGGCTCAAGTTGGTCATATATCTTAGATAAATATTGTTATTATCTTTACTTTTTGACTAGGTTTCATTTCATATGATCTTTGTTACTTTCTAAACATAATATTAGCAATAGATGCAATCGTCTTTAGTTGATCAGCATTTTTAGATGAAGCTTTGTCATTATACATTCTTGATTAGGTTTCGTTTATTGACACTATTTATATTCGGACTATTGCGTCCATCTTTGTGGATGTGGCGACATTGTGATTGTGTGTTCAATCCCTGGGCCAGGCAGTTTTTACTTGCATTCAGTGGAAACGGGCGAATAATAACAGAACAGTACTAAAGAGCATAATAACTGGACGATATTCCTAGACAGGCGCAGTGGAACGAGAACAGTCTACCTCTGTAGATTAAATAAAGGGTTTAGTTCAGAACTCCTTGTAGTTTACCCAGATCAATATACATCTGAAGAACATTGGAAGACACAATGGCCAAAACATGATAGCAACAACAAAGATAAGGACAATAGTCTGAATATAGATTCGGGCAATAATGATAACTTCACATCCCAGAAATTCATACAAAAAATAGGGTCTGAAAAGTGTGTAGCTGCACTCAGTGGAAATGGGCGACAGTAACTGAAAAGCTCTAAATGAAATATGAACTATACGATGTCCCTAGACATAAACAGTGGAACGATAACAGTCTAACCCTGTAGATTAAATAAAGGGTTCAGTTCAGAATTCCTTATAGGTTACCCAGATCGATACACACCTGAAGAAGGCTGAATGGCACTACTGTCGAAACGTTGCAATAGCAGCAGCAAAGATGAGGTAAATAGTCCAAATATAAATAGTGTAAATAATAATTAAGTTTATTTTCCTTTATAATGAGAATAATAGATGTAATAGTGTTGTTTAAATTTCTATATACCCGGCATCCCTTTATCTCGCGAGATACAGGTATTACCCTGTTCGGTCAAGCTTTGCTCCTTTCTTTGTGAAGACTGGAGAGACCACGCTAGGGCGAAGGCACAGACGAGACCGTGCGCTTGAAGTCGATCAGAATTGATACAGTCACAGACCAGATAAGGTGATCGAGAACGACAAAGCCAAGATATGGTGAGATCTCAACATCCGAACAGACCGCAAACTTGAAGCTACCAATATCACAGTCGCTGACAAAAAATGCCCCACACCGATCGGCAGTTCTTGGTAACCACAATATCAACGTCGAAAGAATTAACTTGCTTAGGAAGTACACCGAACACCAGATTGATGTTGCTGAGACTATGGACAATGGGGCTTATGGCATCGAAACAAACAACCTACGTAAAGAAAATCGGAATAATGTCTAGTATCCTATTGCGTTAGATGTCGGCGTTGCTTTGCACTAGAAAGATTATGCGAGTGGTGATATCTGCCTGAAATTGTACGATTTTATGGGAAACACCCATAATGCAGGATCTCCGTTTGAAAACGAAAAACCGTGTGGAAGAAGAGAATAATAATAATAATAATAATAATAATAATAACTACAACAATTGGCCTCCAAAAATACTTGGAAACTACAGAAGACTGGATGATGGTATGCGTCAAGGAACATGAAAGTAGTAAGCGTCTTTACTCCGTAATGAAAGAAGCCAACAAATTCAAACTGGAGCTTCAAATGGGCGTAGAGATGCAACTACAGCACAATACACCGGCTGAAACTGCAAAATACTTGAAAAAGACAGCAAAGACGAATGCAACCGACCAGATACAGAAGCGATGGCAAGATAAACCGCTTCATGGCCAATACTCTGCCCGTATCAACCAAGCTGATGTAGACAAAACCCGTACCCATCAGTGGCTACGCAGTGCAGGGTTGAAAGCTGAAACTGAAGGTTTTATCCTTGCTGCGCAGGACCAATGCTTGTTAACTAGGAATTATCAAGCACATATACTAAAATATTGTGTCAGCCCAAAATGCAGATTCTGTGATAAATATCCAGAAACGATTGATCATCTTGTATCAGGTTGCACGATATTGGCACCCACTGAATATAAAACCCGACATGACAGAGTGGGCTAATATCTGCACTGGAAAATCAGCAACTACTACGGGAAGGAAACTGAAAGAAACTGGTATGAACACCACCCAGACTCGGTTACGGAGATAGGACCTGTTACAATTCTATACACACTGACAGAATAATCAAAGCCAACCGCCCAGATATTGTTATTAAAGACCACAAACAAAAACAATGCCTTCTTATTGATATGGCAGTTCCTGCTGACAGCAATGTATCTTTGAAGATATTCAAAAAGCTGTCAAAATACAAGGACCTTGAAATAGAAATCTCGAAAATGTGGCATATGGGAACATCAACAATCCCTGTTGTAGTTGGAGCCCTAGGACTGGTTGGAAAAGATTGCAGTAGACTAATTGAAGGGATTCCTGGAAGTCCATGCCTCAAGGAGATACAAAAATTGTTCTGACGAAGGGCTTTATCTATGTCATATATATATATATATATATATATATATATATATATATATATATATATTTGTCAGTGGAAAGTATCATGCTGCCATTTCTAACCTTAGGTCCCTGGGCGGGACCCGGAAAGAAATGTGTAAACGCTAGAAATCAAAGAAAATAATAATAATAATAATAATAATAATAATAATAATAATGAGAAGAAGAATCATCATCATCATCATCATCTCTATTATTATTCTGCTTGTCCCTCTCTTAGTCCCTTAGCTCCGACGGCCTAGTCCTGCCAATACCTCAGAAATAAATATTCCGTTTTGACTGCATGAAAACCCAGCGCTGATATTTCGGAGACGCTATTGATTTCAGTGAAAAGAAAGAAAGACAGACAGACAGACAGACAGACAGAAAGAAAGAAAGAAAGAAAGAAAAAAAGAAAAAAAGAAATTAATTTTAACGTCTGTTTCATTGAAATGGGGAAAAGTTGTTTCAATTTAAAATCTTTTCATTTGTACACCCTTACTTATAAATAAATGCATTAATAAAAATGTTTGCAAGACAGGCTTTCGGATAATTGTAGTAGTAATGGCAGTAGCAGATGTAATAATAATAATAATAATAATAATAATAATAATAATAATAATAATGAGGAGAAAAAAGATGAAGATAACTGATTTCAACATTAAATAACGCAACAAGTGTTGGGATGTAAAACCAACCACACCAACCCATATTTAAACGGTCTTTTGCAAGCATTTATACTGAAGTCAATCATTATCTCAACTTTTCGTGTAACTCGTTTATTAATCCCAGTCATCATTTAATTTGTAATATGATTGCTGTTTTAATTCTCTATCGTGAGTAAACTAATTTCCTTTAGTTCTTTAACTGTCCGTACATCTCACGTACATCTTTCCCGTTTAATTAATTATTTCCTCTGCCCAAATTTAATGGAATTCACATTCCAACTACTTTTCTGACTCACTACTGTTGGTTGCTATCATGGCATCCCAGAAATAATGTTCGAAATCTCATAGCAAACTATACTTATTGATAGTTTCGTAATTGTTCTAATGATCACTAGACATGCTTGTACGCTTTCTTACATTACCATTCCCCTAACCCAGTTACTAATTTTAAAAAGACATGCACTGCAGAGCCTAAGTTTAGAAAATGCTACAGACAGAAGTAACCTGAACCTTTCATAGTTTTTATATGAAAACACTATGTTAAACTGAGTGATAGTCCTTGAAACTTCGAATTTTCGACGTCGCTAGAGGGCGTGTCATTGGCTGGATATAAAGCCACCCCCATTCACAATAAGGTCGTTCTAGTTCTTTGGAGTAGGGCACCTCGAGGTGGTGTAATGGTTAACAAGCTTATCTCGCTAGAACAATTACGAGAGAGTAGTGAGTTCGATCCTCACTGGGTGCCCCTTACTTTCGGCCTTGTGCCACATCCAAGATACGCTTGGAAAATAAAAGGGCACCTCGAGGTGGTGTAATAGCAAGCTTATCTCCCTAGAACAATTACGAATGAGTAGTGAGTTCGATCCTCACTGGGTGCCCCTTACTTTCGGCCTTGTGCCACATCCAAGATACGCTTGGAAAATAAAAGGGTACCTCGAGGTGGTGTAATGGTTAGCAAGCTTGTCTCGCTAGAACAATTACGAATGAGTAGTGAGTTCGATCCTCACTGGGTGCCCCTTACTTTCGGCCTTGTGCCACATCCAAGCTACGCTTGGAAAATCATCTCTAGTTCTTTGGAGTTACAGAACACAGTAGTGATTGCAGGCAAACGATTAAGCTCAACAACAGAGAGAAGATTAACAATATATTTATTAGCTTTATTTTATGTGTAATACTTGCATTAATTCCTGATCACAGAAAATATTTCTTTGTGATTTTCAAGGTTTGAAGAGTGCCGTATATAAAAAAGGACTGACTTCAGAGAATTATGTCATATATTTTGCCTGAACTTATAAAAGGTAAAGTATGTAAAGTCAGCACATGTAACGAGGTTGATTGATGAACATTAGAAAGCATTTTTCTTGATTGGATACAGCAATTCCAAAATAAATATTAATTATATCTTAAAAGGTAAACGCCGGTTTCACAAAATCTCACTAACTTTTTGTGCTGCTTAGTTTGTGAGATTCGGATATGTGTGCACTTGGTATAATATAACTGTTAGATTGGTGCAAAAATAATATCGTTTTTTGACGTATTTTTTAACGTCAAAAACGATATTATTTTTACACCAACCTAATATTTTATTGTTAGTGTCGCCTTCTTACATAACATTTTAGTAAATAAGTATCTTTATTGTTTTTATTTTTTGTGCATTCAGTGTATTGTATTAAACAAAATCGTTATCCGGCCCACACTCATCATTGTTTCAGTTATCTGGCCCTCTGGGAAAAAGACTAGTGACCCCTGTTATTTAATACCAAAATCTAAATATTTTGAATGCAATTACATACCTTCAAATGTATTGTTGGTCATTTTGCTATAAATAGGTGTCGTTGGTAATGTTTTTTTTTATATATATATAAAGGTATATTGCTGGTATTTTTATACTATCATAGTGTTTTCGGGGGTGACTATTTGCCTATTGTTAGAACCCTAACTGGTGCTACCACCCTGGGTCATGGTGGGCCTGGTAACAGCCGCAGTTAAGAGGTGGATATTATATGATATGAGCTTTGAAAATGTAGAGTTGTAGAAGGAACCTGATATTTTCCTTGGATATGTAAAATTGAGTATTATCCCTTGAAACTTCGAAAACTGAAGCCGCTAGAGGGCGTACCGTTGGTTGGATATAAATTCACCGCCATTCACGATAAGCGGCGACCGTGCTATTTTTTTGGGGGAACGATGCTACAACCCGTTCGACTATCGAACTCTCTGCCTCGGCAGAGAGGAACCCGGACGAGGCTTTGTCGAAGGGCAAAGTTTCGTCCGGGGAAGTAGATAGCCACTGAACCCGTTTATACGTGTTCTAAGGGAATATTTTTGTCCGAGCCTACGGGCTCGGACAACCCACGCTAAACTCGGCCTTGTGCCACATAAGCCCCACGTGGTGGGGGCCGGTAAATATGACCGTACTAATTTTTTTTTGTTATCATAAAATACAGTAGTGACAGCAGGCGAACGATTAAATAGACGATTTTTCAGACGAAAGATTTGCTGAAGATTGTGTGAAAGTTTTTGAAGAAAGGACACTTTAGCTCAGGAGATCCGGTCCCAAAAGCTAAGCAGAGTATTAAGAAACCGAAAATAAATTGCAAGAAACAAAGAAAAGAGTACCGAACTAGTCCGTGATGTCTGTCCTCCTGTTTGGCAGTGAATGCTGAACAATCTCTTCATAGATGAGGAAGAGACTTGAAGCAAAAGAAAGGTGGTTCTACAGAAGAATGCTGAGGATGCTATAAACCGAACATGTGAGCAACCACGAAGCTTTAGAGAAAATGGAAACAAAAAGGAAAGTTATGCTTAACATCAGGAAGAGACAGTTGAAATTGCTAGGAAACATAAGAAGAAAGAGGGCTTGGAAAATCTGATACTCACAAGGACAGATTGAAGGCAAGAGGGACGGAGGAAAAGAAAGCATTGAGTAATGGTTTAAAAGACAGCATTTATTTATTAAGATCTACGAAGGACAGGAAATTGCCGAGAGCCATGATCACCTACGCGCTGAGGAGACACGTCAAACCAAGAAGAAGAAAAAAAACCCCGACATGAACAAGTTATTCTGTAAATTTTAAGACATTTCTTTTATGGTTATACGTTCTTTTTTATCACCGATTGAGCCACAGAGGAGCTTTTCGGTTAGCAAGGTCGATTTTACTGTCATTGCTAACCGAAACGCTCCTCTGTGGCTCAATCGGCAAAAGCACGTCAGGCTCAATGAGGTTGGTATTCCCAGGACCAGACATGACGGTTCCGTAGAGGATACAGGTTCGATTCTTGTCGTAGGACGCATATTTTCTATGAAAATTTCTCAGACATTCAGGCCCTTAAATGTTGTTAATACTGTTTATTATAAACAGAGCATTTACTTAAATATTTGTATCTATAAAAAAGAATGTATAAACATAAAAATGTCTTAAAATAATTGTCGGACTTTGTTCATTTCATAATGTGTGACGTCATTCTGTTGAATTTAGCGATAGCATATTTTTATCTGGATTTGATAGAAATATACTGTAACGATTGAAGAATTAGTTAAGAAACTATTAATTTAAATTTAAACCATTGAATTGTTCATTAGTAACAACTTTGTAAGATACCTTAACTTAGAAATTAGTCGACCCATAGTTGAACGGGATTTTTGTAAGAATTCATGCAATAGTCACACATTATTTCAACTTTCGTGTAACTAAAAACTACTTTACTAATTCCAGTTTACTTTTAATTTGTAATATGGTTAGTGTTTTAAGTCAAAGATAAATCAAAACAAGAAAGAAGAGAATTGACTGGAACAGACTATTACTCTGTATTTACTCGCCCCTCTCCTTACATATCGGTGAGATGTGGCACAAGGCTTTTTAAAAGTGAGTACCCATGCTCGGGCACATAGATAGAGGCCAAAGATTGCCCGACCCCCGCCACCACTGTTGCGATAGTGTCGATATTCCACCGAATCCTCAGTGCAATGGTGCAATGAGAGAGGTGCTGTTGTAACGTTGGAACCCTTGGTACCAGGCATTCCTCAATGATTTCGATTACTATTACTCCTTATTTACTCGCATCCCACCGCAGTGGCGGGATGTGGTGCAAAGAATTTTCAAAAGTGAGGTGCCCATACGCGGACACAATTGCCAGGTCCCCTGCGACCAAAAGTCGCGCTCGCGTCGACATTCCACTGACATACCACTTTGACGCAATGAGGTTGGTATTCCCAGGACCAGACATCCCTCAAGGATTTCGACTACTATTACTCCTTATTTACTCGCAACTCACCTCGGTAGCGGGATGTGGCGCAAGGCCTTTTCAAAAGTGAGGTGCCCATACGCGGACACAATTACCAGGTCCCATGCGACCAAAAGTCGCGCTCGCGTCGACATTCCACTGAAATACCACTTTGGCGCAATGAGGTTGGTATTCCCAGGACCAGACATCCCTCAATGATTTCGATTACTATTACTCCTTATTTACTCGCAACTCACCTCGGTAGCGGGATTGGTGCAAGGCCTTTTCAAAAGTGAGGTCCCCATACGCGAACACAATTATCAGGTCCCATGCGACCAAAAGTCGCGCTCGTGTCGACATTCCACTGACATACCACTTTGGCGCAATGAGGTTGGTATTCCCAGGATCAGACATCCCTCAATGATTTCGACTACTATTACTCCTTATTTACTCGCAACACACCTCGGTAGCGGGAGTTGGTGCAAGGCCTTTTCAAAAGTGAGGTGGCCATACGCGGACACAATTACCATGTCCCATGCGACCAAAAGTCGCGCTCGCGTCGACATTCCACTGACATACCACTTTGGCGCAATGAGGTTAGTTTTCCCAGGACCAGACATCCCTCAATGATTTCGATTACTATTACTCCTTATTTACTTGCAACTCACCTCGGTAGCGGGATGTGGTGCAAGGCCTTTTCAAAAGTGAGGTGGTCATACGCGGACACAATTACCAGGTCCCATGCGACTAAAAGTCGCGCTCGCGTCGACATTCCACTGACATACCACTTTGGCGCAATGAGGTTTGAATCCCCCACGACCAGGCATCCAGAAATGATTTTTCCGCATTCTGTCCGAAGACAGACTGGCTACTACTCTTCCCTATGCATTGAGCTTAAATCCATCAAAAACTGCATCTATTTGTGCATCAGAACGAGTTCAACGAAACGAATTCAATTAGATTACAGTGATGGTTGCGCGCCACTGATGCATAACGAACACGTAATCTAATCACGTGACATGAAAAACAGTTGACTTCCGTTTCGCATCCAGAATAGGCCGATTCCTACTGGGTGTCGCTTTACACCTCATTGGCTCGCGTGGAACAGGAACAGGGCAGGAAGATAATCGAACGACTAAAGGTGATATATTATTCGACAAATTAGTTAAATGGAATGCCGACTGATGAACATAGACAGCCTGTTCTACAAGAGTAAGTGTACAGACAAAAACAAATGTCTTTTTTTCAGATAGATGGATAGAATCTATATCTATAATTCTCAAAATGTGTGTGTGATCGGATGTTGTTTATGCGTTCCCACAGTTTTCATCCGAATTCGATTAATTTTTTTTTGTTTGATAGATAATTCTTCAGCGCCGAGTTTGAGTCCAAATTGTTGGCGACAATAGCTCTCCACTACTTCCTGTATATTATAACTCTCAGTAACTTTTTACTATTTACTATCTGCTCCTGGATATATATCTTTCATAAAAACTTTAATAAAAATAAATAGTTTAAATTATTACAATAATATTATTTATTATTATACAGTTCCTTTTTCAGGGCCACGCCCACCATCCAGATTGTTAACTCCCTATATGGGGATGAGCCTCAGTTGCACCCAAATGTTGTTACTAATAAAACTGCTCCAATTGAACGATAAATATTCCCAGTAATTAAAGACTCAATCAAAGACGGGTTATACTGCTAGTATATATATATATATATATGAAAGAATACACCTGCTAAAACGTAGGTACTTGTAAACAAAGATTAGTTTGATACAAGGCAATAACAGCTGGGGATTTGTGAAGATGTAATTCGCAATACAAGCGAACCGATCTGTCAGGCCAGCTTTCTAGCCGCTGTGACGTTCGAAAATTAAAAAAAAATAATCGAATTCTCCCAAGTAAGGCAGAAAAGCCGCTGAGTGGCAAGGGGGTTACTGGGTGTAGAAGAGTTAGAAACAGGAACATTGCTAAGGAGCGAGAACAGAAGAAGAGTAATCAAGAGGACAGCAGATAACGATTGACATTACATTTAAATTTTCGAACATTAAAGATGGCTGGAAAGCATGGCGGCAGGAGGGAGTTGCACAAGCGGAAAGTGCGAGAAAAGACACTGTTAGCATAGAATTTGCGGTTACGTCTAATCAACTGAAATGTAAATTGGTGAGACCTCATCGCCAGTCTAGTACTATTCAAAGAGTCTCGGCGCCATAGCGAAGAGCTCATTCGAAAAATTACCATGAACGTACAAAAGGAGGCAGCCTTATGGCGGTTGCAAAGTGACTGAAGCCGAGAGTCACATCAGGGACAATAATATTACTGATTTCTTTTTGGCTTTTTATCTTAGAGCTCTAGATAGATAGAATGAGCACCGGACCATATGTGGCAGCAATTTTCTAAGCAGAGACGAATAGTAGACTTATAGATATGTAAGATGGACTATGGAGAGAAAAATTGTCTAGTACGAAAAGAAAGCATTGAGTAAGTAGATGGTGGAACAGGGTTTAAAAGACAGCATTTATCAAGAGCTACGAAGGTCAGGAAATTGCCGAGAGCCATGATCGCCTACGCGCCGAGGAGACACGTCAAACGGAGAAGAAAAAAAAACCCGACATGAACAAGTTATTCTGTAGATTTTAAGACATTTCTTTTATGGTTATACGTTCTTTTTTTATCACCGATTGAGCCACAGAGGAGCTTTTCGGTTAGCAAGGTCGATTTTACTTTCATTGCTAACCGAAACGCTCCTCTGTGGCTAAATCGGTAAAAGCACGTCAGGCTATATGACGGTTCCGTATAGGATACAGGTTCGATTCCTGTCGGAAGACGCATATTTCCTATTAAGATTTCTCGGACATTCAGGCCCGAAAATGTTGTTTAATACTGTTTATTATAAACAGAGCATTTACTTAAATATTTGTATCTATAAAAAGAACGTATAAACATAAAAAAATGTCTTAAAATAATTGTTGGACTTTGTTCATTTAATAATGTGTGACGTCATTCTGCCGTGTTTAGCGATAGCATATTTTTATCTGGATTTGATAGAAATATACTGTAACGATTGAAGAATTAGTTAAGAAACTATTAATTTAAATTTAAACCATTGAATTGTTCATCAGTAACAACTTTTCAAGATACCGGATTCCTGGCAGGTGACCTAGCTATGGATTCAATATCGTCTTTCTACTTCATGTCAGCTGAGAACGTTAGTCCAAGCAGGCGCAGTGTCACGCTCCTTGAGGTCAGCATCAGCCAAGCTGATGGAAGGCAGAGAGAGTTATCTCAGGTGACTAATAGAGACACGGTTTAGTTTTGGAAGAGTTAAAATTAACAAGCTATCCTTTGCCCCAATTAACAACAGAGCGAAGGCCGTTTCGGATATCAGCTGCCATTTTGCCCTTATCAAACTGATTACTTACTATCGAGACAGAAGTAAATGGTTGTGTCATTTTTTATCATTTCACCCCAAGCAAGGCGATAGTGCCGTTCAGACGCAAGGGGGTTACTGGTGGTGGGAGAGAATGAGAAAGCTTTAGTAAGGAGAAAAGACAATAAAAGAACAAGTCTCATGAATACAGAAGATGGTGATTGGCATTGCATTTAAATATTCGAAGATTAGATGTAGCAGAGATAGAAGAAGATCTACAGATGATGAGTACAAGAAAAACTATTAGAATAAAGCATACGACTGCAACTAGCTAGTTCAACAGTAAAATTAAGACCTAATCACCAATCTAGTAGCACGCTTAAGTTCATGCAGTCGATACACCAAGGGAGAAAGCTCATCAAAACAATTCCCATGAAAGTATTTGTAGAACAGAGATGCTACTTCACGTTGGGGAGAAAGTCGAGATGTCACGTTAGGATCGATGACATTACAAACCCTTCTTTAAATTTTGTCAAGAATCTGGGGATACAGTGTAACCCGAATATAAGAGAGTTGTCGGGACCGGAGACGAAGTCTCTTATATCCGGGTTTCTCTTATATCAGGGTTTGGTCTATTTTGTTTAGGTAAGTATGGCTCTAATTTGGGACCAGAGAAAATCGCTCTTATATCCAGGTTTCTGTTATATCCGGGTCTCTTATATCCGGGCTACACTGTATATAGCCAGGACACCATTCCAGATATGGCTGCAATATTCAATGCCTAGACGAATGGTAAAATTATAAATGTAATTTTAAATGTAATTATAAATGTAATTATAAATGCAAGATAGATTCTGACGAAAAAAATGTTCTAGCAATTGATTAAATTGACGATTTCAGTTCATGTCAATGGAAACTGAATCGTTTTTTACGGTTTCTCAACCTTCTGCAGATTACTTAAAACCAGAAAATACTTTTAGATTGTATGAATTTTGGGATATAATAATGATCTACTGATCCTAATTTTCCCATGGTTTGAGGTCGAAGAGTATTTGCACGTAAGTGAATATAACGAACCCGACTAGAATTAGAACTCTGTTCTCCAATTTCAAATTCGAAACCGTTATCTATAACACCACCCACACATGCAAGCTTACAGCATCTGATATTTTCAAGTGGTCACCCATCTAGGTATTAACCAGATTTCACGTTACTTAACTTCGGTGATCCTACGAGAACCGGTGTTTAAACGTGATATGGTCGTAAACCCGAAATATTTTTCAAAGATCGGCTAATGGTAATACACAGACAATCGCGTATTAATCAATGAGGATATAGCTCTTTAGACTTGCGGACTGGTCTGTGAGATGAGCTGAATAAGCATCCTGCAATTTTTGCCAACTGACCAATTTGCAAATTGAGAATTTGCCTGTCGAGTAATTTGTCAATTAAGAAATTTACCGTTTGATAAATTTACCAATCGAGCAATTTGGAAATTGAGAAAATTTCCAATTGATAAATGTCAACTGAACAATTTGTCATCTGAGCTATTTTCCAAGTGAGCAATTTGCCAATTGAGAAATTTGTCAATTGAAAAGAATTGCCAGTCAAACAATTTGCCAATTGAGTAATTTGGCAATTGAGAAATTTTCCAATTGATAAATGTCAACTGAACAATTTGTAATCTGAGCTATTTTCCAAGTGAGCAATTTGCCAATTGAGAAATTTGTCAATTGAAAAGAATTGCCAGTCAAACAATTTGCCAATTGAGTAATTTGGCAATTGAGAAATTTTCCAATTGATAAATGTCAACTGAACAATTTGTAATCTGAGCTATTTTCCAAGTGAGCAATTT
>OZ010604.1:46051408-46066408 GCA_963932145.1 Acanthosepion lycidas
AAAACAGATTCTTTAAGATTGTATGCGCCGAGAGTTGTTAATCGGAGAGCTGAGTTCCATTTCAAATTGGGTTCGTTATATTCAATTACGGTCAAATGCCCTTTTGAAAGGTATTAATCTACCTTCTCTTCCCCCAGCTATGGGTTAATTATTAAGACTTGTATCCCTATACCATTGTTATCTAGAAGAAAATTCTTACAGTCTTACGATCATGAGACCCCGATTACATCCTCATCGTGGTCGATTTATCAGAAAGGTGACTTCTTGATGTTATCGGGAGGTGACCCCAACGTGCGACACCTTTGAAAACCACGCCTTGTGAGTGAAGTTGGGCAGACGGAACTATCTGGGAACCGTCGATGGTTGTACTAGCACGAAGTCACAAGTCATCGTGACCGAGGATTTGAGTGTACTGGCTTTGCTCAGACTGTTGACCACATTAGCTAATGCGCTCTCACCCAGAAACTGTAACTAAGGCCTGCTCAACATAATTGCAATATAAACCACAGATGGGCTCTGCAGGTGTTGAACACACGCAAATATACCTGAGCAGGCTGATCACCCTGGTAGACAGGCATACTCAGCGACAAGTGGCCAGTGACCACTGCATTAAAAGTAAATAAAAGAGGTTTTATTAGGTTGGTGCAAAAATAATGACGCAATAATATGTCGTTTTTTGACGTTAAAAAATACGTAAAAAAACGACATTATTACGTCATTATTTTTGCACCAACCTAATATATGCTATCAAAGAGAGTAGACGATAGACAACATGGCCTTCAGGCAGATTATGGTTTTGTCGGACAGAGGTAAAGTCAGTAAGTAAAAATTATATATAACATCTGATTAAGGTTTCAGAATAAGAATAGGGCAATCATGGGTTGATCCAAGACGTGTAAATGTAATTTGGTAGACGAAAGTAATATAAAAGCCGTCGATCCGTGGGATTGCACAAAGTCAGGAGTAATCGTTGTGCCGGCCTCCCGTAATGGCTAAAAGTTATGTACTACACAACACAAGAAAAAAGAGAATCAGTACCAAAAAAAAAAAAAAAAAATAGTAAATTTGCTTCAGTATTCAAAAAATAAACTCCGCAGCGAGTAATGGGTTTGTTTGGTTTGGTTTGTTTAGTTTCACGGTATGTCAACCTCAATGGGTCATTTAATGCCGACAGCTTTTTTTTCTGGTAATATTTTTGTCAAAAATCTATTTCTAGTAATATTTTCTTCCTCAAAAATATATAGCTGGTAATATTATTTTAAAAATGTATTGCTGGTAATATTTTTTTCAAAAATATTTCTGGTAATAGTTTTTTTTCTTCAAAAAATTATTTCTGGTAATAGTTTTTTATAAAGTATTTCTGGTATTAAAACCTATTTTTAGACTTTCATAATGCTTTTTACCTTAGTTAACTATTAACTATTTTCCCGTAGCTGGGACCCTAACAGGTGCTACCACCCCGGGTCAGGATTGACCTGGGGACGCCAGCAATTAAGAGGTTTTTCCTCGCTCCTCAAAACCTCCTGATCAGAGGCCTTGCTGCTGGACATAGTTTATCGTCTTACCCTGGACGCGGATGTAGTTTATCGTCATACCCAGGACGCAGTAATGGGTTTGTTTTAAAAGCCCTAAGTCTCATCCAGAAG
The DNA here is from genome assembly GCA_963932145.1 of Acanthosepion lycidas. Classification (NCBI taxonomy): domain Eukaryota; kingdom Metazoa; phylum Mollusca; class Cephalopoda; order Sepiida; family Sepiidae; genus Acanthosepion; species Acanthosepion lycidas. The sequence continues at coordinate 46,053,055 of OZ010604.1, forward strand.
GACTTGGGGAAACAAGCAGTTTTTCACTATTTTTCAGTATGGTCCCCCTTGACATCAATGCAATTGGTCTAACGATGCTTAAGCATTGCAATCCCATAGACCCCTTTGACATCAATGCACTTGGTCCAATGATGCTTAAGAATTGGAGTCCCATCACAGAAGAACCTGGAGTCCTGGTCCCCCCAAAATTCTTTTACAGCGCATATGACGTCATCATTGTTTCCAAAATGACGTCGATTCAGGTGGGATTTGAGTTTACAAAACAGGAAGAACTCAGATGAAACTGGTAAGTCTGGTGTAACAATTCAAAGCCACGATTAGCTGCTTCAGCTACTACAACATGAGCAGTGAAAATGGTCACTTTGTCTTGAAGCAAGAGCACACCTACCCTTAGCTTCCCTTTGCGTTTCATCTTGGTCCATTCCTTCAGTTGTCTTAATTCTGATGCATAGTAATGTTTATGAATAGTTTTTTTTTTCCTTTTCCAGGTAATCTGTCATAGTTATGCATTCAGAGCCCTAAAAGACAGAAGCCATCACCTTGCTAACAGACGTTGCCTACTTGAAGTTCTTCGGGGTATAGAACAAGAGTGTTTCCACTGTTTCTTTGAATCTTTGACTAATCCAGGTTTCATGTTGTTACGAATCTGCGGTTGAATTTCTCAGGGTCGGCTTGGAAATGAGCCAGAAGTATTCTGGAAATGTCAACCATTTCCGGCTTCTGCTCTGGTGTCAGTATTTTAAAAGAGTTATCTTACAGACGGCTTAATTATCCCCAAGATCTCAGCTAAAACAGTAAAGCAGAACCAGAACGAATGCCTATAGACTTAGCTATCTGCTGGACAGTAAAACGTCTTGTCATCCAAAACCAAAAAATCAATGGTAACTTGTTCATAAGTGATTAAGGATTTTGTACGACTTGACCCAAGATCCCTTTCCGTACTGACCCCGCCCCGCTTGAATTCCGCAGCCCACTTCTTACAGTTGCAAGGGAGTCCTCATTAAGTGTCTCTACCATGACCTCATCGATTGCCTTTGAGTGTCATACCTTTCTTTTGAAGATACTTTATGATCGCTCGGGCCTCTGTTTTGTCCATTTTTAGATTTGTCGCAGGCTTCTTACCTTTGTATGGGCTTCACCTGAACAGAAATTAAGACAGAGATCTGAATTAGTTTTTTTTTTACTTTTATAAGAAGTGGTAGTGTGCTATTACGGGCAAAAATGTTCAGCTACGGTTCTTCTTACTTGGTGAGGCTGAGAACTTTATGAACGATCCACGTATGATATAAATACCACGAACTTTTTTTTTTCTTGCGCGAATTAATCTTAATACAGCCAGTGCAATATGCGAGAACCAACGCCATTACGTGAGGAAGGGAAAAGAATCGGAGAAAAAAAAACAACAAAAAAACAACCACCAGAAAGCGAACCGAGCTTCCATTTGGGTTGAAACATCTGTTGTTTGAGTGAATAGCACATCACTTCGGGGTTGGGGGAGGAGAGACGGTTAGTGAGTGCAAGTAAAGTGTTTTTAGATTGATAGAGATAAATTGAAATGTATCAAGATACTGTAACAAAAAACAACAACAACAACAAATGAACGCAGACGCCATCTTACATTACATCTACAGCAGCCAGCTTTGCGAAAGATAATTCTCAATTTAGAACTTAATAAACAGAAAATATCTATACTTTTCAATGAAACTTGTTTACATGAACAATTGCTGCCGAATTACACAATATATATAATTACATTGTTTAAGAGTTGGTACTTTTATAGTGGGAGGAGAGAGTACATTATCGTGGACAGAGTACTAAACATATAAACAATGTGGACAAAATAAAATCGTTTGAGGCAGAGCGACTGAAATAATTCAATTGCTAGGTATTAAACTATAATAATGTTATATAGGAACAAAAAGTCGCTGCCGACACTTGAGTTTGAACATAGCTCGCCATTGAGCAAACACAGGCGATCCCATTATTGAATTAAGTAGACCACGTGACCATGGAGGAACCGCATAGATGGAAGGTAGTGTATGTCTAATTGATAGTTATTTCTATCCTATCCGCTATTACTATTCGGATCCTCATTTCTAGTCTATCCTCTATTATTATACGGAACGCTATTCTCTACTCTATTAACTATACTATTTCTTTATTCGGATTACTATACGGATTACCTGGACGAGCGAGTATTATCGAGCAAGTACTATACACTACGAGTGTTATTCGAAGGCGTCTGGCACCAGCATTGTTTAACGGCGTTACTACAGTTGTATCTACGATTACAAAGTCTCTACTAGAATGAGCATTACGAAAGTGGCAACGACATGACATCACAAAAGTGTCAACGCGTGTTTGTTAACGTCACAAAAGTGGCAACGAGTGTTCGTTGACATCACGAAAAATAGAAAGAAAGTAAAGCTGTCAGTTTGAGAATAACTTCCAAATAAATAATTATATTATGTTGTCTCAGAAATTTGCATATTGGTTATATCATCTGCACAAATATATACTCAAAAGCGTTTGTTTCAGCCATTTCTAAACGGGACTATAGTTCTCTTCGTAAATGGGCGCGTTCCTTTCGTAAATGGGCGCGTTATTTTCGGAAATAGGCGCGTTTTCTTCGCAAATGGGCGCGTTCTCTTCGTAAATGAACGCGTTCTTTTCGTAAATGGGCGCGTTCCTTTCGTAAATGGGCGAGTTCCTTTCGTAAATGGACGCGTTCCTTTCGTAAATGGGCACGTTATCCTGAAGCAAGAGCACACCTATCCTTAGCTTCCCTTTGTCTTAATTCCGATGCATAGAACTGTTCATAAATAGTTTTTCCCCCTTTTCTAGGTAGTCTGTCATTATTATACCTTCAGAGTCCCAAGAGACAGAAGCCATCACCTTGCTAAATGGCGCTGCCTACTTGAAGGCACTCCGACACTCATTTTTTTAAAAAATTACTTACCGTATTTGACGGCATATAAAATGCATGAGTGTATAAGACGAATCCCAATTTCAGCAAAGCAAATCAAAAAAAAAAAATTAGTAATTAGTAAAATTAATAAAAATATTGATAAAAATATAAGTAAATGGTACTGTCTAGACTATATTTGTGAGGTATTATTTTGGTTAAAAAGCCATGATTACTATTAAACGAAAAATAACAGGAAACAAAGAACAAAGGCTATAAAAAATTTTATAATATAAGGTAAGAAAACAAAATAAAAAACAAGCAATTATTACAATTGAGCAAAACAGTACAGTCACCATTAAAATTCAGTCAAAAATTTTCCTTTATATGATCTGTACAAACTGCATCTTGTAAACGTCTTATTGAAATAATTAGGATATAAAATTTTTAATGTATTTAGACTAATACAACCGGAAGTTAACGCAAGAAAAATATTAATGAAACAAATATATTTACAAATATATAGTTTGAATTTATTGCATATAATTATAGTAGAACAAAGTACTAATATTAAACGTGATGAAATTAATATAATGAATATTATCAATGATAACAATTTTAATCTGCATAATAGCCGTTTAAATAATGACAATAGTTATATGAAAGTTACTCTAAAAATTCTAAGCTAATAGGAGTTGTCAGGTAGCTAATTTCGGCCGACTATCGCGAATTTTACATCTATATATGGCATATAAGACGCGGAGGAATTTTAAAAGATATTTTTAGTAAAAAAAAAAAAAAAATACGGTAATTTATTTTGTCCTTTAAATTCCCCACATCCTGTTAATCTCGCTCTCCAGATCCTTCTATTTGGACAATTTCTCGATAATTTTCATGGAGGCCTTTCTCTCAGATGATACTGCTATGTCAATAAGCACACACTTCGTGACATTCTTGTCTTTTCTGATAATATCAGGTTTGTTGGCTTTTATTTCACTGTCAGTTTGAATTGGTATGTCCCAGAGGATAGTTACATTTTGGGTAACTATGTCTAGTTTGTGTCCATATCATCTCTCAGTGGTTTCGATTTTGTGCTTCTTGCATATCTTTCAGTGCACATGTCGCTACCTTTTATGTCTGTGCGTATATTTTATTATTATTATTATTGATGTTATTATTATTAATATGATTAATTATTATTATGAATTATTATTATTATGAAGATTTTGCTTATTTCATCAGTACTCAACTCGGTATCTATATTGATGACACAACCATTTATTCCGCTCTTAATAGTTCGATAAGGTAAAAATGGCATCTGATCTATAAAAAATGGCCTACGATCTGTTGTTAACCGGGGCAAGAAATGGCTTGTTAATTTTAACGCCTCCAAAACTTTTAATTGTCTGAGAGAACTTTTTTTTTACTTACATCAGCATAGCTGATGCTACCCCCCACCCCGGAGAATGAAACATTGCGCCTTCTCGGGCTAACATTTTCTTTTGGCACGAACTGGAAAGATTATATTGAATCAGTTGCTAACTCTACTGCTAGGAAAGTTGATTCACTCTGTCATGCCTCTCAGTCTTACTTCGCAGAGTCCATCTTGCACATTTATAGGTCCATCATTCGTCCATGCATTGAATATTCCTGCCACGTCTAGTCTCGTACTGTATCCCATACGGAAACCGTCATGTGATCTGACGTGCTATACCATTCAGCTACAGAGAAGCGTCTGGTTAGCTAAGGCCGAATTACTGTTTATGAATGAGACCGCACGTCAAGCCAAAAAAAATAACATATAAACAGAAAATATATTAAATACATACATATATATTTTAAGACATTTTTATGTTTATACATTCTTTTTATGGATACAAAGATTTAAGTAAATGCTCTGTTTTACAATAAACAGTATTAAACAACATTTACTAGCCTGAATGCCCGAAAAATTTTCATAGAAAATATTCGTCCTCCGACAGGAAACGAACCTGTATCCTATACGGCACCATATTATAGCCTGACGTGGCTTAACCGATCGAGCTACGGAGGAACGTTCGATTAGGCAAGGTCGATTTTACTGCTTTTAAAATTTAATCTTCCATGAATCTCTCACGTACATTCATATCTGCTCAAAGCGTATCAAAATGAAAACAAATGACGTCACACATTATGAAATGGACAAAGTCCGACAATTATTTTAAAGACATTTTGTAAGAATGTATAAATATAAAAATGTCTTAAAATAATTGTCGGACTTTGTCCATTTCATAAGGTAATGCATACATACATACATATATATATATATATATATATATATATATATATATATATATATATATATATATATATATATGTGTGTGTGTGTGTGTGTGTGTGTGTGTGACTAAGTATAATATAACATTATATTTATCACATATATATATCAGAAACTACTTATATTAGTAAAATATCATATGTAACATTGTTCCACTTCTATGTCGTCTTCGATTAAAAACACTCATCAATGAGTGATGCGAAAAGTGTGATTTATTTCTTTTTAATACCTGATCAAAGACAGATCAACAAAAACCAAAGCACTTGACTATCATCTAATGCTCTTGCATGTGATATTCTATGTAATCACGTTTATCAAATGTGACAACCAAAAGGACCTGTAGTAAAAAAAAGAAAAAAAAAAGAAAAAAGATTTGTGTAACTAAATTCTCATTTGTTTTCGTCATCTTCTGTCCATTTCCGGTTTTGAGATAAGCAGCATCTTCCGGAAGCCAACGTACTTATAATCTGAAAGAGTTACAAAGTACTTTGGTCATTGATAATGCTAGATTCTCGTATCAATTTAGACTATGACTAGAACCTCTAGACAATCAAAGGGGGTTACGGCCGCATCATTTGAAACACCGCTCCCGGTACGTTCACCTAAGTTTAAGCAACTCTGAGACACTTGGCAAATGCCAGGTACTGTAAGCGTGGATGTGCGGGTGTGTCTAAAAGATAATGGCTCAGAATTGTTAATCGGAGAGCCGAATTTCAATTCCTGTTGGAGTCACTATATTCACTTACGAATAAATATCTTTGGGAAAGATATGAATCCACCTTTTCTCCCCCTCCAGCTATGGATTAATTAATAAAACTTGTATCACTAAATCATTATTATCTAAAAAAAAAAAAAATAAATCTTACAATCTAAAAAATATTTTCTGGCTTTAAATACCCTGGAAAGGGTTAATAAACCGTAGAAAACGAATCAATCAACATTCTTTTAATCTTATGAACCGTGTCCATTCATAACGTTGGCGATTATGGCTCTCCACGAATTCCTATTCCTAAGCAATGTTTGACCATGTTAATATTCTGCCATTCAATCTCGTTAGATATGTGACTAGTCGCTCCCCCTGTCCGTCTTACCTTCGAACCCTCTTTCCTCATTATGTGTCCATGTTGTAACCTAGAGAAGGTTATTGAATAAAATAATCAAACGAAGGTTGCTAATGAACGATAATATTTAGGACAAGAACAACACATACAAGATTCGCCAGCGGCGCGTAGAAGAAGTATTCAACAGCTAGAAGTGAGTCAAGTGAATTCCACAATGAATCTCCAACTGCAGGATATCTGCCAACTGCCCAAGCGGTCAGATGTTGCACAAGGCCGAATTTAATGTGGAATATCCGAGCCCGTAGGCTCGACCAAAACTTCCCCGTAGACCCCGTATAAAACAGGGTCGGGTAACTGACAAGACTCTACCCTTCGACATAACCTTGTTTGGGGATCCTCTCTACACCCTAGCAGAGTGTTTGTCCAGGACAGCTAGAGACGAATCTCCGACTGCAGACCAACATACAGTATTCACTACTGGGAATAGGGAACTACACATTATCGTCCGTAGGTTTGCTACAACAGTCCAGAAATTTCAATTGCCGGTTTCTGCTCCTTAGCAAAGGTATACTTTTACTTTCTATTTTCCTTTCTCATTATTCACATTTTCTGTCTATGGTATTCACAGTTTCCTTCTGAAGAAGCACACCATTGTTGACATGTTGATTTTTACCTGTGAGGAAATTCACGACTAGACTGGGAGATTGATATTACATGACTAGTTGAGCACTCTTATATTTGTTTCTATCAAAATATTCTTGTTTCTTTGTATTTTTCTTAGCTTTTGGAAGACATCTTTCGCTATTCCAGTATGTTTTCTGTGTTACATTTCCCATAGTGGTGAAGGTTTGTTTCGAATCAAACACAAGAAAGTTGGAAAAAACTGATAGCAGTAAAAGTCGCGTCACAAAATCTTGTTTTATTGTCATGAAGTTTAACTTTAACGGGATAATGTCATAACTGAAGAACATGAATTTCTCCTGAAAATATATAGATTGAATTCCAACCAAGGCATAAGAGTACAGTCTGTTCTGATATTTAACCCTTGGGGGGGGGAGATAGATAGATTCCTGCATTTTCAAAGTGAATTAGCGCTAAGTGAACGAAATAGATGTAGCCAAAATTTAAATTGATTCGTTGATCACACACACGCGAGGGTGCACACACATACACGCACCTGCGCAAGAAATTGATCACGTCAGATAATGCGCTACCCCAAAAAACCGTAACTAAGGTCCGCTAAGCATAGTTGCTTTATAAATCACAGGTGGGCTCTATGAATTGAACAGACACCTGTAATAGAGTTTGGTTAGCCGTCCTGGCAGAAAGGTGTGCTCTGAAGCGGGGAGCTAATATATATATATATATATATATATATATATATATATATATATATATATATATATATATATATACATATATATATATATATATATATATATATATATATATATATATAGGGTTAATGTGAGTAAAATTTGTGGCTCAGATGATTGATGTTACCTTCAACATCCCGACTACAGAGTTTCGTAGACGAAACTGCCCGTCCATATATATATATATATATATATATATATATATATATATATATGGTGTGTGTGCGTGTGTATGCAATGGATGAATTGTCGTCTAAATTACGTAGAAAATGTAAATAACACTAACATCTAAGATGTATTTACCAAAATTCCACAAAAATATCTTAAAGTACTGAAGAGTAAATTTATTCAATAAAATAGCCAATGACTTCAACCAACGCCCCTAAACAACGACTTCGGTATCTTTTGCAACTCTTCTTGACGGTCTGCCTATATAGTTGGTGAATGCTGCCATAATACAGTTTTGATGTTGGAAGTTTTGTTGGTCTCTCTCTCAAATGCTACCCACAATAATCAAGGGCTGCAGTTTAGGGAGTTTGGGGGCCACATGTAAGGAGTAATGTGGTCGCAGGAACTGTCAAAGAACCATGTCTGGGTTATCCTGCTTGTGTGGTATGGAGCGGAGTCCTGTTGCTAGACATAAGGTCTTCCTGCAACAGCCCTCTTGACCCAGGGTAACACTATATCCTCAAGGCACTTGATGTAGACCTACGGATTGAGTTTGAGGTCCTATATGAAGATGAGAGGAGGCATAACGTCGCCATCACTAGTGACCACTCAAAACTCCTTCGTAATCACTATTAGATTCATCCAACTCTTTCCGAATCTATTGCACTGTCCTCAGATTGACCCCCCCAAAATCTCTGAAATGTTTGTATTAAAGCTGTCGGAGCAAATACCTAGCAGTGCAGCATGGCGTTTCCATTTTCTGGCGGAATGAATTGCGTCATGGTACTATTTTTTTAAAATGGTGCCCAAGTAACAATACTATAGTGTGCTGTCGACAAAAATCAAAAACAAACAATGCGCATGCGCGAAATTGAAAATACAAAATGGCGGCAACTTAGCCATCGCACACTGTAGATAGATATGAACAGATAGTAATAGATGATTAATAACAGGAATATATATATATATATATATATATATATATATATATATATATATATATATATATTAGGTTGGTCGTTTAGCATATGTGAGAAAACGACATTATTTTTGCACCAACCTAATATATATATATATAAGAGAGAGAGAGAGAGATGAACAGATAGAAAAACAGAGCCCCCTCCTCACCATAACATGCTCATCAAAATAAGCATGTACACGCTCAGATATAGAGGGAATAGTGAGAGAGGTGAAATTCCTCTCCGAAGCACATGCACAAATAGCTATGTAGATTAACAGACACATGAGAAAAACACAAAAATGGAGCCTTTTTCTCCACCCTTAAAAGAATCGCACACATTTATACTCTTGTTTATTCACCTGTACTCATAAGAGACACCTAAACGTTTCTATTTACTTTGGTAGGGATAATCGTAATGCAAATAATGTATCGTGTGTGAACACTTCAACGCGTGGCTTAACACAGAATCAACTGTATGCCTTCAGCAAATTTTTGAGCTTCCTTTACACTCTGTCAGTTTCTGCTTTGATTTTATTATATTTTCATAATAAAAGCAGGATGAACTAAGCGATATTGGAAAAATGTTGAAGATATACAATATATTTTCGTTATAACTTATATTAATATATGTTTCTATTAGGTTGGTGCAAAAATAATGACGTAATAATGTCGGTTTTTGACGTATTTTTTTAACGTCAAAAAACGACATTATTACGTCATTATTTTTGCACCAACCTAATATTTTAATGGATTCCGTTTTTTGTTATTAAGTAATAAACAGATTCTCCTGTTACTTGATTTTGTCAGTTTTGGAGACAAGTCAATGCTTTCCCAATAAAATTGGTATTGTAAAGATTTCAAGATATATTTACGTTAGATATTTAATTGCGGAGTAATGGTCGAATAATGAATTGCGGCTCGGGTTGCGGAATCGGAAAGTCGGATTCAAAACTCACGTACTAATACCCTTGGGAAAGGTATGAATCGAACACTTCTCCCTCCAACTATGGGTAAATAGCGAGAAAGACTAAATTCTATAGCCTTGCGTGGCAACCGGTCTAGGAGTAGGAAAACTCTGAACTCCAAACTGTATGTAGCCCTGGCCAAGCACATAAATTACAGTTAAAGAAAAGCATCATTCACATTGACTCGATCATCCTGACTACTGCCGACTCTTTTTTTCCTTGGGAAAGGTATGAATCCAACTCTTCTTCCTTACACTCGGGTATGGGTTCTATAGCCTTGGGTGGCAACCGGTCTAGGAGAAAGAAAACTCTGAACTGTATGTAGCCTTGGCGAAGCACATACTTTACAGTTAAGGAAAGGATCGTTCGCAATGACTCTATGATCCCGACTACAGTCGGTTAATTGTTTTTCTAAGCGTAGATTAGATGTGGCACAAGGCCGAAGTTATAGAGCACCCAGTGAGTATAAAGTATCAACTGACTATTCAGTCGTAACTGATCTAGCATTATACCACATCGAAGTGACCAAAGTTAAATTATTAATGTTTTTTTGGACATAAAGAAGTCGATCGGTTTTTCTATTGTTATAAAGTATTAGGTTGGTGCAAAAATAATGACGTAATAATGTCGTTTTTTGATGTTAAAAATACGTCAAAAAACGACATTATTACATCATTATTTTTGCACCAACCTAATAATAAACAGACCCCTTTAGAATTACTTCACTCTGTAACTTCTTTTATGCAAGTCAATGTGATATGTCCCGGAAAGGGATATATTTGAACGGAGTAGCTAAGTGCTTAGGGCTAATATAACCAAGTAGAATACGGTAGCAGTAATCGACTGGTACGCGTCGTAGTCGCAGGTAAGAAGTGTAGATCAATGGCGTAATCCAATGGGCGTCGTTATAGACTTAGCTCTCAGACTAAGGCTCTTGACTCTCCTACACGTGCGTCGGTATTTATGACGGACACCAGCCAATCATATTCCAGTGAGGGGGGGAACACAGGTGGACGCATATTCCATTATATCACAATGCTTTCGCAATAAATTGTAAAACGTCTTCGTTTGCTTACATGCTCCGTCCATGGTATTCTCAGCATTCCTCAAACACATCTCTGGTATTCTCTTCTTCTATGAGGAGAATGTCCAGAATTCATTACGATATAGGAGTACTGACATTGCATAGAACTTCAGCTCTCTTCAATTTCTTTCTAACGATACCTTTCCTGTTTCTTAATACTTTGCTTAGTATTTGGAAAACAACTTTTACTCTTCCAAATAACCTTCGGATTTCGGTGTTTAATTTACTGTCAACAGTTTTAAGAAATTTTAAAATGTTTCTATCTGTATGCCTTTTGTTTTATATAGCTCGCGTCCTGGGCGATTTCTCTCCATTCTATACGGGGTCTACTGGGAAGTTTTGGCCAAGCCTATGGGCTCGGATATCCCACATTAAATTCGTAACTATATGTTCAGTTTTCTTACAAAAGTTAGTCCTTTCTTATCGCTTTCTCTTACTACTGTTGCGGGCTTCAACGCATTTGATGAAATTTTTAAGCTCGTGGTACATTTGAGTCGGAAACAATTTTTGGCGAACTTGTGTGAGTCCAAAGGAAAAATAAGACAGAATTTAGAGCAAGAAATATTAACAAATATATTGATAGGACATTTTACAAAAGGAAAAATGAGAAATTAAACTAAGTGTAAAGAGTGCAAAGTAATATTTAGTGTCTGTAGTTAAGTGCTAACATCTTTTTGTTATGAAAACTCATCGAGAAAGAGATGGATTTTTTTAAAATCTCATACATCCTGTAATTATCATCAGGGGGCGGTAATTCAAAATCTCGCCACCTGTGATTATTATCAGGGGGCGGTAATCAAACACTACATTTCCTAGAAGTTCCCACAGTTTTTTTTTTTTTGTGTGTGTCTAAACTCAGTGCAATGTCATCTGCTGCTCTAGTGACTTATCATGATTTATTTGCTAGAAAATCGCACCAGGGAAGGTGCCCTCACGTTTGCGGTATTGAGCAGTCTAAACTTAGGCAGTCACAAGGCCATAGTGCAGTCTCTGGCAACCAAAATCACGACTAGTCTGAAAGAAGACTGTGCAGAATTTTTCTGAGTCTTAGAAGTGGGGTACCTTGAAATTAGAGCTCACTACACCAACGTGGGGCACCAAACCACACATAAACATTTTTAACATGACGGTGGAATAATGGATAGCGGCTCGAATTGAGGAATCGGAGAGCCGAGTTCGAATTCCAGTCGAGTCCATTACATTCACTTACGTGCTAATACCGTTGGGAAAGGTATGGATCCTCTTCTTCTCCCACCAGCTATGGGTAAATAGCAGGACAGACCAGATTCTATAGCCTTGGATTGTCACTGGTCTACCGCAGAAAGTAATGGCAACTTACCGTGGGAAAAAAATCTGCCTGGTCAGTCCTGTATCGAAAGATACATGATCGCCTAAGCGGGTATCACGCATGGCACATAACTGACTGATTGATAGACAAACGCAGTTATCAGAGAGTAAAATGGAACCAGCGAGCCGAGTTCAGATTCCAATCTAGTCTGCTAAGTTCAGTTTCGCTCTAATTTCCGTGAGAAAGGCATTAGACCATCATTTCCCCGGCTGCTTTGGGTTAAAAATCAGAGTACAGTGGGCTCTTTAGCCATGGATTACAGCCTCTGTAGAAGAGGGACTATTCTGAATACCACCTGAATACCACCCTATTATCCTACTGAAGAAAGAATGCCAATCAATAGATAATAAATAAAAAGAAGTTGTCGAGAGCCATGATCGCGTACGCCCTGAAGAAGAATGGCACGAAACATGTAACTAGCTTTGGCATTTTAACGCGTATAGTTAATGAGAAATAATTATATCCACAGGACTCATAAAAATATGTTTACTTTCTCCTCTGTCGAACACTAAGGTGACTAGTAGCTCAGTTTATATATATATATATATATATATATATATATATATATATATATATATATATATATATATATATATATCTGTGTGTGTGTGTGTGTCTGTCTGTCTGTGTGTGCGCGTGCGTAGAGGTTTATTTATAGAGTGCCAGCAAGAAGCAGAAATTTGATAGGGGGACCCCTTACTGATGTAATGAAGGGATAAGGGCCTTTAGATTGCAACTCGACCTGAATAAAAGAAGAAAGGAAAGATTTTCACAAAATACCCAAATTATATACGAATGCATATTGAAATGAGCAGAATTCGATCGACAAAGGAATGAAAATAGATAGACAGATACATATGAATCATTGGGTTAAGACCAAACTGAGATAGATAGATAGATAGATAGATAGATAGATAGATAGATAGATAGATAAACATGAATCTTTGGGTTAAGACCAAACTGAGATAGATAGATAGATAGATAGATAGATAGATAGATAGATAGATAGATAGATAGATAGATAGATAGATAAACATGAATCTTTGGGTTAAGACCAAACTGAGATAGATAGATAGATAGATAGATAGATAATGAATCAGACCAAATTTAGATAGATAGATAGATAGATAGATAGATAGATAGATAGATAGATAAACATGAATCTTTGG
>OZ010604.1:46068908-46096408 GCA_963932145.1 Acanthosepion lycidas
TTATTCAGTAAAATTGCCGCTGTCTTTGCCCCACGGCCAAAAGACTACTTCTGAATCTTCTGTAACTGATGTGCTCGGTTTCCTTGTTTAAGTTGGCAAATACTGCTATCTTCCTTGCCTTCAGTCCATCTTTGGGGTTACAATGAGTTTTATTGTCTCTTGGTTAATCGGACCCCACACAATAATAATCAGTTGAGTCTGTGGCCCTGTGGAAAGATGAATGGAAGCATAACGTCGCTATCACTAGTGATCACTCCAAACACCTTCGTAATCACCATTAAACTCAATCAACTCCTTCTTAATCCTCTGCCCTGTCCTAAGATTACCACCCATACACTCTGAAATGGCGTATTCGGAGCGAATGCCAAGCAATACAGCATGGCGTTTCCAAATTTCTAGCGGAGTGAATTGCGTCATGGTACGCTTTTTCTCGCAGACTTTGCCCAACTGACCCTTCTATACTGTGCAGTAGAGAAAATCAGAAACAAACCACGCGCATGCGCGAAATTAAAAATATAAAATGGCGACAATTTACACATCGCTACTTGTATATATGAATACAAAATATCGCATATTGGGTGTTGCTACTAATAAAACAGTGTTCGATGTGTAATAACAGAGATATAATTTCAATAATCAATATATATTTTGTTGTATATTTATTATTAATACGCACACAGACACACACACACATATATATATATGTGTGTGTGTTTGTATATATATATATATATATATATATATGTGTGTGTGTGTGTGTGTGTGTGTTTATATTATAATTAATTTTTAAAAATATGATTCCTTCGCTACACAAGAGTTCTCATGTTTCATGTTTCTCATATTGATACAAATTGTTAACCCTTACGCCCCTTATTGCGATAATTGCTTCAATCGTTTCCATAGTAGTTAATTTTACGAATGAATATGCTTATCAAGATGCGTAAATTTCAAGAGTAGTCATTCCAAATATTTCGCTAGAGGATGAAACTAAGCTTGATACTTTAATTCAATTTAATTTTAAAGATTATATTTAAGTTTTTTGTTCTTGTTTTTGAAACATGAGAACTCTTATGTACCGATGGAATCATTTTTTTTTTTAATAATTATAATTCAGGCTCTGCTTATGTATTGAGTACTGTTTTTTAAAAATAAAAACGAAAATACTAAAGAACTTCGGATTAATAACCCAACGTGTTTTTTCCTATTTTTCTATATATTTACGCACACACACACACACACACACACACATATATATATATATATATATATATATATATATATATATATATATATATATGAAAACATGAAATGAACGGAATGAAATACGCAGAAAAAAATTTCAAAATAAAGTAAAGAATGTAATATATATATATATATATATATATATATATATATATACAGCCTATTATATATATATAAAGAGAGAGTGAGAGAGAGTGAGGGATGAACATACACACGCATATATATATATATATATATATATATATATATATATATATATATTCATTTCAAAAAGAGTATTTTGGTGTTATCTACTATTATTTGTCACATTTTGATGGTTCTATTTTGGTCGTTCATGATGATCTCTGTTTCGACAGGTGACTTGTCAATCTGCGAGAGCGTGTGGTGCATGTGTGCCCAACGTAATTATTTAATGTTGCTTTCTGAATATTAATGTTGGAGATGCAATCTCCATAGGGACATGAGAATTCAGAGACAACATTATTTCTAGAGAGTGGCGGGGGCAGTTGAGGCCCGATATTGTTGATAACACTAAAATACTCCATAGCAGCCAATGCAACGAAAACCCAAACCCCTAGAAGCTATAATTATACAAAATAAACAGCCTACATTAAATAAAATATCATTCACCACAGGAGATGGTATCTTGAAGTACGTATGATATAATTAATACGAGCATGTATTATGTTAGTTTTAAACATAAAATAAAATAAATAAATCGCATTCGTTTTGTGCAGCCTCGTTTTCAACAGCCGTTACGTATGACGTCACGCTAGACCATTTCAAGCGCCCAGCTTCTCAATGAATACCAGGATGTAAACAAAGGTATTCTAATTACAACACAAACACCATATTAATTCAGAGTCTGTCTATATTTCTGAGATGAGGTATTGTGTACATTATTTACATTATTCGGTCAATTGTCCTTAAGGACACATTGGCGCAGTGGATAAAGGCGTTGGTTAGATCCAGTGACAGGACCCAAAGAGTGTGAGTTCAATACCCGGTTAAGGCAGTTGAGAAATTTCAGAGGGAAATTAACAGGAGATAACTGATAACTGACATCCATCAAACATGGCACGTGGAACTAGAACAGTCTACCCCAGTGAGCGAAATAAAGGGTTCAGTTCGACATTCCAACCACCTGAAGAAGGCCGAAACGTTGTGATAAATATGGCGACAAAGATGAGGACAACAGTCCGAATAATGTAAATGATGTGCCATATTAATTCTTGATAATGATTGCGATAGTCGAGAGTACTTGAACAAAAATGACAAAATATGAACTTTGGACAGATTATCCAGCACTTTTTGCGAACATAGGAAAAATAGAATAAAAAATAAACAGATTAGTCGGTCCTTTTTAATCTGACTTATTTCGATGAACAATTGGGGCTTGCATACACCTTATTCATATATATATATATATATATATATATATATATATATATATATATATATATATAATTCGCAGACAGTACTGTTTCGCTATATCACAGCTCCTCAGTGCGACTAGACAAACGAATGCCTCAAACCCGGATCGAAACACAACCAATTTGTTGTCAGAGCTTCTACCACTGAGCCATCTGAACTCGATAGAACGAATCAGACCAATCTAGCGTATTGTTTTTACAAATGTAAACAACCACCAAGCAGAACTCACCCACGATTCTCCGTTACGCTTGGAAGCCATAATGAAGGACAAGAAGTTCCCCCAAAAAGCGACTTAAACGAGAGATAGCGAACGTACCACAATCCAATATGCAGCCGGTGAAGAAACAACGCCGTCTAACTCGTTTAAGTCGTTTTTTGGGGGAACTTTTTGTGCTCCATTCATTTTACTGAAGAGCTTCGCATTTACGCAGTTAACCGTTGTTTTTAGAATTAGCTTGTCCTTCAACAGTGCTCAATTGAAAATATATTTTCAAGAGCTATATATATAAGTAATTCATCAGAATGTAGAAAGCATTGGACCGTCATTTCGTCTCATATTTGCGACTACAACAGCACTGCGCATCCACTTACCTAGAATCGACCCTGGACCGTTACGATACGACGCACGCGTCATACCAACTGTACCAACGGGACTTGGTGACGAAGAGGCAACTAATTAAACTCGATATAGCACTGCTCTTCATAAATTCCGTGATGTAACTCATCCGAGTTTCTCTAACCGATCGGACTGTGCCCCCACGAGCCACGTCTTCTATCCCCAATTCGCTCCATCTAGAGCATTAGAATCCGATTCAACCAATGATATATAAGTGAAATAAATTATTACGAGGATTTGAAATAATCATGATTAAGTAATTAATCGAGTCTAGATAGAGGGGGAGAGATTTAGAGAGAGAGTGACAGAGAGAGAGACAGAAAGAAATAAAGAGAGACTTAGAAAGAGAGAGAGAAAAAAACGGCAAGGAAAAATATATATTTATTATTACTATAAATGTTAAGTCTATCATTACATATCGAGCAATATTTTATTACCACCAGTGCGCTAGTATATATATATAAACACAGACATATATATATATATATATATATATATATATATATATATATATATATATATATACATACACACACATATGTATGTGTGTGTGTGCGTAAAAAACATTAAAGAACATTTGCTACCTAAACACACACACACACACACATATATATATATATATATATATATATATATATATAAAAGTGAACATTGAAGTTAACACCTAGAGGCGACAGTCTGTTTCATTGCGTCTAGCATGAAATAGACTGTCGCCTCTAAGTGTTGACATATATAAAAAGTCAAATAAAAAAAATAATATATATAAAAAGAATATATAAACATAAAAATGTCTTTATATATATATATATATATATATATATATGTGTGTGTGTGTGTATTTAGGTAGCAAATGTTCTTTAATGTTTTTTACGCACACACACACATACATATGTGTGTGTGTGTATATATATATATATATATATATATATATATATACAGAGAGAGAGAGAGAGAGGAAGGAAAGAAGATAAATTGGATGGACGTAATGGACGCGTGATAAATAGGCGAAGAAACAAGTCAAAATTCCTTGCCGATCTCTTCTGCTATTTCATTCAAAGAGAACAAAGAAAATGTCAGATTTCTTTTTCTCTTTAAACGATTTGTATAGAACAAGAGAAGTGTTCGACAAAAGGCGACAATATGTCAAAGTGACTGTCTATCGCATAGAATACAGGATTTTTTTTTTGCGTCACTTCCAGTTGTCTTGGTCGTAATTTTGCCTTCGTCTTTGCCCAATCGGATGTATAATACAGCCAAAAAATTTTGAACTAACCGGTATGTCTTTAAAGATACCTTAAAAATGAGATATTTAGTTTTGGTTATTGTTTTCTTCTTTCTTTCTTTTTCAAGTAAAAGATACAATTTCCGTAACTACAGTGTATTTTCTTTTATTTTGACAAAAAAAAAAAAAAATCATATAACACAATCATATTTTGTTTTCATCAATAAAACCACCACCGGCCTTAATTACAGACTTGAAAATTCTTGGCATTCATTCTAACAGGTTTTGAAAACAAATAGATGGCAGACATTCTCAAGTATTCTTCAAGTTCTGAAAAGGCTCATTCTCACGCTTTGGGCATTCTCTTCGAACTATTGAATTCATCCCATACTAATTAAATAGTTGAGAGGTTAGGAAATTGGTGCGACCAACTCATAATTTCCAAAATGTTGTTTCTTTAACTGTACATAATTTTAACATAATTTAGAAGAGTTCTTTGGGTCTTTTTTCAATTATGTGTAAACCAGATTGTATTGCCTGTCGGGTAATAGCAAAATCGAATGATTTTGTTCTTTTTCATGATTTCCTTGGCAAAATCGTCAGTTGTTTTGGTAATCTCGAAAAGCCTACTAAGAAGTTAATCGTGAAAACAAAATATTTCTCATACAAAATATTCATAATTTAGCAAAATCTAATGGGGACAGACATATCCTAATTGGAATACTTTGGTAGTTGGAGGATCCTTAGGAAAAACTGGACCATGAAAGTAAATACACTGTACAAGTTGTCCCTATATTCTGGACACATGGGCAAAAATGCACACAGAATGACCTCGGGTTACGTCGGATCCGACATACGGCGTTTCGGGGCTACGGCGCTATTTCCCATAATATAATACATTGTCACGCGGCACTGTATGAGTTAGACGGCGTTGTTTCTTCACGGGCTGTATGCCATATTGGATTGTGGTACATTCGCTATCTCTCGTTTAAGTCGTTTTTTTGGGGGGGGGGACTTTTTGTCCTTCATTATGGCTTCCAAGCGTAACGGATAATCGTAGGTGAGTTCCAGCTTACGTCGAAAATCAGGTTACGTCGCGCCGTAGGTACGGATCTCCGACGTAAGCCAAGGACCCCTGTATTTTCAAGAAATTAAATTTTCAACAACAGTTTCTTGAATTGGATATTAACAGATAACATCTTCAATATGATTTCCATCATTTGTAATGCAGAGGTTGATTCACTTTTCAAGATTCTCGTGAACTCGATGCAATAACCTCACATTGTCGTCATTTTTAGCACATTCACTCTTTATAAGTTTAATTAAGTTTGATGCATCGGTGATTTTCATTGAGTACACCTTCTACTTTAGCATACCCTAGAAAAAGAAGTCAGTTCTTTCATCTTTCGACAAAACTATGTTTAATCTGTGGAGGTAAAAAATATATATTTATACTAGCAGCATGGCCCGGCGTTGCCCATGCTTGATTCAAAAATCGTAAGACTCATACAGCAATCGCTGTCACTTGACTTAAAATATATTTGCCCTTCCTTGCCTTTAAAGGAGTGCCCTTTACCGTGCTGATGTTGCTACATGCCTTACTTCTTGCCTATCTCACACTGCGAATTTTTTCTAAGCTCTATACTAAACATTAAATCTGTTACGAAAAAAGAACTAAACAAAATGAACACAAAACGATCAGCTTTAAAAAAAGACTCGTAACTGGAAAAACCGAATGAAAAAAGAATGTTAACAACAAATACTTTTTCACACCCAACCCAGTTCTGCGGGATCAGAAACAACGTTGAGTTTAAGCAAGCGAATGAGCCAATTGGAGTAAAGTGCCATGCAGATTTAAATTTTTCCCAATTCTGACGAATGCATCTATCGATATTTTTTTGCATGCTAGCATGCTAGTTAACATTCGTGTCAGTCAGCTGTTGGCTCTCACGTTGGCCAATAGAATCTTCATGCCTATTCGTGGCAGCCAGCTATAGGCTCTCACTCTGACCAGTAGAAAATGGCCGCAAACTACATGAAAACTGCCGTAGAAGCATGAAAAAATCGATTATTTCCATTAGCGATGGAAGTTGGCAAATGCAAAGTCGGTCTTGTTCTCCCCGCTAACTTGGAGCAAGTGCATGTAAATTTTGGTGCAAATCCGTCGAAAATTGCGGCCGAGCATTCGTTACACACACACACACACACACACACGCACACACATCCTGCCTTTTATAGATAGAGATAGTTAATGAGATTTCCTATGTGTCCAGACTTTAGGGATATCCTGTAGTTACTGAAATGTTACCTTCTACTTTAAGAAGAACATTTTAAAAAAATATCTCATTTTAAGGTCTTTTTAAAGACAAGCAGAGTGACCCCAAACATTTTGCCTGTAGTGTAGGAAGAGAAAGAGAACACGAAATTGCGCTCATCGCTCGAAGCAAAACTTACAGCACAAACTAAATTCACATTGAATCAAGTATCGCCTTAATAAATCTATTAATTAAATTACTCATCAAACATTTATATTATTTACATTGTTCGAACTGTTCACCACATCTTTATTGTCATTTTCACGATGTTTCGGCCGTTGTACGTCCCGGCCTTCTTCAGGTGATTTGAATTTCGAACTGAACCCTTTATTTCGTCCACCGGGGTAGATTATTCTAGTTCCACGTACCATGTCTCCCTGTAACTCAAATGTCCAAGTTTTTTGATCAGTATTGCCGATTTGGGGTGGATGAAATAAAGGGTTCAGTTCGAAATTCCAATCACCTGATGAAGGCCGGAGCGTACAACGGCCGAAACGTAAGCATGGCAATTTAAAATGAGGAAACAGTCCGAACAATGTAAATAATATAAACTATGACAATACCTCATCTCAGATATATAGTAAGACCCCGAACAAGGCCGGAGTGTACAACGGCCGAAATGTCGTGAATATGGCAATAAAGATGAGGACAACAGTCCGAATAATGTAAATAATGTAGATAATTACAATACCTCATCTCAGAAATATAGACAGATTCTGAAGAAGGCTGAAGCGTACAAAAGCCGAAACGTCGTGAATATGGCAATAAAGATGAGGACAACAGTCCGAATAATGTAAATAATGTAAATAATGTAGATAATTACAATACCTCATCGCAGAAATATAGACAGATTCTGAAGAAGGCTGAAGCGTACAAAAGCCGAAACGTCGTGAATATGGCAATAAAGATGAGGACAACAGTCCGAATAATGTAAATAATGTAGATAATTACAATACCTCATCTCAGAAATATAGACAGATTCTGAAGAAGGCTGAAGAGTACAAAAGCCGAAACGTCATGAATATGGCAATAAAGATGAGGACAACAGACCGAGCAATATAAATAATGTAAATAATTACAATACCTCATCTCAGAAATATAGACAGATTCTGAAGAAGGCTGAAGCGTACAAAAGCCGAAACGTCGTGAATATGGCAATAAAGATGAGGACAACAGACCGAGCAATATAAATAATGTAAATAATTACAATACCTCATCTCAGAAAAATAGACAGATTCTGAAGAAGGCTGAAGCGTACAAAAGCCGAAACGTCGTGAATATGGCAATAAATATGAGAACAACAGACCGAGCAATATAAATAATGTAAATAATTACAATACCTCATCTCAGAAATATAGACAGATTCTGAAGAAGGCTGAAGCGTACAAAAGCCGAAACGTCGTGAATATGGCAATAAATATGAGGACAACAGACCGAGCAATGTAAATAATGTAAATAATTACAATACCTCATCTCAGAAATATAGACAGATTCTGAAGAAGGCTGAAGCGTACAAAAGCCGAAACGTCGTGAATATGGCAATAAATATGAGGACAACAGACCGATCAATGTAAATAATGTAAATAATTACAATACCTCATCTCAGAAATATAGACAGATTCTGAAGAAGGCTGAAGCGTACAAAAGCCGAAACGTCGTGAATATGGCAATAAATATGAGGACAACTGACCGAGCAATATAAATAATGTAAATAATTACAATACCTCATCTCAGAAATATAGACAGATTCTGAAGAAGGCTGAAGCGTACAAAAGCCGAAACGTCGTGAATATGGCAATAAATATAAGGACAACAGACCGATCAATGTAAATAATGTAAATAATTACAATACCTCATCTCAGAAATATAGACAGATATTAGTTTGGTGCAAAAATAATGACGTAATAATGTCGTTTTTTGACGTATTTTTTAACGTCAAAAACGATATTATTACGTCATTATTTTTGCACCAACCTAACACTAATTAAAACACATGTATCAATGGATTTAAACTTTTTTTTTTTTTTTTTGTTTTATTCTGCCAGATAGCCTCATCAATCTCAATGGTTAAAAATAGACGGCAAAAAATGAGAATATAAATAAAAAATTAAATTTAATAGTGAACAAGACGTCCTTCTGTGTGCGGAATTATTTTCCACTCTACAAACCTCTTGCTGCTCTATCGTTATTCTTCAGACGAACTACATTCAATAATTCCACTAGTTCTAACTTTTACGGCCAAGACCCGCCATTTCACGCATATTGTAGCGAACCGGCCTCATTCCATTTGTAATTCCATTGGCGAGAAGTAAGTTCCACTCCAGCAGCTACTTCCCGCGAACCGCTCGTCTATTGAACCGACACCGTAGAATGAGTTCCCAATCATAACATTGAAGTCTTCCCCTTATGCAACCCTCTACTTCGAGTGGTTCTTGGGCCTTGTACTTTGGAAATCATCGCAATATATATATATATATATATATATATATATAGTTTTTGTGATCTGAAAAAAGTTTGGTACATTTCGGCGTAGCCCATTTGTTGTGGCTGATTCGGCGTGGCAGATTCGGCGCAAGGAAAATAATTGGGCTATTCGGGTTATCAGTTTAGGCGTCAGACTGTTTCGTCGTCATTGTCTTTGACGTGAGGTCCCCCCCTCCCGCCAAAAAAAGGATAAAAGCATTGAAAACACCCAACCTTCAATATGGCTTTTTATTCATTTAGAGAATTAAGCATGCTATTCAAATATCAATGGAATAATATAAATTAAAAACTTAAATTAAAAATATTTCAAAAAGTAAACGAAAATAAGTTACTCTTTGTTAGGAAGCAGAGCATAAACTACTCTTTTTCTTAAAATGAACTATTCGAGCATATAAAGACTAATTTGACTACTAAATGAGAGAGAGAGAGAGAACAAATTTGACTATAAAAATGAAATAGTAATCTGACGCCTAATTGTCTCTCTGCCGAAAAATTCCTACGTCGAATCGGCTACGACGTATCAACGACGCCAAACGGTCTACGCTGGAACGTCCCATTCTCGTTTATCTATATCTACGTGAAATGCACTATTTTTTTTATAAATGATAATTTAACCTACGAGATGGTGTAGTACATGTGTGTCCAATGTAAGAATCTAATGTTGTCTGTTGATTGTTAGTGTTGAAGATACAATTTTCCAAAGAACATGAAAATTCATAAACAACACTATCTTTTTACATGGATTGGATTTTTCCCGAAAAGCAGCGGATTTTTGGAACCGGGAGGATGCTTCCCCGATTACTGCAGTCTTAACCTGTTCAAGTCTAGAGTTAACCATTATATTCCGCCACATATTCCCATAAACTGTACCTGTTAGTCTGTAACACTTTACCTCGAGTGGCTCTTGGGGATTATACAGGGTGGACAACATTATAAAAAAAAAAGAAACATTTTGGAAGATATCTTTTTAAAGAAAGAAAGAAAAACAAATTTGATGCTAGTAAAGGAAAAAAGGGTGAAAAATATTAATTATATCAATAGAATTTTATTTTTCGTTTTTCTACATTTATCTTTCGTTCATTTATAGCTTTCTTTTTGCTCTTCGTTTGTTTTACTTTCATCTTTAAATTTTTTTCTCTATTTTATTTTTGCTTCATTTCCATTTACTGCTTCTACCAGCTTCGCCATTCATTGTCTGGTCACATTAACCCACGACATTCCAGATTTTTTCTCTGCAATTCTCAAGAGAATCGAAGACTAAGAAAATATTCAGCATCACAAAGGAATTACATTGTTATGAGAATAAAACAACGGAGCCAACAAAAAACGCCGCCATTTTAACAATGTCCCTTTTCGTTTTTGATTGTTATCATCTCAGCTTCCAAGCGACGTCGGCGTGCCAAGTGATAAATCCTTCTATTTTTATCTCATTTTCTAGTTGTAAATAGCCACGTTTCTTTCTCCTTGCCTTATCTGCGCGGACAATGAAGACCAGCAAGTCCCTGACGCAAGCAAATGCTTTCATAAACCTAATAAATATTCTTGAGAAACACCGACCACATGGTCTGACGATAAAACCGGAATATTAGCAAATTCTTTTAATGGTGAAATTGATACGAGGTAAATAAGATAAAATAAAGCGAAATTTGAGGAAATTAACTTTACTTATCTATAGCGTAGATTTTTCAAGCGTCATATAATAACCTGTTAATTTGCACGACTGTTACGCCCTGCCAATGCCTAACAAATAATGTGCTATTTCTTTTTAATCGCGTGGAAAGACAACAGATTTACCAGAGACTCTACTTGGTTTCAGTGAAAAAAAAAAGATAGAAGTGTTTAGCCTTTTCTGCTAATACCTCATAAATAATGGCCTATTCCGTTTTGATTAGGTGAGAAGACAAGTGACATATCAAAGACGCTTCTTGTTTTATGTCAGAAAATGAAAGAAGGGAAGAGCCCCTTCTGTTTGTCTCAAAGTCCTTGATAAAATCCAGAAGCGGATATGCAATGTAATTGGCCCTGATCTGGCATCTCGTCTGCAGTCACCTCCCGCTGTCTTTTTTACAAATACTTTTACGGTAACTTTTCGGATGAGCTGCTTTCACTGAGTTTTGGAGGTGCACCTATATATCACCGAATCATCGGTATAGATATTCACAAACGATCTGAGAATACTCTGAAGCAGATCACTTATCTAAAGTAAAACGATGGTTACTCCCAGAAGTGACCCCTGATGGATGCCTGCGTTGATTACTTGGGCTCAGGAGGACTGACCGTTAACAACAACTTTCAGGGTTCTACGCGTTAGGAAGGACTTCATTATTGAGAAGACTCTTCCATTAATTTCATAGTTGAAGAGTTTGAGCAACAAACCTTTTTTTTTATTACACCTTATCAAAGCTCTTCGAAATATCTTATGCTACGGTCCTTGGGGTGTATTTGTTGTCTAGAACCTCATTGATTCTGTGAGTAATAGTAGTTAGGACATCAGCAGTGAATCAGTCAGAGAGAAACCCGTACTTCTTGTCACTCAAGAGGTTATTCTTATGTAGGTGCTCAACGACCAACTTGTTGATCATAGACGCAAAAAGTTTACTCTTGATACCGAGGAGACTAATAAGGAGGAAGAGCGTTCGCCCACGTTCTTGAAAACCGGGTATACGCTTGACACTTTCCACCGGATTGGGAAGAATTTCTTTTCAAGCTACGTATAACTGTTCTAGGATCAGGGATAATTCCGGGTAGATATTCTTAAGGGCAACCAGTTGAATTATGTCTGGATCAGTGATTTTCTTAGGGTCAAGGATTTTGATAAGTTTTAAGATTTCCCGGACTGCAATGAAAATTTTACTGGGTTAGTGCTCAGTGAAACATAGGAATTTGGGAAGTGGGTGGTCTTTGTCATCTGACATTGAATTCGAGGCAAAGATCGGGGCGATGAGCATCGCCTTCTTTTTCTTTCTCTATTTTCCTTCTTTCTTTTTGTAGGTATTTCTCTATTTTCATCTTCATTTTGCTCTTGCTCCTTCATTTCCTTTGCTCTTTCTTTCTCTACCTTTTTTTTTCTCGTTTTCAGTTTTATCGCTTTTCATCTTTGTTTCTTTTTCTATTTCTTTTCTCTTTATTTCTTCACATCTTTCTTTCTCTGCGTTTTTCTCTTCACTCGCTTTCGGTTGTTGTCTCTCTCTTCTTTATTTCCCCCTTTTCTGTCTTTACGTATTTACGTTTTTAGTTTAATCTCTTTTATATTTTCTTTCTTTCTTTCTTTCTTTCTTTCCTTCTTTCTTTCTTTCTTTCTTTCTTTCCTTCCTTCTTTCTTTCTTTCTTTCCTTATTTCTTTCTTTCCTTAGTTCTTTCTTTCTTTCTTTACATATTTCTTTCTTTCCTTCTTTCTTTCTTTCGTCCTTTACATATTTCTTTCTTTCCTTCTTTCTTTCCTTCTTTCTTTCTTTCCTTTCTTTCCTCCTTTCTTTCCTTCTTTCTTTCTTTCTTTCTTTACTTTCGCTTACAGTTTTCTTTCTTTATTTTCCCCTTTCTTTCTTTCTCTGTTTACTTTTCAGTTTTCTCTCTCTTCTTTATTTCCTTCCCTCTTTCTTTCTCTACGTGTTTCTTTTTCTCTCCTTTTCAGTTTTTCTCCTCTTTCTTTTTTTGCCGCCCCCTCTCTGTTTCTCTCTTATTTCTAATTTTCTATTCTCTTTGAATTCTTTTCATAATCCTACTTTCTTTCTTTCTCTCTCCTTTATTTCTTTATTTGTATTTATATCCCTCTTTCTTTCTCCCCATATTATATATTCTATCGCTTTCAGTGTCCCCCTTCCTCTTTATTCTCTCCTCCGTCTTTTTCTCTTCTGACTTTCCCTCTCTCTTCTATTCTTTTCTTCTTGTTCTTCTTCCTCTTCCCGCTTTCTCATTTTCTCTTCCAGTTTTTACTCATCTGCCTTCCTCATCTTTCTTCTTCTTCTTTTTTTTTTCATTATCGTTTTGTTTTTCTTTCTGTCGTCTCTATTTCTTTTCCTCCTCTTTCTTTATTATTTCTTTTTTCTTCCTTACAGATTTTCTTTCTCTTCTCTCGTCCTATACAATTTCCCTCTCTTTTTGCTCATTTTCTTTATCTCTCTTGTAGACGTCACACAGGGGTAAGTGGTTACGATTTACCTATCATTTGTGGCCTTGTCTCAGACTAAGCAATATTATCGGTCCTTACCTGGCATCTCGGTTTCTCACCGCTGTAAAATAGCTGCCTGTGTTGCCGATGCTGCTAAATCTCATGTCATGAAGGCACTGGGACCACGGGAGCCAACTTGTCCCTCTAGCTGCCATGGTCTTGGTAGCGAGCCGGAACACTCTCCAGCGCCTGATTAATCTGCTACAAGTCATGGCGGATAACGTCATTCCAGCATCTACCGCAAGGTCGTCGCCAGTTTGCAGATAGCAATGCAGTCCTCGATGGTTCTAGGGACGTGAAACTCGAAGCCATAAACGAGGGAGGCGAAAGTCTTGATGAGAAACCACATCTCGGTGCCGTATAACATCACAGAGAGGACGGTGGTGGTGTAGTTTGTTTCATTGGAAGATGCCGCCATAGTGATCGCCAAAGTCCTCTCGTGACACCTGCAGTCAACCCACGTCTTCTGTCCATCTCCACGGGGAGGTCGTCAGTGTTGGAAACTTCTGAGTCTAAGTATACGAATGACGTGTCGAACTCTAGTGGGGGTCACTGCCAATGATGATAGGCGGTGGATCGGGTTCGTCACGTCCATCAGCTTGGTCATTGCGCTGCTCAAGACTTGTTGCCTCCTCATTGGATACGCAGAGTACCCCCTCCAACCCGAACAGAGAGTATCGGAACAGCGTCGTGTCGTTGATATAGTCCAGGTAGTTTAGTTCGAAATCCACGAGTCGAATCCCAGGGAAGCTTCCCTGTGCGTCGTCTATAAAAATGTTCATGGTAATTGTTCTGATGAGCTTTCCACTTTTGGTGTCTTGACTTCGGGAATTCAAGCGCAATGCTAGATTGGCAGTTAAGTCTCATAAGTTAACTGGTGAAATTGTTAAGTTCTAACCTTAAGTCCAATCCTGATTGTTTTACCTCTCGCACTTCTCGCTTGTGGAACTCTCTTCCGGTTTCTTGCTTTCCTGTCAACTCTCAACTGTCAAAAATTTAAATTGTTTCAATCATCATCATCATCATTATCTCTCTCTTTAAATCCCGTTCTTTTATTGTCCTCGCCGTTCCTTTCACTCATTCTTTCTTTCAATAATCCCTTGAATTCTAGTGATTATATTGCCTTCGTTTTGGTTAAATGATTTAAAAAAAAAAAAGCAAATCTTCATAAATACCAAAAATACATCGCCATGGAGCAAGCTACCCTCGGTGTCTTTACTATTGTAGTGAGTTTAATGCTTAAATAATCCCCCTCGTAGCCTTGTGTCAGACTAAGCAATGCTTAGTAAATAGCAAAGGTATATCACCATTGAGCAATTTTTAGTAATCTAGCTGCTCAGGTTATTAGTGTTGTACTGGGATCTGTCTGTACTAAGTGACCCACAACTTTAACCTTGTATCTGAATAAGGTAAACAGTGTATATCTCTCATCTTCTTTCTTTCTTTCTGTCTTTATCTTTTTTTCTTCTTCTTTTTTTTTATCTTTATTGATTCCCACTTTCTTTCTTTCTTTCTTATTATCTTTTATTATGGGTTTCTTTTTCCTATCTTTATTTTCTTCTTTCTTTCTTTTTCCTTTTCCTTTCTTTTTTCATTCTTTCTTTTTATCGTTCGTTCTTTATTTATTTTTTTCTTTTTGGATTTATTTCTTTTTGGATTCCTTCCTTTTTTTCTTTATCTTTTCTTTCTTTCTTTCTTTCTTTCTTTCTTTCTTTCTATATCCCCTTATTTAATGTAGGTTTTTTGCTTCATTTTGTAAATTACTGTGGCTTTCTTTCCTTCCTTCTTTCTTTTTGTATTTATTTCTTTCGTTCTTTTCCTGGCATGCTTTTCTTTTTATTTTCTTTCTTTGTTTCTTTCTGTATATCTTTCTTTCTTTCTCCTGTTTTTCTTTTCTTTTTTCATCCCTTTCTTTTTATTGTCTTTCTTTTCTTCTTTCGTTCTCTCTTTTTTCCTGTTTATATTTCTTTCTTTCTTTCTTTTGTCCTTAACAGATAACTAATTTTGTATTCATGTCGAAGTCACACATTATTACACCTTTCAAATAGCGAGACCCCGTCTTTTCTTCTCCTGACTTTTACTTGATCTTTTCTCTTTATTCTTTTTCCTGTTCAAACTGTTTGTTCCCTTTATTATTGCATCTATTCTCACCCTTTCTCGTCCCTTGACTAACTTAACGAAATAACTACCTTACCAGGCCGTTTGGCCAAAGTACGTGCCAACAACTTGGAGTAAACCTGTCGGCCTTCCACTGAACATCATGTCAGAGTTACAGACAGACAATCAAAAAATCAGTACACCTTTCTAACATAAAACTATCGTTCATTTGTTTTTTCCCCTGGGCGGGTGGAGTCGTTCGTGTTGCCCGAAAATACCCTGGCCAGTTTCATCGCCACGAACCACAAACAGGTCTCTAAGACCGATAAGCTGTCTCGTGTCAGATTGCATGAATGATTCCTTCTTTCACATTTTCTTGTAATTTTCCATTTGTTTTTACTACCCCACACCAACAAAAATGTTACATTAAACACACCACCCAGCCGACTATATATATAATTATATTATTTTTGCACCAACCTAATATTTCTCTTTGTTTTGAATATTGCTGCCACATCTAGCCTGGTACATCTGCTATACATTTAGAGATTCTTCATAAAATACAAAGAAGTATCTGCAATATTATTGATCCTGAACTGGCATCTCGGTTTCAGTCATATTTTTCCACCGCCGTAATGTACCTTTTCGATAAATACTTTCATGGTAATTGCGCTGATTAACTTTCCTCTATGGTATAGTTGTTATTTTTACTTAGGACTTCATAGAGACTATGAGGTATTATGGTGGGTGTAGTAAGAATGTGATGTTTTGGTGTGAGGTATATTGGTGTAAAGAATATTTTAAATATTTTCTGTCGAAAAAATACGCGAATTGAGGGAGCTCTCTGCGAATAATTTGTACATGTGTTCTTTAGAAAAAACACCCAAATATTCGGAGTTTTCGTGAATAACAAGTACCTGTGTTCTAAAGAAAACTCCGAGAATGTGTGAAGCCGCGAATGCTGAAACGCGAATAGGCGGTGGCTCACTGGAATCTTTCCGCTTCATGTCATCGAGAAACGTTAGCTCGAGAAGGGGGAATGAGTCAGGCTCTGGGATGATAGCATCAGCTCTGCTGATGGAGGCCAAAATGGGTTCTCCGAAACTCCGAGTTATGACGAAGTTAGACGAGTTCGGAAATCGTGAGACTGTCTATTTTCAGATTATACATAGTGCATATCGCTTGAGAAATGTCTCAAATATGAGAAATATCTGCTTCAGTGCCAACTGAGTTTAATATTTTATGAAATATTATGAATCTAATTAGACATTCAAAATATGACATTAAAAATTATACTGTTGTTTATTTACTTTTTATAAATTGGCCCAAGGCAAATCTCATTTAAAAAAAAGAAGTTCTTTTTACTGATTGATTAAACTATTCCTCTGTTAAGTTATCCAGCGTTTTCTGTATCTCGCCAAATATTTTACAGATCTTTCGAAACCAAGCTACCAGTTAAAAAACACATGCATCAGTCATATCGGTTTGGTATAGGAGATAATGAAAATAAACATAATTTGCGTTAGGAGTATTTACGCCTAATAGAGCAAGATGCCACAAAACCAAAATATTAACCTGAAAAATCGAATCAGATCTAGACTCGTCAGATCGAGACTCTCAGGTGGATGTCACGCATGTCATCCATCTCGTTCAGCACTGTCTACATGGTCAGCTATATACATCTGTTTTCTACGATCAATGAATAAAAATGGCTTCTAGCCAATGAAACCTTTAAAATTTTAAGAAGACCCTTTAGGCAGGCGATACAGAATCACAAACTAATTACATTACTGAATAACAGAAACCACATCCCTTGAAAACCCCCAATAGCAGCAATAATAAAAACGGATAGTGCTTTTAACTGCAAGGGAAAATAATGATATAATCAAGATGTTGACTTTCCACACTACCTTAAATAAAAGTTTTGGAAGGAAACCCCCCTATCCATACTAAAAAGATTGATAACAGTTAGTGAACTTAAGAAGCTTAATTATACACATACTCACATACGCACACACAGACATATATATATATATATATAGAGAGAGAGAGAGAGAGATATAGATAGATAGATAGATAGATAGATAGATAGATAGATAAAAGTGAACATAGAATTCAGCACTTAGAGGCGACACTCTGTTTCATGCTAGATGCAATCGTCAGGCCACGAGTGCTCTGACGATTGCATCTAACATGAAACAGCCTGTCGCCTCTAAGTGTTGACTTCTATGTTCACTTTTATATTTACACACGCTCTATCTCTGATATTGAGCACTTTATTCCATAAATATAGCACATCTTAAGACTATATTTCTTCATATATATATATATATATATATATATATATATATATCCAAAAAAAATTTGATTAAATAGGACTAATAAGGTCTGTCTGTTTAATGTATTTTATTATACTTTACGGCATAAGATGTTGAGTATTATGTTCAAAGTTGTAGATAAACTATTCGAAGTACACGTTCTTTTATTTTTCTTTAAGTGCTTTTCGACTATTCAGTCATTATTAAGAAATGATGTAGTGTCTGTGTGGTAGTTTTAACTCTTTCGTCTACTTCTTGAAAGTCATTCTTACGCTGGACCGTCCTGGATATGACGATAAACTACAACCGCGTCCAGGGTAAGACAATAAACTACGTCCAACAGTAAGGCCTCTGATCAGGAGGTTTTGAGGAGCGTGGAACCACCTCTTAATTACTGGTCTTCCCAGGTTCGTCCTGACCCGGGGTGGTAGCACTTGTTAGGGTCCCAGCTATGGGCAAATAGTTAACCCCAAAACTGAGATGACATTCGCGTCTTGGGTAGAACGATAAACTACATCCGCGTCCAGGATAAGACGATAAACTACGTCCAACAGTAAAGCCTCTGATCAGGAGGCTTTGACGAGCGTGGAACCTCCTCTTAATTACTGGTCCTCCCAGGTCCGCCCTGACCCGGGGTGGTAGCACCTGTTAGGGTCCCAGCTAAGGATAAATAGTTAATCTCCGAAACTGAGGTAAAAAGCATTACGAAAGTGTAAAAATAGGTTTTAATACCGGATATACTTTGTAAAAATTATTACCAGAATGAAATTTGAAAAAAAAATAAATAAATAAAAATAAATAAAAATAGCAGCAATACTTTTTTTTAAATAATATTACCAGATATAAATTTTTGAGGAAAAAATATTACCAGAAATAGATTTTTTTCAAAGCAAAATATTACCAAGAAAAAAAGTTGTCGGCATTATATAACCCACTGGGGTTGATATGCCGTAAAACAAAATAAACCAAACCTGACGCTAGACGTTCGAAATGACATCATGTCACGTATAACTGCTGTTGGAAACGAGGCAGTAAAAAAAAAAAAAAGAATTCAATTTATTTATTTTATTTTATCATTAAGACGCAAAGAGAAAAATTGAGTTAAACAAATATATTAATAGAAACAGTAATACAAACATATACAAACGAGAGTGTTTCAGCAAGAATGTTCGGTCAGACTGTCAGAGCTGACTGCTGGAAACTTCCCTCTCTAAAAGGCAGTACCTGCTCCTATTTATAGCTGGGAGAGTCCATGCGTGCATGAGCAAATTACCATAACAAATGGTTTCTAGAGTTTTGAGTGTGTCTTTACATTGGAAGCTCCAGAGTATTTTGGTATTGTCGACTAATATCTGTCTTACGTTACATTTTGCTCATTCATGATGCATTGATCGATGTGTACATTCTCGGTTCGGTTCGAAATTCCAACCACTCAAAGAAGGCCGGAGCGTAGAACGGCCGAAATATTGTGAATATGGCAATGAAGATGAGGATAACAGTCCGAATAATGTAAATAACGTAATAATCATAATACCTCATCTCAGAGATATAGAGATGGAAACATTGTGAATATGGCATTTAAGATGCGGATAACAGTCCGAATAATGTAAATAATGTAAGTAATCATAATACCTCATCTCAGAGATATAGAGGCTGAAACATTGTGAATTAGCAATGAAGATGAGGATAACAGTCCGAATAATGTAAATAATATAAGTAATCATAATACCTCATCTCAGAGATATAGAGGTGGAAACATTGTTAATATGGCAATGAAGATGCGGATAACAGTCCGAATAATGTAAATAATGTAAGTAATCATAATACCTCATCTCAGATATAGAGGCCGAAACATTGTGAATATGGCAATGAAGATGCGGATAACAGTCCGAATAATGTAAATAATATAAGTAATCATAATACCTCATCTCAGAGATATAGAGGCCGAAACATTGTGAATTAGCAATGAAGATGAGGATAACAGTCCGAATAATGTAAATAATGTAAGTAATCATAATACATAATAATAGACTGATGAAACATTTACTAATTTATAAACATCAGAAAATACAAGATTGGAGATAAATAATAAAGTTAGTTTTTGATTTGATTTTTAAAGCTGGACATACAAGTTGGTAACGGTAGTGGTAATATTAACCGTTTCTTTATAAGGAAACATTCGGCATTAATAGACGGTGCAGTGAATGCTAATCGTCTTACACTTCTCTTCGCTCTCTGACCCATCAGATTGGGATCAATGTATAGTATCTGTTTTCTTCATCTCAAATGATCATAATAATAGTAACTGTTTCTTGATAAGGAATCATTTGGTATTCATTGACCGAGTGGTCAATTGTCCCCCTTGCCCTCAATCTGTCCTGTGATCAGATTTTCCAAACCCTCCATTCTAGCTATGTGTCGCAGAAATTTCAACTGCCTCTTTCTTAAGTATAAGTTTCCGTTTTCGCTAAAAAAAAAAAAACCCTCGTCATTGCTTATATGTGCGGTCCATAGTATTCGCATTGGAATGTATCAAATCTTTCAATTAAAACAAATATCCAGGGGAATAGGTTTCTCAAGTCCAGTAGCTGTTATTGCTCTTTCCAGTATTAATAGGGGTTTCCTTCCTAACCTTTTGCTTGAAGGGTTGTGGAAAGGCAAGCATCATGATTATGTCATTATTTTCCCTTAGATTTGCAAGTGCTGTCCATTTTAGTTGTTTGAAACTGTTGAAAGTCCTAAAGTGGTTAGGTTTGTGTTATTTGTTACAGTTCTTTGTTTGTGATTCTGTAGCCCCAGCCCACGATGTTCGAAGAAGGGAGTCTGTAGATGAAGAATGGAGTCTATAGATCTATGATCTACGGACTTCATTCGCTCAAAGCGATTTTTCACCATTGATCTGGGAAAACGGTTGTATACAGCTGGCAAATTATTAGGTTGGTGCAAAAATAATGTCGTTTTCTCACATATGTTACTATGTGAGAAAACGACATTATTTTTGCACCAACCTAATAGATATTTCTGAACGTACTTAGCCCCACGCCTAACATCCATATGAAAGTCAGTTGGCCATGATATAAAACACATGCTGTTAACTAAATATGATAAACCCGCATTTATTTGGCGTCACGTGATATTTACACATAATAAACACAGAAACATGCACGGACACACACACAAACGTGCATGCACGCACACAGACTTACACAGACACGCAATTAAACTGTGCCGTGCCAGGAAATTTTTCTCCCCGGAATCGATCCTCCAGATCTACAAATCAACAATTCTCCCTTGCATGGAGTATTGCTGCCATATATGGTTTAGTGCCCCTTCTGTTTGCCTCGGGGTTCTTGATAGGCTCTAGAGGCAGATATGCAATATAATTGACTCTGCTCTGGCGTCTCGTCTACAGTCACTTTCTCACAGACGCGCCGTCGCCTCCCTCTGTCTGTTCTACAAATACTTTCATGGAAATTGCTCCGAGAAGCTGCATTCATTGGTTCCCAGACGTCATGAGTTCAAGCGCCCTACGAGGCTGGCATCCCGCTCTCACCCCTTTATTGTCGAAACTCCTAAATGTAGCCGTCTCTTCTACTCCAATAGCTTCATGTCTCGCACCTCTCGCCTGTGGAACCCCCTTCCCTATTCCTGTTTCCCTGAGAGCTATAATCTCCAGCTATTCAAATGTAATGTCAATCGACATCTCCAGTTGCCTTGATCTATCCACTACCCTTCTCCTCATCCTTTCCTCTATCACTCCTATCTGATCTTGCTCTAAATTTTTTGTAACCGCTTGCGTCCTAGTGGCTTCCCGCCTTGCTTGGGGTGAAATGCTTAAAAAAAACAAATTAAGCATATATTAAACAATTTTGAAGGTTTCGAGCAGACACAAAAATAAACTTATTTAGTAATACAATTATTTTGTGATTCTGTATCGCCTGCCTAAAGGGTCTTCTTAAAATTTTAAAGGTTTCATTGGCTAGAAGCCATTTTTAATCATTGATCGTAGAAAACAGATGTATATAGCTGACCATGTAGACAGTGCTGAACGAGTAGGATGCCATGAGTTTTAGATATTAGAACTTCTTTATGTTCCGTTTACTCTCTGGATGTAGGCGATAACGGCTCTCTACTATTTCCTGTCCTTTGTAGCTCTTAATATTTTTTGTCTTTTCGTTATTTCTCCTTAACCCTGTTCCGCCATCCATTTGATCATGTTCATCAAGTATGATATTTCTTCCTCATTAACTGATCATGGCTCTCCACAATTTCCTGTCCTTTGTAGCTCTTAATAAATTTTGTCTTTCCGTTATTTCTCCTAAACCCTGTTCCGCCATCCATTTACTTAAGCTCATCAAGTATGTTATACGATGTTTTCTTCTGTCTTTCTTTCCCTCAATCTGTCCTGTGGGTATCAGATTTTCCAAGCCCTCTTTCCTCATATGCCCCAGAAATTTCAGCTGTCACTTTCTGATGTTAAATATAAGTTTCCTTTTCGTTTCCGTTTTCACTAAAAAAAAAATCGTCATTGTTCACATGTTCCGTCCATGGTATCCTTAGCATCCTTCTGTAGAACCACATTTCTGTTGCTTCAAGTCTCTTCTACATCTTTGAGGAGATCTTCCAGCATTCATTGCTATATTGGAGGACAGATATCGTGTAAGGAAGAAGAAAATATTTTCTTTGCAGATATTTATAGGCATCTATTGGGGATTGAACTCACGTTTTCGTTTGGTTTGGTTTGTTTTACGGCATATCAACACCTAAATGGGTTATTTAATGCCGACAAGATTTTTATTGCTGATATTTTTTTTTTTTTGAAAAGTGTATTGCTGGTAAATTTTTTTTCAAAAATGTATTGCTGGTAATAATTTTTCTACAAACATTTATTGCTGGTAATAACTTATGTAAAGTATTTCTGGTATTTTTACGCTTTCATAGGGTTTTGACCTAAGTTTGGGGGTTAACTATTTACCCATAATTAGGACCCTAACAGGTGCTACCACCCCGGGTCAGGGTGAACCAGGGAACACCAGCTATTAGGAGGTGGTTCCACGCTCCTCAAAACCTCCTGATCAGAGGCCTTGATGCTGGACGTAGTTTATCGTCTTACCCAGGACGGCGAACTCACTAAAGGAGCACGGACTAAGTATATTAAACACTGCGCTAAAGCGAGTTTTATAAAGTAAGGCAAGAGTGGGGTTAGGTCTAAAAGTGAAAGGGAGAGAGAGAAACACAACAGCCACGTATAATAAGCACTTTTTTCTTTTCAGTAAAAAGTGCAACAAGTTTTAACAGTCAATCGATGAAAATGGCGAAGTTTTCTCACGAATTAAAAATAATAAAAATAAAAGACAGAATATCTAGAGTCGAGAATTAACTGATGTCAAGTGTTATTTAGGGTGAAAGACAGAAAGAAAGAAGGAAGGAAAGAAAGAAGGAAGGAAAGAAAAAGGCTTTATCAAGTATTAAAATGATTAAAAGGAATTGAAAGAAAGAAGGAAAGAAGGGAGGGGGAAAGAAAGAAAGAAAGAAAGAAAGAAAGAAAGAAAGAAAGAAAGAAAGAAAGAAAGAAAGAAAGAAAGAGAAAAAGGCTTTATCAAGTATTAAAATGATTAAAAGGAATTGAAAGAAAGAAGGAAAGAAAGGAGGGGGAAAGAAAGAAGGAAAGAAAGAGAAAAAGGCTTTATCAAGTATTAAAATGATTAAAGGGAATTGAAAGAAAGAAGGAAAGAAGGGAGGGGGAAAAAAGAAAGAAAGAAAGTGGATTTATCAAAAATTAAAATAATTAAAAAGGGATTGAAAGAAAGAAGGAAAGAAGTGAGGGAGAGAAGAAAGAAAGAAAGAAAGAAAGAAAGAAAGAAAGAAAGAAAGAAAGAAAGAAAGAAAGAAAGGCAAACGTGTAGACAAGAATTGAATAAAACAGAACTAAAAGAGTGGGCGACTAAAAGAAAGAAAGGAAGAAGAAAGAAAGAAAGAGTAAAAATAAAACGAGCAAACAAAAATTACTAAAACAGAATTGATAGAAAGAATGAAAGAAAGAAAGAAAAAGTACGAAAAAGAAAAAGAAAAAAGAAAAAGACAAAAATTAAATTTTGAAAAGAAATTAAAAGATTTCAATAAAAAAAGGGAAAGAAAAAACAAATAAATAAGTAAGAGTTAAAAATCAAGAATAGAAAAGAAACACACTAACAAAGAAGAAAAAACAAGAAAGAAAAACAAGCAAAAAATAAAAGGAAAGGAAGGAAGGAAGAAATGGAAGGAGGAAAAAAATAATCAAATTGCAAAACAGATTCGATTGAATTTTATCGATCTCTAGGCAAGTCATGCAAAAAAGTTTTGAAAAATCAGTTCTAAAAAAACAGAAGTGAGAAAGGAGGAGGGACAAGAGGAGAAGGAGGAGGAGAACGTGGCGGTGTGGTGGTGGT
Source organism: Acanthosepion lycidas (assembly GCA_963932145.1). Lineage (NCBI taxonomy): Eukaryota > Metazoa > Mollusca > Cephalopoda > Sepiida > Sepiidae > Acanthosepion > Acanthosepion lycidas. The sequence goes on from OZ010604.1 coordinate 46,093,233, forward strand.
GGTGGGGGACACAAATTAAAGACGCAACAGTTGGAAAGCTGTTCACGGAGTGAACGCTTGCGAGTACCTGCCACCCGCTCCTCACCTAGTAGCCTCCTCCACCGCCTCCACTGACGCCGCTTCTTATTAACTTTTCTTTTTTTTTTTTTTTTTTTTTTTTTTTTTTTTACTGACAACTGCTGTAGTTAGTTATCAACACTATCAGGGTTGTTTCCAGCTCTTTCTAATACTAAAATACAAACATTTAAAACATAACCGAGAAAGATAGTGGTGAGAGAGAGAGAAAGAAAGGGAGAGAGTGCACACACACACACACATTATATATATATATATATATATATATATATATATATATATATATATATATAAGAACTAAGAAAGGGATCTTTTTTGACTTTATTTTCTTTTTTTACTCCCTTCAAAAGCTGTTGCACCAAAGAAAATCAAACAATTAGAAAGAACGAAAAAGAAAATGGGAAAGAAAGAAAGAAAAGAAAATAAAATAAATAAATAACCAAATGGCCAAAAGAAAAAAAATGTTATTTAGTAAATATGCCTGCATTAGCAATTCGTTTTACGTATGCAACACGACAATCGAATGATTTATTAAGTAATACTTTCGCAGAGAAGCGAGAAACTAAATTAAAAAAAAAAAAAGAAAGTAGACAGTTAAAAACTTAAAAAGAAGGTAAGAAGAATAAGTCACTTTAAAAACGTGTGCAAATAATTTAAAATGCAGCCGACAAAGCTTGTGGAGAAAAATGTACATACTCACGGTATTATTAATCGTAACAACCGCTAATCGTGTATAAACTTTATTTTGTAAGAAAAATCAGATTCATTTTCCCCCTGAACAACGAGAATATTAATAAGTAAAATAAAATACTTATTAATAACGAGTAAATACAAAAGGGAAGAAAACAAAACCAAAAGCAATTAGCAGTAAATAAATTTAAAAAAACGTAAAAGAAAAAAAATGACACGTATATAATTTAATCTATATCGTCTTACAGTGGATAAACCATCTAAAAATACGAATATATATATATATATATATATATATATATATATATATATATATATATATATATATATATATATATATATATATATATATAAAACACGACATTAAAATAACAATGAAAGCTTACATATATTTGTACCTCCACGTTGAAAACACGGTACACAAGGTTTATCTTACAGTACACACACGCTTTATTCCCTCTTCTAAATTTATAAACGCGTACAAAATGGGAGAATTCCTTATTCCCAACCATTATTTATTTTTGTCTTCTTTCCATCATTTTTTTTTTCTTTGCTTTTTCTTTTATTCTACCTTTCTCTTCGTTTGTTACTCATCTGAGCGAGAGAAAAACAAACAAAACAAAAGTATAAATAAAAAAATAAAAAAATAAAAAATGGACGTAGAAGGGTTGAGCTTTGTGACTTACAGACTTCCTCCTGTGTTTTGTAAACTTTTCTTTTTTTCTTTTGCTGGAGAGAGAAAGAGAGTTGATTTATCTTCACTCCATTCTCTCCCCCTCCCACGCAATAATTCCTCCACTCGCTGTTGCAGTGTGTGCGCGCGTGTGTATGCGTCTGTTTGTGTGCACATCTGTGTGTATACAAAGAATGTGCGCGTGTGTGTGCTTACGAAGCTTCGATTCTTTCATTTTGTTTTAGGCCCAGTCGGATTCGTAAACACGAGTGAAAACAATTTTCTACCAAACCAGAGTAATAATCGCCCTCACCTGTAAAAAGAGACTTTTAAACCCAGCATTGAATACGACACATGCAGTTCGATCGTAACAATTTCAATTATTACTTTAATTTAAAAGCCTCTCTTTCGTTTTGTGACTTTTTTTTCATTTAAAACAGAGTTGGAAACAAAATTCACAAAGAAAAATGTCGCACGTCATTAAAAACATTGAAAAAGTAAAAGCAAAAAACAAACAAACAAACAAAAAAAATCAATTGTAACTAACCCGTCCGATGCTTACATACACCTATGTACTACAAAATATATACACAGGTATGGTCGTTTTGTCAGTACGTATAAGCGTTGCAACTAAAGAATTTCGGTTTTAACAAACTAATTTTACAATTACTAAGTCTGTCTGTGAGTCAAAAAATATATGGGAAGCAAATGAAATTCCTTAAAGACAAGAGCTTTACGTTGATTTGAAAGAAGGAATGACGGTCTGTCAGTCTAAAAAGCTCGTGGAGAAATGAATCCGACTGTTTAGTAGCCAGTAGGCCAGCACTGATCTTGGGCGTGGCACATCTCACTGACCGTAGCGGCTAAAAATTTGATTTCTGAATTTAGTGTCTTCAGTGGCTGGTGTGAGGAATTGGTCACAGTTTTCAACTTCAGGAGGAACCCGTATTTGTGGTTGTTGTTTTTGCATTTTTTTTTTAAATCTTTTTGTTTCGACTTTTATACGGTTATTTAATATATTATATCTATCTATATCTGTCTATCTATCTATATAGAAATAGATAGATAGATAGATATGTAGACATAAATATATATTATATATATATATATATATATATATATATATATATATATATGTATATGTATATATATATGTATATATATTTATATATTTATTTATTTTTTTAAAATCGAGAAAACTGAAAGTAACTGGGGGAAAATACCTGTTGCTTTTTTTTTTTTATTGTAACAAAAGAACAAGGAAACTTTACTGAGGAACACCTCTCTTTCCCGCTGACGTCAAAAAAAAAAAAAAAAAAAAAAGTAAAAAGAGAGGAAAAACAAAGAAAGACCCAGAACATTTTACGGATTACATAAAATGACTTCTGTTGTGTAAAAAGGAAAGTTACGCGAGATGAACACCCCAAAAAGGTCAGTGCATATATTTATATGTATCTATTTCATTTGCACCTGTATGCACACACACACACACAAGCAAACAAATACACGCGCGTGCGCGCTCTCGCATGGATACACATACACACAAACTTTGGCACTTCGACGTGATGTTAGCAATCTTGTCTCGCGAGATCAATTACGACTAAATAAATAGCGAGTTCGAACCTCACCGGGTGCCCCATACTTTCGACCTTGTGCCAGCATCTAAGATACGCGGAGGAAATCGCCATACGCAGAAACGTGTGCACAAACGCAGATACGCATGCGCACACGCACACAC
>OZ010604.1:46101408-46111408 GCA_963932145.1 Acanthosepion lycidas
TCTGATGAGGTTTCCGCTATGTTACCTAGACATTAGGAATTTAAGTGCAGTACTAGATTGGCGTCGAGGTCTCATCATTCTACAGTTGAAATGTCAAGATTCAACCGTAAGTTCTATGCTAACAGTTTCTTCACTCGTACTTCTCGTTTGTGGAACTATCCTCTGTTTTTTTTTTTTTTGTTTTGTTTTTTTTGCTTTTCAGTTAACCTTGATCTTCAAAAGCTGAAATGCAATGTCAATCGTCATCTTTTAAATTCTTACTTCCTGTTCTGTTATTGTTCTCGCCCCCTTAATTTTGTTTTCTTTTTCTCATAGTGTCTCACAGTCAGTAAACCCTTAAATGTTCGGAGCTTATAGCGATTTTCCAAGCGTAGCTTAGATGTGGCACAAGGCCGAAAGTACGGGACACCCAGTGAGGGTCAAACTCACTACTCAGTGGTAATTGTTCTAGCGAGACAAGCTTGTTAACCATTACACCGCTTCCTGGTGCCCAAAATTCGGAGCTTATAAAGTGAATTTCAAAGACAATATTCACATGACTGTACATAGATTTCTTCAACCATGTATGTGTTATTTTGTTCCACCATCTTTCACCATCTTTGAGGTAGCTTCATGATTCCATCCTTCCAGAATTTGGTATGCATCGCTCCAGGACAGCATTATCAAACGGTGTGCCCTGAAAATTACGTACATGCACCCCACGTTAAGAAAATAGTAAATATTTTAATAAGCTAGAGACACCAAGTACATGGCTTCCATATCAAAGTCAGTTGACATTTCAACTGATGACGTTGGTGGCTTATTGTTAACCGGAGAAGATGAGCTGGTCACCATCTCTGCTGATTGTGGCTTACAAATCAAGCATAAAGAGGTGTCCATTGATCAATTTGGGATTTCCATTCAAGAATAATATTCTTCAATAGCTAGTAAAGCATTGTTGCCATTTTCCACGTCATACTTTTGTGAATTAGGATTTTCTGCATTTACCAACATTAAATGCAAAAATAGATCAAAGATTAAATGTATTGATGAAGAAATGAGACTATGTTTATAATAACATTTAAAAACTTGCCAAAGCATATGAAGCAGACGTTTCATATAAGCATACTTATTGTCTGAAAAATAAATGGAGATTTCTTTATTATTTTCCTATTTTCATATTTCATGACTAATGATTCCCTGTTAAAATTTACAATCCGCCTGTAGAAAAATGAAATAAAACCAATAAATAAAATAACAATAAAGAATTAAAAAAAAATTAACTTTCCCATGATGCAAGTTATAAAGAAACCGGAAAGGGTTTCTGGTCACGTGTGCAATTTTATGACCCAATTTCCGGAAAGATGATAATAGTTCTTTAACGCTTTCCAACTGCATCGTTCAGACGTCTTTTATCAGCCCTACTCATGAAGTAGAGATTTGGTCTACCCAGGCTATCTTGAATCCAACCATCTTTGACCGTTCTTATCCTTACTGCCCATAAATTATTTCTGAACCAAAAAGTTAAAACGGATATACTCAAGACACGTTTTATTTTTTTTTCAATTCAGTAAAAAAAATTAACATACGTAGCATAAACTCAAGCTCTGTTAATGTTTCTCTTATCTTCTATATAATAAATGCGAATTTCAGTGTGTCACATTTCTTCAAATTTACTCCTAGAGGCTTTAGCCCAACATTTCATACCATTTTGGAATCGGGCCGACTCCGTGAGCAAATTAAAAACATTCCTGGTCGGATCCGGATCAGCAATCCTGAAATTTTGGATTCCCAAGATTTCATTACAACGATTGTTTTCGGATTCCGCCATCTTGGCTTCTACTAATAAAAACAATTAAAGGGGCACAACTCTCTAACTTTCAATAGCACATGTTTAAATGGCGAAATGACTGTTCTCAAATGACAATGTTTCAAGATAAAATTGTCAGTGTTTTCACCTTTAATTCTAGAGGACCTAGCCCAATACATCGTAACATTTGGGAATCAGTCCGACTCCGTGAGCAAATTAAAAACATTCCGGGCCGGATCCAGACCCGCAATCCTGAAATTTTGGATTCCTAAGTTTTCATTACTTCGATTGTTTTCGACAATTTTTTTTACGTGATTTCTTGCGTCGATTTTTTTTTTGTACGGTAACAATTTTTATGACTTGGAAATAAATTTATATCGAAATCCAGCGAAAGTCACCCAAGTAAGGACCTACGTACATCAAACTGTATTTAAATTAAGTGGCGGCAGAAGAATTGTCATTGAACTTTTAAAAGGTAAGCTTAAATATTAATGCAATACTTAAATGCAGCGATCCATTTTGAATTCTCTAGTTTATTGTGTCGATCACATCTACTCCTCCCTACTTTTTGTGACGAAGTCCCATTCAAGAGTCCTTCGCGTGAGCTAGATTAAATGACGACCGATAGAGCGGCTTTGAAGCTACTTTTTTATATCTTGATCTCGCGCCTTAACCTAAAAATAAACCCACAATCTTGTTAACTTCCACACGGTTCAGAGTTTTAGTTATTCTAAAAGTGCGCTCCGTATTTTTTAAAAAAAGAAAAAGAAAAAGCTGAGAAGTACTGATCTGAGTAAAGAACTGGTTTGGATAATTTTCACAGGTTTCCAAGGAATTGAAGTTCTTTTTGGTAAAGAGAAAAGAAAGACGATCTTCTTCCAATTGGCCAAATTCCGGGCGCTTTTTCCTTTGCATGCTGCCTTTAATCGGCCCAGTTTCGAAAGTTGCTCAAACGCTGATGAATTCAACGTTTGATTTTGCGGAAGGAGCTTGTAATGGCCAATGATTTCTTCTCATCCCACTATGCAGACCGGGATTTGGAGTGTCTAATGGCGACATTTCGTTTACACTAGGACCGATTTCGCTATGCATTGTTGTAAACCATCCATTTTTCATGGTCTGCGATCGTTCTTTTCATAAACGTATCGCTTTTGGTTGCGTCATAGAAATGTGATCCATCAGATTTTTCCTCCGTATATATATATATATATATATATATATATATATATGTTGTGGATTCCTAGATGAATTCGGTCTCCAAGGAATGACAAACGCAATAATTAAATATAAGAAATAAAATGTATTTACACAATCATACAAAGAGTAATACTGTTAGTATGTCCAGGAACGTGGTTAGTAGCAAATACAGATGGATATATACAGTCTCGAAGTAGGACTTCCTTAGAGTCTACGTGCTGGTAACTGACTTCTACAAGAGGTTACCTCACACTATCTCCGTTCGTATATTCTCTCACTCTCCGTATATCCTCGCACTATTCGACTACCGACTGTAACTCTGGGTATTTAACGGCAGCAGTCCAGGTACACTTGGTAGAGTCCACTTATATGAATAAGGGGTGGACCCCATAACAATATATATATATATATATGTGTGTGTGTGTGTGACATTTTTATTTAATGCTTTATTAGTTTTTGCCTTGGTGTTATATTATATATTGAAGTATTAATTATGGGAGACTGGAATTGTTCATTTGTAGTTGTTTGTTTGTGTGTGCGTATGTATATATTTATATGTGCATACACACACATGTACACGTGTGTATATTTAATATTTCTTCGTTTATTTATTAATGATTTTTTAATTTTATATTATATTACATTTAGCTATATATTTAAAGTTTATATATATATATATCTTTTATTTGTTTATCTTTAATTAGTGCTTAGATAGCAAAGTAAGTGTTTATTTACATGCCTGCACTTAGCCATTACTTTAGTTTCCTTGTCGAATAGTTTATTTTGTTTCAAAACTAATTATTGCTAATTTTTCTTCTAAGAATAGATCTTTTTTTCCTTTTGTTTGTTAGAACATGACTATTTCCAATGAGAGAGAGGGTGAGAGAGAGAGTGAGAGGTAGAGAGGGTGAAAGAGAGCGAGGGGTAGAGAGAGGGAAAGAAAGAGAGAGAGAGGGAGTAAGAGGGAGACAGAGGAAGAGAAAGAGAGAGGGAGAAAGAAGGAGAGAAAAAGAGAGATAGAGATAGTAATAAATAAAATTATATGTTTAAATATCCTGTCTTTACTATGACCACGTAGACTACAGCTACTCTTCAGGAGATTTAATAGTTAATCTATTTTAAGAAACCATTTCAGAAGAAAAATATGTCTTCTGAAAATAAATTCAATTTAACTATCAAGTCTCTAGAAGTGCGGATGCAGTCTCTTCGAAACTTCGAGTAGTTACTAGGATGAGTGAGCGTTAAATTTATTTATTAATCTTGAAACTCTATATCTTGCTATATCGAGCACTTTAATTGCAAAACACTCGTTGCCTTAAAAACTTTATCTTCCAGAAATTCTCAGTTGAGTCAAGTTTTATTTTGGGTGAAACAATCTGTCAATCAGCCAAGGCTGAATTGTTCCTTTAAGCGAAACATCTCTCGTCATAGATCTCCTGAAATATTTCATATCTGCACAGTTTCGTATCCAAACGTAAACAAAATGAATTTTTCTAAGGCAAGATTTGTTATTAATCCAACAGAATTTTCATCACTTTAAACATTATTTTTAGTGGATACTCGTATTTAAGTAGACGCTCCATTTATTTAAAAAAAATATATATTTATTTATTTTTGTCACTCAATCTGAATGTCCGATAAATGTTAGCAAATCTATAGATCTATTGTTAACGTAAGAGCAAATTTTATATGTTAAAAACGAGACTCTGTCCTTCGGCATAGCCTCGTCCGGGTTCCTCTTTGTCCGAAGGGAGAGATTTCGACAACAGCTAAGAGCTGAGTAACAGATCTCAGCTGGTAGTTTTACCAACCTCTCATGAACTAGGATGTGGCACAAGGCCGAGTTTAATGTAGGCTCTGACAAAAATTCACTGTAAACGCTGCGTAAACGGGATCAGGCCAGTCTACCTCCCCGGACGAGACTCTGTCCTTCGGCATAGTCTCGTCCGGGTTCTTCTTTTTCCGAAGGCAGAGATTTCGACAACAGCTAAGAGCTGAGTAACAGATCTCAGCTGGCAGTTTTATCAACCTCTCATAGGGTAGGATGTGGCACAAGGCCGAGTTTAATGTAGGCTCTGACAAAAATTCACTGTAAACGCTGCATAAACGGGATCAGGCCAGTCTACCTCCCCGGACGAGACTCTGTCCTTCGGCATAGTCTCGTCCGGGTTCTTCTTTGTCCGAAGGCAGAGATTTCGACAACAGTTAAGAGCTGAGTAACAGATCTCAGCTGGCAGTTTTACCAACCTCTCATGAAGTAGGATGTGGCACAAGGCAGAGTTTAATGTAGGCGCGGACAAAAATTCACTGTAAACGCTGCATAAACGGGATCAGGTCAGTCTACTTCCCCGGACGAGATTCTGTCCTTCGGCATAGCCTCGTCCGGGTACCTTTTTGCCCGAACGTAGAGATTTCGATACAGGTAAGAGCTGAGTAAGAGATCCCAGCTAGTAGTTTTACCAGCCTCTCATGGGGTAGGATGTGGCACAAGGCTGAGTTTAATGTAGGCTCGGACAAAAATTCCCTGTAAACGCTGCATAAACGGGATCAGGTCAGTTTACCTCCCCGGACGAGACTCTGCAGAGAGTTCGACAGCACAGCTGGAACAGATTCCTGCTGGTCTCTGTAGTCCGATGAATTACAAATAATTATAGTTAGTTACTACCTATAGTGTAGTGATTCATGGGGGTGACAGGTTATTACATTACATCAGTTTCTGTATTCTAATTCTTCTGCACCAAGTTACCCCTTGTATCTTAGTGGCTTTACTGCTCTGCTTGGGAGGGGATATGGATTAACAAACAAAAAAGTGTATCAAAATACAACAGCTCGCCGATTAGCTTTCATTTAGTCTATCAACTGATATATCTACTTAAATTTATATCTTAGCCAGCCTAGGAACTTTTCAGCCGATCCTCGCACACACACAAACACACACACACACACACATATATATATATATATATATATATATATATATATATATATATATATATATAATGCTCTCGAAATAATTCGACTGATTACTCGAAGAGGAAGAGGTGATTTTATAAACAGTGGCTGCTGCTAATGCAATTCTCTTGTACTCGAATCGAGCTCTGGTGTCTTTCGCATAGTAAAAACATTAAAATTTCCCTTCCGCTCTGCCAAGCAAGGATAGCTTGCGGTAATTATGCCAAACCAGTCGGGTTACGATCCTGTCTTAAAGCAATTGAATATCTAGCCACACTGATGAGCTGTGATACGGCGAAATTGTCTGTCTGTGGATAATTATATATATATATAAATTGCATCCCAAATTTCCAGTAACCGATTCTATAAAGGCAGGCAGTCTTTAGGAAGCTATTCTGCTTATTTTCTTTTCAATCTGAGGAAGGAAAAAATACTTTTAAAAAGAATTAAACTATTTTGATAATCAAACAGAAATTATTTAATTATTAAGATATTTCCAGATTGAAATTCTATTCTCGTCATATACTTTTCAGAAGTATGATGCTTTTTTTTTACCCTAGTGCCATCAGCTGTGTTATGTTTTTAGCCACATTCACACTGAATCGCTGCAATCCCAAAGATCCAATGGAAGATTATCAAATTTATGACTAGAAGATTTGCCACATTTTTAACTTCAAGACTATTTCTTTTGTCAGAATAAAACATGTTCCACTACAGAAAAAACCTCTTTCAGCCTCCAGAGAATTAACAGCAATAGTATTAATTATATTTTTAGCTATTATATATCGGCTATTAATATATAAGATTATTTTCGGATTGTCTAACAACCGGTTCGCAAAGCCTTTATAATTTTAAGAATCGGCTAGTGCGAACACATATATATATATATATATAGAGTTTTTCCCCAATATATATATATATATATATATATATATATATTGGGGAAAAACTATGATATAGTGGAAAAAGTTTTTGTTTCAAGAGTTTCGTCCTTTGTCGCTCCAACATAAAATTAATTTGATGATGTCCTACGGGACGAAACGCGGCGCACAAAACCTTTTTCCGCGTTTCTGATATATAATAATATATATCATTATGTTATATATATATATATATATATATATATATATATATATATATAAAAGTGAACATAGAAGTCAACACTTAGAGGTGACAGTATGTTTCATGCTAGATGCAATCGTCAGGCCTGACGACTGCATCTAGCATGAAACAGACTGTCCCCTCTAAGTGTTGACTTCTATGTTCACTTTTATATTTACAAACATTCTATCTCTGATATTGAGCACTTTATCCCACAATATGGCACATCTTAGGACTATATTTCTTCGTATATATATATATATATATATATATATATACACTTATATATATATATATATATATATATATATATACACTTATATATATATATATATACACACTTATCTATATATATATATGCTTATATATATATATATATATATATATATATATACTTATATATATATATATACACTTATATATATATATATACACTTATATATATATATATATATATATATATATATATATACACTATTAGGTTGTTGCAAAAATAATGTCGTTTTCTGACATATGTTACTATGTGAGAAAACGACATTGTTTTGGCACCAACCTAATACTAAGTTCAGGCTACACTAATTTACTGAAGCAACGTAAGATTGAACCCACAAACATTTGCATTGTAGTCGACGTCCTGTGTATATACGAATATTGAATTTTGAGTTTAATTTTATTTACTCTGTTTTTTGATCTCTTGGGGGCCTGAAATGCAGCCTTTGTGCCTCTGCTTTGCTGACGGGAAGATTCTTGAACGATAGCCGGAAATATCCATCATTCCTGCTGTTCTCTTTTTCTCCCTTCGTAATACAATATGTTTTGTGTCTCTTCTTTTGGTTGGTTCTTTCGCCACTATGAATACATCTGCCAAAGAAAACTCATGACTTCCAACCGAAAATAATAATAATAATAATAATAATAATAATAATAATAATAATAATAATAATAATAATAATAATAATCTACGCTGATTTGAAAGTTGAGATGGCCAGTTTCGAATACAGAAAGGGAATATGAAGGTGATTCTAATTTGGACTGGTGCGTTGGGATCAATTCTATTAAAACTATAGGACTTGCTTGACCAGCCAGGAATACCATAGCAACTTAAAGCCATCCAAACATAGACTCTTTGGGGCACTGCACATATTTCGAAGAAAATGCCTCTGTAAGGACCTTGTTGTGACTTGAAATATGACTTAATGTACCCAGTATATTCAAAAATTTACACTGTGCGGCAAAACATAATAATAATAATAATAATAATAATAATAATAATAATAATAATATGAAGATTATCAAGAAATTGTCCAAATATAAGGACCTGGAGATCGCGATCAACAGGATGTGGGGAATGAAGACTGAGACTGTATCAATAGTAATCGGAGCTTTGGGCCTCGTGAGAAAAGGAATGGGCAATTTTACTAACAGTGTCCCAGGTAACATAAACATACAGGTTGCCCAGAAGATCGCCCTACTAGGAACATCCCATATACTAAAAGAAATGCTATCAATTAAATGACAGTTCTATAAAGGCTAAGGACCATAGTTTGGACCTGGCTCTACAGGACACAAAACAAGAAACGAACCATACACAAATAATAATAATAATAATAATAATAATAATAATAATAATAATAATAATAATATTATTATTATTATCTTTATTATCATTATTATCATTATTATTATTACTATTATTATTATTATTATTATTATTATTATTTTTATCATTATTATTATTATGATAATAATGATAATGATGATAATAATGATAATGATGATAATAATGATAATAATGATGATAATAATGATGATAATAATGATGATAATAATCTTACGAAGGTTGTTTTATTGTTTTGATCTTAGGTTGTTTTTATCTTTTATAAAATGCTCAGTGGAAAATATCATGAAGCCATTTCTGACCTTAGGTCTTTGGTTGGGACCCAGAAGGAAATTAGTATAGAACAGAAATCAAAGGAAATAATAATAATAATAATAATAATAATAATAATAATAATAATAATAATAATAATACGAGGATTCTGAAGTGGAAATCTAAAAAATTGTGTCACATAAGGACATCAATAATTCCAGTTGTAGTTGCAGCCCTGGTATTTTTTTTTTTTTTTTTTTACAAAAAGGATCAGTGAAAATGTCATGATATCATTTCTGACCTTATATCTCTGGTTGGGACCCGGAGAGAAAAGAGTATGCACCAGAAATCAGAGACAATAATAATAATAATAATAATAAAATGTGGCATATGGGAACATCAACGATCCTTGTTGTAGTTGGAGCCCTAGGACTGGTTGGAAAAGATTGCAGTAGACTAATTGAAGGGATTCCTGGAAGTCCATGCCTCAAGGAGATACAAAAAATTGTACAGCCCACACGATGGACTTTATCGATGTAATTTTTTTTTTTTTTTTTTTTTTGTCACTGGAAAGTGTCATGCTGCCATTTCTAACCTTAGGTCCCCGGGCGGGACCCGGAAAGAAATGTGTAAACGCCAGACATCAAAGAAAATAATAATAATAATAATAATAATAATAATAATAATAATAATTTTGGGAATTTTGCCGCAAGTATGGGTGGTGAAAGCGAGGTCGTGGAATGGACAAACTCTAGATGTAGTCATTGAAAATGACAAGTAAATTATTTTGTCAGATGTTCATGGAGAATTGCCCAAAAAAACAGATATTTTGATTGTAGATAGAAGAAAGAACACCCATCATAGATTTTCCATGTTCAACAGACAATAGAATAGCCGACATCGAAGAAAAACAAGAAAATTCTGACAGTCTATTTTTTAATCATTTCACCCCAAGGAAAGCAACAATGCCACTAAGACGCAATCGGCTATGGAGATAGAAAGAGAACAAGAATACTTTATGAAATGTCCTGGAAAGGGGATATATTTGAACGGAGTAGCTAAGTTGTTTTGGCTACTATAACCAAGTAGAA
>OZ010604.1:46113908-46178908 GCA_963932145.1 Acanthosepion lycidas
TGGTTAGGTAACTTGTTTTTAATAGAATTTATTAAGCAAACATGTCAAAACTTTTATTGATTCTAACGATTACATATATAGTGAAACGTCAAATACTAAAAACGTTTATAAGAATTAATTGGAGACTATTTTACCATAGAGATATTTGGTGAATATACCTGAATAAAATAATAACTTTTTTGTTTGTTTGTTTTTTTAAATCATTAGAACCCAAGCAAGGCAATACCACCACTAAAATGCAAGTGGTTACTCAGTGTTAGAGACTAAGAGGTAAAAAATGGAAAGTTTGGTGACAAAGACATCAGCAGTCATACAAGAGATAGTGGCTTGTCTCTCTCATAAATACCCTCCCATACCCATCTATTTACAGTTGTTGGCATTATCTTTTCCATGGTATATCAAGAGAACAATAGTGAAGAATAGGAAATATTTGGGAGAAGAGGTTTTGAGGAGCATAGGATAGGGGGAAGAGAGGTTGGGAAAAAGATTGTGATATGTAATGGAATTTGGATGGGGAGTTGATTAGGGAAAATATCAAAAGGGGTTTTTGAGCCAAAGTTCACGTTGTCTGAAGGTCAATAGAAGGAGAACAATAAAAGAACAAAAATTAAGACAAGTGAGATTTTGGTGGTTTATTTAGTAATTTTTGTTGATCTGGAAATGGTAATTATAGCTACTTTCTCCTCCGGACAAATTTTGTCAGTTTTTATATGTATTGTTGTAGGCTAATGCCGTTTTCCTTATTTTCTAATCTTTTTAAAGATTCTTTTTTCTTGTAAGAAAGTATATAAACTTTCTCTAGTATATATTGTAGTGATTATTGTCCCAAATTATTTCAGTTAATTCAATAGCCACTGTCAAAGTGTTCATTGTTCGTGTATTTTCTTGTGTTTTTGCTCTAAGTTGTATTGTGCAGATGTAGTAGTAATTTAAGCCGTGCTGGGCGGGATTACTACTAATTCCATGTTGTGGTGCCGTTAAAACACCACCAACACATTCTGCTCGGTTTCAAAGAAGGTAACATTGAAGCTTGACTTAAAATGCTTTATATAAAAGTGCTTCGTTTATCTTTAAGTGTCTTTTACAATTAGGCGTTCTTAGAATGACAGTGTTATCTATAAGTAGTGGAGTATGAGTGTTTAAGTGCTTCCCTATAGAACTCGGATCACTTAAGTAGTTCGTCAGTGGACGACTTAATGACATTGTCGTCTGTCAATCTCGACTACCTCGAGTCGAGATTGTCTTTTTGTTTACTACGAGAATCCCAGTCTTGTATGGGTCAACGATAAAATACATTTGTAGTCTAAAGTTTGGATTTCATAAGCCTGTTGTTATTGGTAATAATATGGTTGTCAGTTGATAACTTTTTATAGTATATTTTAAGTTTTAGCCGTTTATTCGGGCCGTCGACGGATACATCGATGTTTGCGTCAGTACGATGAAAAAACGACGAAGTTTCCCCCACCACTTCCACAATAACAACAATACACGCAATCTACATAAAACCAAAATTTTTTTTTAAAATTAATCAGTTTGTCTGACGATCGCTAAAGCGTGAAACCCAGGGTCACAAGCTCACATCTATCCAACCATATATATATATATATATATATATATATATATATATATATATATATATATGTAGTCATCCACAGATAAACTGTTTCGCTGTATCACAGCTCCTCAGCGTGATTAGACATCCGATGACCTCAAGCCGGGATCGAAACTTGACTGATTTGACATAAGTCAGATAGCCATTGTCGCACGGCAGAAGAAAGGGCTCGGAGAACTCAATTCAATTTACTTGAAGAGTAATGCTTAATAGCAGTAGGAGCAGCTGTTTTTAAAAAAAAAACACTTTCCCTAGAGACCTCAACCGGATTTCCCGGAGTATATATATATATAGTCATCCACAGACCGTTTCGCTGTATCACAGCTCCTCAGTGTGGTTAGGGGGCACGGTGGAATAATGGGTAGCGACTCGAATTCAGTCGAATCCATTACATTCATTTACGTGCTAATACCCTTGCGAAAGGTATCAATCCTCTTCTTCTCCCTCCAGCTATCGGTAATTAGTAGATTAGACAGACTGGGTTCTATAGCCTTTGATGGCAACTGGTCTAGGAGAAGAACAACTCTGAGTTTGCAAACCTTGTGGCACAGAATGCACCAGGTCTCTGTATTGGGCTTTTCATAAAGTTTGGTTGGTTCGGCACAAAGCCTTCACCACAATAATCAAATCATATGTGCTGGTATCTGGGCTGTCGGTTCCTACGAACTGAGCTGCTAGACCCTCATATATCGAATACGACGGGATAGGTATATTTAAAAATTAGTGGACAAATGAAAAAAAAAAAAAAACGTTTCATTGAAACTAGATTTGATGATGAGTTTCGCCTTTCTTAAAACGAAAGAAAGAAATGTATTTTCTGTCTATATTTCTGAGATGAGGTATTATGAACACTATTTACATTATTCGGACTATTGTCCTCATCTTTGTTGCCATATTTATCACGTTTCGGGCGTTGTGCTCTCTGGACTTCTTCAGGTGTTTGGAATGTCCCACAGAACACTCTATTTCGCTCACTGGGGTAGACTGATCTAGTTCCACGTGCCATGTTTAATGGATGTCAGTTATCAGTTATCTCCTGTTAATTCCCCTCTCCAAGTTCTCCACCGCCTTAACCAGGTATTGAACTCACAAATCTTTGTTTCCTGTCACTGGATTTGCAACACCTTTATCCACTGTGCCATGTGTCTTTAAGTCTACTCCAGCGAGCGAAATAAAGGGTTCAGTTCGACATTCCAACCACTTGAAGAAAGTCAGAGCGTACACCTGCCGAAACGTTGTGATAAATATGGCAACAAAAATGAGGATAATAGTCCGAATAATGTAGAGAAATGTATGTATGTGTGTGGATACTTAAATAGTGTATCATTAGTACCTTTTCCCCTAAGATGGCGTTTTTCGTGACGAAAGAAAAGAATAAAAATGAAAGACTTTTAAACAAGGTGTTAATATTTATTCTGTATCTTTTCTTTAAAACTGTTAGTTCATGAAGAAAGTTATCCATATATTTTTCCAGCTTTTCTGTATCAAATCAAAGGTTAATCATCATCATTTTCAGAATGGATCGAAAGCAAGAATTTCATATAATCCTTCAAAATGGGGTGAAATTAAAAGATTTATAGGTTTTTAGATTTCTGCATGTGGTGTCCATCAAATTTCTTCAAAACTATGTCAGGATTACATATTCTATTTTAAACAAACACACATACACACACGCACACGCACACATGTATATGCGTGCGTGCGTGTGTGTGTGTGATAAAAATATAGTTTTAGGGTATGTTATATACATGGGTTAAATTGTTCTATCGGCTGTAGAGCGTATTTAAGTATTTGCATAATTATCAGACGTTTTTGTAGACGAGTTATTTGTTAATAAAAATTGCTGTTTTGTTTACTTTTTTAAATAAAAATATTATTTTATTTTCAGTTTGTAAAAATGCGTTCTGATAATCATATGTTCCGGAATAATCCTTTAAAAATGTTACTGTTGAATTGTTTTGTTTCTTGTTTTCATAATAAATATTGTTTACAAATCGCCTGATAATTATGCACCAACGCAACTGGGGTCAACACTGAGCGCCATGAAGATATGATCAAGATGGCCTGAAGATTGCGTTCAAGTATGAACCACACTGTCGCCGCTCGGTTTTAACCTCAGTGTTCACTTTCTATATATATATATATATATATATATATATATATATATATATATATATATATATATACTTAGTTATATTGATGTGAGTTTGTAACCCTGGGTTTCATGCCTTTGCGTTCGGCAGAGAAACTCATGTAAGTTTATCTGATGATCTGACGATCGCAGAGGCGTGAAACGCAGGGTTACAAACTCACATGTATACAACTACGTATGTTAGCTTCATCACCGATATTGAGCACTTTCCAATAAGTACCGCATACATATAATATATAAATAATATATAGATAAATTATATATGCATACATATATATATATATATATATATATATATATATATATATATATATATATACCTACTGAGCCAGACAAACCTACCTAGGTTTCACCTAAACGGATCGTCAGGGAAAGTCGGCTTTCCCTGACGATCCGTTTAGGTGAAACCTAGGTAGGTTTGTCTGGCTCACTAGGTGTATCTAGGTCTGCTCTACAGTTGTATTGAGCTCTTTTGTTAGTTGTTTACTCGTATCGGGTTTTTTCCTTTGGGCTTCAAACCTGCATCTGTGCGATTTTTTTCGACAGACTTTCATGCTAGTAGCACTTTCTTTTTTTAAAACCTTTTTTACCCTCGAGGTTGATTTGATTATTGGCAAATCAAATATTCGAGGCTTTTTTTTTTAGTTATCTATATTTGTATATCTATCTATCTATCTATCTATCTATATATATATATATATATATATATATATATATATATATATATATATTCAGATAACCTCATGAATATTTACAAGCGTCTTCCAAATTTTAAATTTTGAAGAACTAACAGCATTTTTACTTTTTTCGTCTTCATTTTTACTTTTGTTCATAAATACTTTATACAAAATAAATTCCTTATAATTCCCTTGATAAATTCTATCAGTAGACGAACGGTGTCAGTTAAGATAAGTTTTCTTTTTGTCTTTATTCAAGCACACACACACAACACGAATACACACACACGACCCCTCCACAAACACACACACACACACACACACATATATATATATATATATATATATATATATATATATATATATATATATATGTATGTATGTATGTATGTAATTAGAATTTTGACACCAGAGAACCTATATATAGATTTGAAAATGCCGGAAGGTATTCTTAATTAAGGATCCTTTTCAACCAACACTTTGTCAGAAGAATGCGTCGGTAAATTTTAAATTGAAGGAATAACAATTCGCACTGTGAGAAATGAAAAATATAAATAAAGAGGAGAAAAAAAAAGGAACCACGATTAAAAGAGAAATTTATTAATAAAAAAAAAAAAAGTGGGAAGCAAAAATACTGACAAAAGAGTTAATTTGAAGGCTCCCTAGTGAATAAAAAATGGAACAAAATCATTCACATGCATCCTAAAGACCGAAAGAGCAAGCAAAATGCCCCTTCTGTCTGCACAGAAACGGTTGGTGTAATTTAATAAAAACCGCTTTTAATATGCGTAAATGCTCTGAGTTGTCCAGAGGAGAGTAAACAAATATATATAAGGAAAAAGATATAGGTTATGTCTTGTCGAAAAAATTGGTTATCTTAAAATACTGAAATAACCATAGATTATGTAAGAAGAGAAATGAATCGATGGTTGCATGTAGGACTAAAAATAAATAGCTGCTGAAATACGTTGGTTCAAATTAATATTTAACATAAATTACGGTTTATTTTTAATGTACATTACGGTTTTTTTTATAAAAAAAAACAAACAAACCAAAGGAACGAATAATCTTCCTTTAAGTTAAAAATAAAAAAAATTATATTCACAACTCTAAAAAATAAATAAATATATATATATATATATATATATATATATATATATATATATATATATATATATGAAAATATATAGAAAATAGGAAAGAACTGGTTAGGTAAATAATCCAAAGTTCTTTAGTATTTTTGTTATTATTTTTTTTTTAAATAGTGCTCGATACAAAAGTAGGGCATAAATATAATTATTTATTTAAAAATATCATTCCCACACGCTACATAAGAGTTCTCATGTTTCAAAACAAGAGCCGAAAACTTTATTGAAGTTTTCGGCTCTTGTTTTGAAACATGAGAACTCTTATGTAGCGTGTTGGAATCATATTTTTAAATAAATAATATATATATATATATATATATATATATATATATATATATATATATATATATATACAAATCCCGTTTATTTTAAATACCAAATATAATTTTAAAAAGTTGAAAAAACTCTAATCCCATTATAATATATAAATACGTCAACATTGAGATAACCAGATATATAATTTTACATTTAAATCACCTAACAGCTAGTCTTTATTCACCACCTGCATATTGCGTTGTGCATGAAACTCCGAGTGAGGGATAGTATATATATATATATATATAGATAGATAGATAGATAGATAGATAGATAGATAGATAGATATAATTATTGTCAGGTGATCTGGAGTATTTTTAGAGCAGCAAGTACTTTCAAAAACTTCATGTTCTTATCGTCAGACTGTAATTTTGGGGGATTAGAAATAAAACAGTGCAATAATAAATAATAATAAATAATTACTAAATAACGTATTCTTAAAAAAAAACATCTTTTGGTCTCCAATACATTTATTTCGTCTTGGACTTTTGTTTCTAATGAAAAATATTACAAAATTACAGCCTGACGATGAGAACATGAAGTTTTCGAAAGTACTTGCTGCTCTAAAAATACACCAGATCCATCTGACAGCAATTTTATACATAAGGATCGCGTCATTCAGTGGATTGTTAGTAAGTTAATGCTTATATTAAGTCTGTTAGCGAAGGAATTCGCCATTAATTACATTAATATTACTAATTGGTATATATATATATATATATATATATATATATATATATATATATATATATATATATATATATATATATATATATATTGAGCGTCTAATGAAGACTATATTAATCGGAATGTTGGAAAAGAAATGATAAAGTTAAGGATCCCAATTCAAATTCAATTATAAAAGGAAACGATGAACATTATCTGATAATAGCACAAATTTTGTTATTTTATTGTAAAAGTTTTTCATTTAAATGAACGTGAAAACTGTTTGGTTTGCCAAACCGAAATGAATCCAATGCGCATGAACAGTACTTCAGAAAACAAACCAATTAGAACGATTTTCTTTTCTTTTTAATTGTGACCGTTGAAGTGATGACATTTTAAATTTCCATGTAGATTACCTCCCTTGATTATTTATTGCGGCTATCGTCCAAAGATGTCTGAAGGATGTAAAGAGTTCTTGAAATGTCGCTCTTTCATTTATAAGAGATTAAAGTTTACTGTTTACTCAATAACTTAACCTTTGAGATCAAATTTTATATTATATACTTACTCTTGTCTTTTTAATCATTTCAAGTGACTAAAATTAACCTATTTTCCAGTGGTAAGCTAATGTGGACCCCGGTACATTCCAACCTGTTTTCGTGTCTCTTCGCTATTAAGCAACAAAGCCAAGAAAACTTAAATTTGATTTGGAAATCTATTTTCTCTTGTCCGTTTTTATATACGTCATCAGTTGTTTATTCTGGGAACATAACATGAGTAGACATCATTGGCTTTGTTGAGTTTAATTTTTTTTTCTTGATTAAAAATCGTTAGGTTTTCAATTTTAAACAAATAAAGTGACATGGGTGTGCGTTGTAGCATAAAGGATGTCGGTTTAGAATGGGAAATCAGAAGGCCGAGTTTGAATTCCAGTCTAGTTCGTTGCATTCGCTTACGCGCAAATACACCTGAATACGCCTCTTCTACCCCCCGCCCAAGCGGGGTCCTATATTCTTGGTTGACAACCAGTCTACAGCAAAAAAAAAAAAAAAAAAGACCAAAAAAAAAAAAACGGCAACCTACTGCGGGAATATCTTCTACCTCGTCAGTCATGGATCAAAAGACACATGATCACCCAAGCGTGTATCACGTATGGCATTTAAATGACTGAAAAATTGCATGAAAAAACAAAACAAAACAACAATGACAACATTTACTGACTTTCATTTATTAGGTATTGCATTATATCACTTAGCATCTTCCATAGTTTATCTTGACTTTCACAGTTAGCCTTTGTAAAACCTAACGGCATTTTTACTTCTGTCGATAAATTTTACTTGCAAAATAAAGTCCCCATATTTTCCTAGATAAAGTCAATCAGAGGACGAAACGCGTCGGTAAAGAAT
Source organism: Acanthosepion lycidas (assembly GCA_963932145.1). NCBI lineage: Eukaryota > Metazoa > Mollusca > Cephalopoda > Sepiida > Sepiidae > Acanthosepion > Acanthosepion lycidas. The sequence goes on from OZ010604.1 coordinate 46,121,885, forward strand.
TGTCTTTTTATGGACATATTTTATTTATATCTGAATTTTTCACACACAAACACATATACATATAGATACATATATATATTGTGTTTTTGAGTCAGGTTATATATCGTTTTTAGTAAATGACCACGCTTCCTACATAAATATACGCGCTTTCCTTTTTAGCTGGATTGCTTTTTCGTCGACTTGTTTAGCAACTAATCGTGCCTACTAATTAACTCGGAAGTGCTTGTGGCCTTCGGTTAATTTTTCTCTAAACTCGTAATCTACATTCCAGGGGGGGGGGGGCACTGCCATTGACCTCTACGGAAGTACTCCTCAAAGCGTCGTTTTCAGCAAGCGATGAGGTCACTGGCTTTATTTAAGGCTTATTATTGGCGGATACAGTCTTAACGTAAGATGACACAAAGTGTTGATAAGAAATTAAGAAAAAAATACCTGGAGACAAGGTGATAAATAAAAGTAATACGGATTAAACATTATCTTTTTTCTTTTTTTTTTTTTTAAAAAAAAAAAAAAAAAAAAAAAGACCGAATACATTGTTTGTCAACAAAGGCAATCCAAGTTGCGAATTACGTAACGGGGATGTCAAAATCAAATAAGTATTGAAATTAAATAGTGAAAGATGCTTTTCGGAAACTGAGCAAGGCACGGAGAGAGAGGAAAATGTCCGTTGAAACTAATCTCCTATTTGTCAGTGATAATTGGCGAACTTTCTCACTGCTGATGAAGACAACAGAAGTAACAGAGAATCAGATAAGTGATTGTACAGATGAATGCTAACAAAAATACCATGGACAGAGCATATGATTAACTAGGAAGTTTGAAAGAAAAACAAGAAAACAACACGGAAACTTATACTTCGAAAAGAAAAAGGCAATTGAAATTTCTGGGATGCAAAATAAAGGATAGAGCGCTTGGAGAACTTAACACTCACAATATATTGATGGCAAGAGAAATAAGGAGGAATAGCAAGTGACCTAATAAGTTTGAGGGAATAGATAGCAAAACAATGACAAATAGGTATGCTTAGGTCCATATTACGTTAATCAATGCTGAACCTATGTGGGTGACCTCTTGGGATTACCAGGTGCTGTAAGCCTGGATGTGGTAGTGGTGGTACGGCCATATCACACTGAAACAGCGGTTCCCGTACAATTACCGAAGTTAAGCAACGTCGAGTCTGGTCAGTACTTAGGTGGGTGACCATTTGGGAATACCAGGGGCTGTATAGTTGGATATGCAGGTGGTGTAATGGATAATGTAAGGAATTTTTATCGGACAACCGAATTCTAATTCCAGGTGGGTTCGTTAAATTCACTTACGCACATATTTTCTGGCTTTAAATAACCTACCAAATGTTAATGAGCTGTAGGAAGCCAATCAATCATTCAATGAAATACTAATTAGCTGCGCAGGCAAGTCTTTATTTAAGATTTATTTAAATTCTCTGAAATATAAATATATCGAAACTACACTGGCCACAAAGTAATAGTGATTATTATATAGAATTAATCCTCCACTTTATATCCACATTATAATTTCTTGTTTGTTTATCAATATTCTGAATCGGTATGAATCCACTTTTTCTCCTCCAGCTATGGGTTAATTAGTAAGACCTGTTTCACTAAATCATTATTATCTGCACCTTCAAAAAAAAATTCTTACAATCTAAAAATATATTTTCTGCCTTTAAATAATATGTAAAAGGGTTGATAAGCCGTAGAAAAAGAATCAGGCAATCAACAAATACATATGTTAATGGGGGCAAAATGACTTAGAACAACAACAGAAAAAAAGACAGGGATTTGTAGATAACCATGATCGCCTCTGGTACTAAAAAGGAGATGACACATCGAAGTCTTATATCTTACAATTAGATAGACCGAGATAGCTATGACCTCACGCACACACAAATCTATATAATAAATGCGAATGTCAGTGTGTCACTGTGTCACTGTGTCACACCTTTTCAACTTTACTCCTAGACGCTGTACCCCAACATATCAAACCATTTGAGAGTCAGGCTGACTCCGTGAGCAAATTAAAAACATTCCTGGTCGGATCCGGATCAGCAATCCTGAAATTTTGGATTTCCAAGATTTCATTACAACGATTGTTTTCGGATTCAGCCATCTTGGCTTCTACTAATAAAAACAATTAAAGGGGCACAACTCTCTAACTTTCAATAGCACATGTTTAAATGGCAAAATGACTGTTCTCAAATGACAGTGTTTCAAGATAAAATTGTCAGTGTTTTCACCTTTATTTCTAGAGGACCTAGCCCAATATATCATAACATTTGGGAATCAGTCCGACTCCGTGAGCAAATTAAAAACATCCCGGGCCGGATCCGGATCCGCAATCCTGAAATTTTGGATTTCCAAATTTTCATTACAGCGATTGTTTTAGGATTCCGCCATATTGGCTTCTACTGATAAAAACAATTAAAGGGACGCAACTCTCTAATTTTCAATAGCTCTTGTTCAAGTGAAAAAAATTATTTCTCAAATTACAGAGTTTCAAAATAAAATAGTTCGTGTTTTCAGCTTTACCCCTAGAGGTCGTAGACTAACATTTTGTAATCAGACCGACTCCGTGAGCAAATTAAAAATATTCCAGGCTGGATCTTGGCCCGCAATCCTGAAATTTCGATTTCCCAATTTCCATTACTACATGGTTGTTTTTTGTTTTTTGTTTGTTTTGGGGTTTTTTTAGGTGGGGGGGGGGGTGCGATGAATTTTTTGTACGATAACAATTTTTATAACTTGGAAATAAATTTGGCAATAATCGAAATTAATTGCGAAATCCAGCGAAAGTCAAACATGAAAAAAAAATTGTTTGTACGGAAAGTAAGGACCTACGTACATCAATTTGTATTTAAAGAAAGTGGCGGCAGAAGAATTATCATTGAGCTTTTAAAAAGTAAGCTTAAATATTGATGCAATACTTAAATGCAGCGATAAATTTTGAGTTCTTGTGTTGCTTATTGTTGCTTATCGAATCTACTCCTCCCTAGCTATTGTGATGAAGAGCCCTCAGCAGAGGCTAGCTTAAATTCTACTCGATAGGGCAGCTTTTAACTCCACCACCCCCTGCAAAGAACCTTATACCACTAGAACCTCGTTCTGCTATCAACGAGCAGACTGGGTCTCGTTCCGTGATTTCCTTCGCGATGTCCCCTGGGATGTTGTCTTTACGCTCCCCGTTCAAGAATTTGCTTTTGAGGTCTCCTCTTGGGTTAAAGCTGGAATCAAGGTTTTCACCCCCTCAAGGAAGGAAATATAAGGTCAAATCGCGCTCCTCCCCTTGGTTCTCCGCTGCTTGCTCAGCTGCCATTGCTCATAGGAACCACTTCTTCCACCTATATCGTAGCGACATGTCTGACTGCAATAGACGTCTCTTTGCCTCTGCCCGTAACTGACATTGGTATTAGGCATTATCTCTAATTTAGACCCCCACAAGCCTAGTGGCGGAGATGGGATACCAGCCACTGTCTTGAAGAAATGTGCGCCTGAACTGGCGTCCGCCCTCTCCAAATTATATCACTACTGCCTCAAGGTATCTTGTTTTCCAGACTGCTGGAAGTCCTCATCGATTGTTCCTGTCTTTAAGAACTCTGGTGACCCCTCTGACTCTTCTAATTACTGTCCTATCAGTCTCCTACCCCTATTCGGCAAAGTCTTCGAAGCTTTAATCAACGCCGAAGCGGTTAACCAACTTACATCCCATGATCTGCTCTCAGACAAGCAATATGGTTTCCGCTTTGCCCGATCTACAGATAATGTGCTTACGGCCATCACTGAAATTGTCTACCAAGCTCTTCAAAATAACGATAGGAAGAAAGAAATATATAGATATATAGATATCTTAATGAGAGTGGTTATGACAAATTGAAGGAGAAAGAGAGAGAAAGAGAGTTAGACGGAGTAAAAGTTAAATATATAGAAAGAAATAGTGAGAGAAACAGTGAGACACATTTAGAGAGAGTGAAATTTAGAGAGAAGTAGAAATAGTTACAGAAAGAGGGTGAGAGAAAAAAAAGAAGGACCAGGAGAGAGAGGGAGGAAGAAAGATAAAGAACTGCTTAGCTGATTTTCATCCATATTCTATTACTAGCTTAAAAGCCGCACTCTGTGCTGATTTTAAAGTGAGCGCCTCTGGCCCAAAATTAAAAGGTTCTCTGGTCCAGCTTAGAAAACAGAAATGATAATTTTGAAGAAATAACTTTGAAATCATCAATTCACTCCATGGAACGTCAAAACATCACTAACTCTGATTCAGGCTATAATTCCGACCAGAAAACCGATTTGAGCCGAAAGTCCGATTTGGATCAAAATTCCAGTTCAGCCCGAAAAATGAGTTCTTCAAATCACAAACTCCGTGGAACTTCAATCGGGTTGAAATGTTCAAATCACAAACCCCTTGGAACTTCAATTGGGTTGAAATGTTCAAATCACAAACCCCGTGGAACTTCAATTGGGTTGAAATCTTCAGATCATACATTCCGTGGAACTTTCATTGGGTTGAAATCTTCAAATCACATGCTCAGCAGAATTTCAAAAATCTCACGTCACGAAACCTCTAACTTTAACTCTGATTCCTTGGCATTTTGAAGAAATAAAATTAATTTCCTCAAGTTTTGGAGATATTTTAAACTGAAGTTTTGAATTACTGAATTAAAACAAAAATTAAATTAACAAAGTTTTTGTGTTCCATAAAACTTAATATGAATTAAAAACTTAAAACCACTAATTTTTTCAGTTATTTTAAAATTTGAATTTGTAACTATCTCTTTCTCATTCGGATACAAATCCCAGTGCTGGATGTTCAAACACTAGATGACGAACAGATTTTCAAACCCTGAATCATCTTGATTCCAAAAAGGTATAATATGTCTATGTAGAGCAAGTATGGCCCGAGTTAGAAGGGTTTCAGACACACGGACAGACAGACAGAATTTGCTGTTCAATTATTTAGATTACCGAATTTTCTGGCAATTTAATTATTTTAATTTATATCTTTCTTTTTGTCTGTCTGTGTGTTTCTTTATTTCCTGCAGCTTTTATCTGTTCTTTCTTTGGAAACTTGTGAAACAAACATTTCATCATTCAATGATATATCGATAAATAATTCCTTGTTGTATTGTATTCTTCTTCTATGGGCTATGTCCCTTCAGGACGTTGGTGATCAAGGCTCTCCACAATTTCCCTTCCATTGTCTTAGTAAATTTTGTCTTTTTGCTATTTCTCCTAAACCGTGTTCTGTCATTCATTTTACGCAAGCTCGTTAGTCAGGTTACGCGCTGCTTTACTCATTTTTATTCTGTCCTGTGAGTATCAAATTTTCCAAGCCCTCTTTCCTCATTTGTCTATTTCTGATGTTAAGTATGTGTCCTTTTCGTTTCCCTTTCTCTAAAACTTCATCATAGATCACATATTCAGTCCAAGGAATCGTCAGCATCCTTTTGTCGAACTCCATTTCTGTTGCTTCAAGTCTCTTCTTCATGTTTTAGAAGATTGTCCAGCATTCACTGCCTTATAGAAAGACTGGTTCAGTAGATTTCCTTTGTTTCTAGCGAAATTTTTCTCTTTCTTAATACTTTGCTTAGTTTTTGGAAGGCAACCCAATGCGCCTTCTGATTTCGATTTTACACTTCCCTGTCCTCTGTTAAAAAACACTTCTCGTATATCTAAATTGTTGTATTTATTTGATATTGGTATCTCCAATTTATAATTTTCATGTTGGGCTATTCCCTTTTGTTGACAACCAACTTTTTCTGTCCTCCTGCAATTGGGGTTTAGTCATTTCTTCTTGCCTTCCTTCAATACCTTCTGTAAGAGTTCTTCTAGTTTCCTTTCTGTATTAGCTATCAACAACGTGTCACCTTATGTTATTAACATTATGGGCACCAATAATAAATCCTGGTAGGACTTCTAATTCTCTCAGAATCATATCACTTTCTCTCTCTGTCTGTCTCTCTCTATCTCTTTCTCTCTCTCTCTCTCTCTCTCTCTCTCTCTCTTTATATATATATATATATATATATATATATATATATATATATATATATATATTTGGTTGGATTGATGTGAGTTTGTGACCCTGGGTTTCACGCTTTTGCGATCGTCAGACAAAAAGCGTGAAACCCAGGGTCACAAACTCACATCAATCCAACCAAATATGTTAGCTCTATCTCTGATACTGAGCACTTTCTAATAAGTACCGCGCATATAATATATAAATAATTATATACACATATATTTATTTATATTTATATACACACACTTTTCACACACACACACACACATACATATATATATATATATATATATATATATATATATATATATGTGTGTGTGTGTGTGTGTGTTTCGGTACGTCGAGGCGGTGCAATAGTTAGCAACCGAGTCTCGCTAGAACAATTACGATTGAGTAGTGAGTTCGATCCTCACTGGGTGCCCCATACTTTCGACCTTGTGCCACATCTAGGCTACGCTTGGAAAATCACTATATGTGTGTGGGGGGGTGTATCTGTGTGTGCCAGCTGCAATTGATTTCGATCCGCATCATGTGCCTGTATCAGTTTGTGAAGAGATAGATATTATCAGTGATCTTAACGTCGATATTGACAGACAGAAAGACAGACAGACGGGCAGACAGGTCGATAAATAAAAAAAAGATATTAGCCGACATAGGTATTAAGAAATAGACAGTAATATAAATGACAATCGATAGATATTATCAGATATAACTACAGGGCGCCCTCATCAACAAAAAACAAAAAAATCGCGTACATTCTCGAAGCGTAAAATGGCGGATAGTTTATATGTTACCAACTTCCCTAATTAGACCCAAAACGAATTCCCAAAACGAATTTAATAGATACGCAAAAATAGAAAGAGGTGTAAGACAAGTGTGTACCTTCTCTCCAGATCTGTTTAATCTCTATAATGTGGTTATCCTAAGGGATAGGGGGGCTACCAGGACTTATTATCGGTGTTGTAACATATCTACGAACGATAATGGGTATGCCCCCATGCCAATGAATACAGTAGTAAATACTCTGTGTTGGTCGGCCAGTCTGCAATTGAGATTCGTCTCCAGCTGCCCGGAGGCAGAGAGGATCCCCAGACGAGGCTCTGTCGAAGGGCAGAATCTCGTCTCGGGAAACAGCTACCCGACCCCGTTTTATACGGGGTCTACGGGGAATTTTTGGCCGGGCCTCCAGGCTCGGATAACCCACATTAAATTCGGTTTTGTGCCACATCTGACCGGGTGGGGCGGTTGGTAGATATCCTGCAGGATTCGTCTCCAGCTGTGCTGGTCAAACTCTCTGCCTCCGGACAAAGAGGATCCCCAGACGAGGCTATGTCGACGGGCAGAGTCTGGTCTCGGGGAATTTTCGGCTGACCCTACGGGTTCGGGTTACATCACATTAAATTCGGCCTTGTGCCACATCTGACTGCGTGGGGCGGATGGTAGATATTGTCTATGGTCTGCAGTTTAGGATTTATTGTGGAATTTACTTGACTCACTTCTAGCAGATGACTACTATTAGGTTGGTGCAAAAATAATGTCGTGATAATGTCGTTTTTTGACGTTAAAAAATACGTCAAAAACGACATTATTACGTCATTGTTTTTGCACCAACCTAATACTTGTACGCGCCGCTGGCGAATCTTATATGTGTTGTTCTTATCCTAAGTATTATCGTACATTACCAAACTTCTTTTGATTATTCTATTCAGTAACATTTCCTAGGCTACAACAATTGGGGTGTGTGCGATTTTAACAATATAAAATACTCAGATGACATTGTGCTGATGGCAAATATAGAGAAAAAAATCTAAATTACATCTTAGACAAGGTATTAAAGAAAAGCGCAAGAAAGGAAATAACTGTTAACTGAAAGAAGACAGAAAATCTGATCTTCAACAGGGGTTAAAAAAAGCTCAGACAGCGAGCTACAAATTGGAGATAACACCTAGAAAGGGATGAAAAATGTGACATCGAAATCGGAACACTAAAAGTTGCCCTTCCAAAATCTAAGAAAAATATAGGAAAACTTTGATAGAGACAAAAAGAGTAGAGAACAGTTATGCAAGTTCCCTTGTAGAAAAAAATGAATCCTGAACAACCACCTCAAAGACAAAGTGAAGACAACAGAGACGTGGCTCTGCAGAAGTATACTGAGAATACAATGAATGAAGCGCGTAAGCAGCAAAGACATTTAAAGGAAAATGGAAACAAAAAGTTGGCTTGGGGATTGAATCGTTGGCGAAAATGTTAACTTCGTTAATTAAAGCCATTAACGGATTAACGCTTTGATGCCTAGCTCCGGATAATGATTAAAAAAATTCCATTCTGGAGAGAGAACAATAAAAGAACAAGAATTGAGAAGACAAGATAACCATTGGCAATAAGTCGGAAGAGATATCCACTGGCAAGAAGTGCGATAGAAGAAACTCTCAGCATAGAACTTACGGTTACATTTAGCTATTTTAACTGTAAAATGGTGAGACCTTTGTGTCAATCTAGTACTGCACTCAAATTCATAAATGAACAATCACCTCACAGAGGAAGAGTAGACAACAGAGATGTGGCTCTACAGAAAGATGCTGAGAATACCATGAATAGAACGCGTAATCAACAAAAACATCTGAACGAAAATGGAAGCGAGAAGGACACTTAAACTTAGAATGAGAAAGTGACAGATGAATTTTTTTTTTTTTTTTGATAAATAATGAGGAAGAAATGCTTGGAGAATATGACACTTACATGATATATTGTTTTTATTGCTTTCGATTGAAAATTAAAAAAAAAACAATTTAGAAATTAATAAGCTAAAATATTCTAAATTAACATGTAAATAGGTTTACAAGATATTCTCGTTTGGTCACCACTGTTCTGGTTTGAGGGAGACTCTCTAAGTCATATAAGATATTATTAATGGCTTATACCAGCTGGACAGATGCCCTCAAACCAGACAGAGCTGAGCACCAAACCGTTGATACGTTAATCAGTTCTGGATTAGTTTTCTTTCTCTCTCTCTCTCTCTCTCTCTCTCTCTCTCTCTCTGTCTCTCTGTTAGCTCAAAAGCTTAAGTGGTGTTGGTTCTTGAAAAAACTCACAGAAATACCTAAACGTATAATGCAGAAAGTTTGGTTGTCAGCGAAAGGCAATTTCAAAGTGAGATTTTTGGGATACTGTAGATAGATTAACAACAATATATATAGGGAGAGAATTGAACAAACTAAGATATGCAGAGAGAGATTAACAGACTAATATATATATATATATAGAGAGAGAGAGATCATTGATAGATAAATATGAACAAAACATATATATATATATATATATATATATATATATATATATATATATATATATAATAAAAAGGCTTAAACACTAATATTCCATGGTCATAATTTATTCCATTGGAATCGTAAATACGATCCAATTCATCAAACCTACAAATTCAAAAAGAAAACAGCGGAGTTGTTTTTTCTGTTTTCTTTTTGAATTTGTAGGTCTGATGAATTGGATCGTATTTACGATTCCAATGGAATAAATTATGACCATGGAATATTAGTGTTTAAGCCTTTTTTATTATATCCTTACTCTGTCCTGGACATTGAGTTCTACCTGGATTCTATCCTCTTGGAATTTTTTTTTTATACAAAAAATATATATGTATGTGTATGCATCTATGGATATATATTTATATATTTTAGATATATGATTGCATATGTATGTGTATATTTAACACTAATATTATATATATATATATATATATATATATATATATATATATATATATATATATATATATATATTAGAGGGCATATTGCTATCGATATTAACGAAACGGTATGTATTACCAGTTAGATTTTAACAGAGATATTTTAGCATCGATATTAAAAGAACAACTCGATATTAAGAGATATGTAGAAATCGACTGATCTTAATATAAGATAATAATAATGATACTTAAGATTTTGAAATTCCATCTGAACATTTTACCTCGAGCCAGCGTCAGTAACAATATGTACTCTTAATGTTACGCAATTAAAATTGTCTTACAACAAAAGCGCTTATTTTTTTCTCACTAGCATAACCAAATCAACGAAATATTTATATTTTAATTTTTTTTTATTCATTTCCTTTCTAGCAGCCTTCACATAATACAACCTAGTTTTAAACGAGCGATGGAAATTCTTGAACGTTTGCCGTTCGTTTTAGAATTCTTTCAAATCTTCTGCAATCATAAGTGCGAAATGCCAGTGACACTTCGACGTGGTGCTTATAGTTATTAGTCATATCGTGTAGTGAGTTCGATCCTCACCTGGTGCCCCATACTTTAGGCCTTGTGCCAAATCTAAGCTACGCTTGGAAAATCTCTATTTGGGCTCCTCGAGGCGGTGTAATGGTTAGCAAGCTTGTCTTGCTAGAACAATTACAATCGAGTAGTGAGTTCGATTCACTGTGTGACTCACAGTTTCACATCTAAGGTACGCTCAGAAATCATTTAGGGCACTCCACTGTGGTGTAATCGTTAGCAAGCTTGTCTCGCTAGATCAATTACGACTGATCAATCCTTACTGGGTACCCCGTGTTTTCTTTCTTGTGTCACATCTAAGGTACTCTCAGAAAATCATTTAGGGCGCTTCGAGGTGGTGTAATTGGTTGGCAAACTTGTCTCACTATATCAGTTGCAACCAGATAGTGAATGCGATCCTCACTGAGTGCCCTATGCTTTTTCTTTCTTGTGCCACATCTAAGCTACACTGAGAAAATCGCCATAGTTTCGAAATGCTGTCAAGTCCATCGTTGTCCTCCGGCCTAATCCAACTAAATATTTTCACATCTCCGAATTCCATGGCAGAAATGATGTCAAACGAATTTTCTTGTCAGTTGTCAAATCTAATTTTGGGGATAAGAAAATAACATGCTTTTACAACCTCTGTGCAGTTCTAACACTGCACACGCGTACAGTTTCTTCGTTAATCAATCACATCCCGAATCTAATCATCATGATCATCATCATCATCATCATCATCATCATCCCCTTGATTTTTGTAATCGCAGCGGGGGGTGGATCCGAATGCAGAAGCCACACTAAATCTCCTCCACAATGGTCTATCAACGGCAGCCATCAGCAATTCTGGTATAGTGTATTGTCCATTGTTTGACATTGTCCAACCAGTGTTTTTACGTTGGCCTCCCCTCTCATCATGGTCTTCCACAGGCTGTAACGTGTCCAAACCACACCATTTTTCTCCGTTTGACACTGGCGAGAAGAGGTTCCGGGTGGCCCACAAAATAAATAAAGTCTTCATAAGACTGGATAAAAATATGTTGTTCGTGTTAATTGCATGGTGTGTGTGTGTGTGTGTACAACTCGCGTCGATCACGCGAGAATATAAAACGAGAAGAACAGGTACTCGAATGTCAGCACTGTTCGTTTCCGTCTCAAGTATAGCTTTTATAAGCCTACCATTCATCCTGGTATAGAATAATGGTGGCACATCTTGTCTGGGGATACTGCTATGCACCTAGGGATTCTTGAGAAAAATTAAAAGGAAGTATCTGCAATGTTATCGGTCCTGACCTAGCATCTAGGATTCAATCATTTTCTCTCCGCTGTGGCTTTCCTGTGACCTTCCTATAAATATTTTCATGGCAATTGTTCTGATGATCGTTCCTCTTTAATTTGGATTCATGAATTTTAATATCGCACTCGATTGGCGGTTAGGTCTCACCATTTTATTATTGAAATCCTTAGATGTAACAGTAAGTTCTATTGTAATAGTTTTTTCTCTCGGTCTTCTCGCTTTCTTATCAACTTCTTCTTTGACGTAACTTGTTCTTTCAGGACGTGGGGGAATCATGGCCCTCTACAATTTCCTTTTCTTTGTAGCTCTTAGTATATTTTGTCTTTTCACATATCTCTCTTAATCCATGTTCTCATGACCATTTAATCAAGCTCATTATGTAGTATGTGCTATTTTTCTCTGTCCCTCTTGCCTTGAATACGCCTTGTGAGTATCAAATTCTCTAGCACCTCTTTTCTTTTTATGTGCCCTAGAAATTTCAACTGTCAATTTCTGGTGTTAAATATAAGTGTCTATTTTGTTTCCATTTCTTTTTCTAAAACGTCACCATTGCTCACATGTTCAGTCCATAGTATTCTCAGCATCCTTCTGTAGAATTATTTTTCCACAGGTATTTCTTCATTTGTGATTAAATTGTCCAGCTTTCACTGCCATATTACGTAACAGTGCAGTACTCTTTGCTTTGCTTCTTACACGATTTTCTTTTTTTTAATACTTTGCTTATCTTTGGGAAGGCGTCTTTCTGTATCCCAATTCTCCTTCGGACTTATCCTTTTTTATTATTTTTTTATTTCACCCGAAGCAAGGCAATGAAACAGACAAGACGCAAGGAGTTACTGAGTGTTAGAGAATATGAGAAAAAAATCACTCTTAAGGAGAGACAACAATAGAGAACAAGAACTTGGAAGACAGAAGATAACGATTGACATTGCAGTTAGATCTAAGTTGGCTGTGTAGCAAGCCGCTAAAAAAGTGTTCCACAAGCCAAATTGTTGCATTATGGATAACGTGTATGACTACAGATTAGAAAATCAAGATAAATCTTTTTGTCACTTATAATATTCATTACAATAAGAATCCAATGGCTTTCCTAGCAAAAGCAGACAGAACCCCCCTCCCCCCAAAAATACAACTATGAACTAAATCATCTAAAAAGATAGACATATGATAGCTTCAAATGATAATAATTTGACAAATACTATTTTGTAATCATTTTATCCAAAGCCAATCAATAAAGACACTATGACACGCAAGGGGTTATTGAGTTTTAGAGAACATGAGAAAAAATCTGTTTAGGAGAGCAAGAATTATCGCTAAGTAAAGACTACTGATTTGTTATGTAATATGGCAGTGAAAGCTGGACAATCTCATCACAAGAATCACAATCTCCTGAACAATAATTAAGAAGACAGAAGATGACGATTAGATGTTTGAAAATCAATGTTGGCTGGAAGCAAGAAGCCGGAAGGAAATTACATAAGAGAGAAGTACGAGAAAGCAAACTGTTATCATAGAACTTACAGTTATATCTAGCCAGTTCAACTGTAAAATGAGGTACGTACTATGGAGGGATGATCATATGCAAGAATTACCATGAAAGTATTTATGGAAAAGGCACAGGGAAACTATTTTAAGGGGGTGGAGAAATGACCGAAGCAGAAATGCAGGTCAGGACCAATAATATCGCATATGTTCTCTGGATTTTGTCAAGAATCTCTAAATATATAGCAGGACTAGCAGCATGGCCCGGCGTTGCCCAGGCTTGATTAAAAAATCGTACGACTCATACAGCAATCGCTATCACTTGACTTAAAATATTTTTGCCCTCCCTTGACTTTAAAGGAGTGCCCTTTGCCGTGTTGATGTTGCTACATGCCTTACTTCTTGCCTATCTCACACTGCGAATTTTTTTCTTAGCTCTATAGTAAACATTAAAACTGTTACGAAAAAAGAACTAAACAAAATGAACAGAAAACGATCAGCTTTAAAAAAGGACTCGTAACTGGAAAAACCGAATGAAAAAAGAATGTTAACAACAAATACTTTTTCACACCCAACACAGTTCTGCGGAATCAGAATAAGCAAGCGAATGAGCCAATTAGAGTAAAGTGCCATGCAGATTTAAATTTTTCCCACTTGTGACGAATGTAGCTATCGATTTTTTTGCATGCTAGCATGCTAGTTAACATTCGTGTCAGTCAACTGTTGGCTCTCACGCTGGCCAATAAAATCTTCCTGCCTATTCGTGGCAGCCAGCTATAGACTCTCACTTTGACCAGTATAAATTGGCCGCAAACTACATGAAAACTGCCGTAGAAGCATGAAAAAATCGATTATTTCCACTATCAATGGGAGTTGGGAAATGCAATGTCGGTCTCGGCCTTTTCACTAATTTGGAGCATGTGCATGTAAATTTTGGTGCAAATCCGTCGAAAATTGCGGCCGTGCATTCGTTACACACACACACACACATATGCCGCATATTTTTTTCTAAAACGTCACCATTGCTCACATGTTCAGTCCATAGTATTCTCAGCATCCTTCTGTAGAACCATATTTCTGTTTCCACAGGCATTTCTTCATTTGTGATGAAATTGTCCAGCTTTCACTGTCATATTACGTAACAGTTCAGTACTCTTTACTTTGCTTCTTACACGATTTTCTTGTTTCTTAATACTTTGCTTATCTTTGGGAAGGCGTCTTTCTCTATCCCAATTCTCCTTCGGACTTGAAGCAAGGCAATAAAACAAACAAGACGCAAGGAGTTACTGAGTGTTAGAGAATATGAGAAAAAAAATAGAGATCACCAGATGTGGCAGCAAAGTGGAATATTCCTATATATTTGCATTTTTGCACTGTCAACGATACGATCTCTAAAAATTTGAAGGCAACATCAATCGTCCCGTTCTGTTTTTTTCAGTCCTGTTCTTTTATTTGCATTCTACTTAATAACGTTTTCTCAGTTTCTTCCTCTTGTGTCTTAGTGGTCTTAACTCCTTGCTTGGGGTTAAATGATTGAAAGAAATGCGTAGAATAAACGATGTTTTAGAAGCTAAACTGCTCGTTGCCTACGCCCCCCACCAAAAAAAAAAAAGTAAAGAAAAGAAAAAAAAGCCATTATTATTATTATTATTATTATTATTATTATTATTATTATTATTATCCTTTATAAATATATGCGACGGCGCATGTATAAGTCATTTGTCTGGGTAGAGGAAGCAGTTGCTGTACGACACGTGTTCACGCCTTGTTCTCCATCGGCCTATTAAGGGAACAAAAACAGAGACTTGACATGCTCCTGCACTGTTAAAAACAAACCTCTCCCACTTATAAAGGGGCCGGGGGAAAATACCTAGGGTAAGCACTTACCTCATCTGCAAACTATGTGAACGATTCTAGTAGGAACCATTCATAGCTACTCGTTACCAAAACTATGACCATTTTCGTTTCTACCACTTGTAACTTTCCTTTTCCGCTTCTGTTGCTACTAATACTGCTACTGCCACTATCGTATTGTTCTCTTCAGTCAATCGGCTTTGATCTCATAAGTCTGACACAAGGTCGTGTTATTTCCAGAAAGTGAATAGTAGAAGTAAGCGGGGAGAATAATGATCGTGCTTGCTATAGAATTCAGTACGCAACACATAGACTTTATTTTTTAAATCAATTCGGCCCGAACAAAGCGACAACGCTAGAGTCAAAGAGTGAAAATGGCTACTGGAATCGAAATGATGCTACGGGTATCATTTTTGTGTATATTTGTGTATAGAGGAGGCACAGTGGAGTGATGGATAGTGGCTGGGATTGTGGAATCGGAGGAGCCGCGTTCGAATTCCAGTCGAATCCATTACATTCACTTACGTGCATTTCACCTTTGGGAAAGGCATGAATCCTCCTCTTCTCCCCGCAGCTATGGATAGATAGCAGGACAGACCGGGTTCTATAGTACTGGATAAAAACTGGTCTACCGCAGAAAGAAATGGTAATCAACTGCAGGAAAAAAATCTGCCTCGTCAGTCATGTATCGAAAGATACATGATCGCCTCAACGTTTATTTGCGCATGGTACATAACTGACTGACGTGTATTTTAATTGAATGTTGGAAGTCAATATATAATCCTACATTACATAATGTTTGGATATTACACTCATTAACTACAGATTTTTTTTATAATGATGTTCACCATGTACTAGCCCCAAGAGCCACTAGAGGTAGAGGGTTACAGAGTGAGAGGCACTACAATACCCTTCAAGATGATAACGCCAGCAACACAAAAGGGGTTATCGGAAGTGAAAGAAGAGAAGACTTTAGAAATAACCGGAAGCCCAATCCTGAACAAGAAACAAGGGATAAACCACTACTCCTGTTTAAAAACAGAGGAGGAGTGTGAACTGGGCGTTGGAATCTCGATTGGATGTTCTGGGCGTTGCTGATGCACCCGTTGATGCCCCCCTTCAGAGCGATCGCTATATAATTCTTGTGTGTGGCAATGCTTTTAGGATTTGTTCAGTGTTGGTCTAGTGGCTATACACAAAGTTATCTCAATTAAAAACAGGAGAAAAAGTTATGCAAAGTATTTTACTAAGAGAATTAGCAGACAAGTTGAGAGCTATTCTTTTTTTATGTGTCGTGTTGCCTCAGAACGTAGGCAATTACGCCTCTCCACAGCTTCCTATCCTTTGTAGTACTT
This sequence comes from Acanthosepion lycidas, assembly GCA_963932145.1. NCBI lineage: Eukaryota > Metazoa > Mollusca > Cephalopoda > Sepiida > Sepiidae > Acanthosepion > Acanthosepion lycidas. The sequence goes on from OZ010604.1 coordinate 46,138,188, forward strand.
AGCAAAGTTTTTCTTTTCACCATCTCTCACACTCCCCGTTCTGCCATCCTTTTTACAGATGGTCTTTAGTTAGCTTACTCACAATATGTTCTATGAATGTCAAATTCTCCAGGCCCGTTCCTCAGAGGGTAATCATGGCTCTCCACAATTTCCTATTCTTCATACCACATCCCCATCCTGATCTGTGATCCAAGTTCGTTAGATATGTTACACGCTGTTTCTCTCAATATGCCCTGTGAATTACAAATTCTCCAGGCCATCTTTCTTCACTGAGCGATCATGTCTCTCCACAACTTCCTATCCTTCATAGCTCTAAGCAATGTTTGTCCCCATATCATATCTGTTGTGTCGTCTTTTACAGAATTTCTTTAAGTTACTCATTGTTTCCCTCTTGTCTTCAACATGTCTTGTGAATGTCAAATTCTCTATTTCCCCAGAGAACAATGATGGCTCTCCACAACTTCTCATCTTTCATATCCCTAAGCAATGTTTGTCTCCCCCATTCTGTCATTCATTTACACAAGCTCGTTATGTAGGCTACTCTCTATTTTCTTCTCAACCCTCTTATATTCAATACGTTCTGTGGGTGTGAAATTCTCTAAGTCCTCTTTTTTTTCAGTGGGCGAAAATGTTTCTCCACAACTTCCTTGGATTGCCGGACAGGGATCGAGAGGGATATTAAGGAGACAAACATAACTTAGAACTATAAAGTATAGGAAGTTGTGGAGAGACGTGATCGGACATGTCTTCAGGTTACAAGAAGCATTAAGAGAGGAAGAATTTCGTGGCAAGGGGATCGATCGTTGTCATCTGAATGCCGTGAGAAGATATGACTTCCTACGGCCTCATGCCAGACTTTGAAGAAGTGTATTATAAATGCTTGTCTCTGCTGACACAGACAGAAGCAAGAACAGGCGCGTAAGAGATACTTTTCGCGCGAAACACTCACGTAGGCAAATGAAAATTTCAACACTTTTTTTGTTTTTTTTTATAATCATGGCGTTAATCTATCGTTTTGTAGCAAATGGCTCGGCGTCCTGTTAAGGATCTTGTCACTTGACGACAGATTTCGAAACCATTAATCCTATTCGTTCTGAGTTTGCCGAATTATTTATTGCTTTCTTATCTTGCTACGTTCCTTCTTATTTTTTCCCTACGTTGGTTTTCCTTTTTCTTCTCTATTTCTTTCTTTCTTTCTTTCTTTCTTTCTTTCTTTCTTTCTTTCTTTTCTTTCTTTTGCTTGTCTTTCATTCTTTCTTTCGTTCTTTCTTTCTTCCTTTCTTTTTCTTTCTTTCTATCTTTCTATCTTTCTTTCTTTCTTTCTTTCTTTTGCTTATCTTTCTTTCTTTCTTTCTTTCTTTCTTTCTTTTGCTTGTCTTTCTTTCTTTCTTTCTTTCGTTCTTCCTTTCTTCCTTTCTTTCTTTTGCTTGTCTTTCTTTCTTTCTTTTGCTTGTCTTTCTTTCTCTCTTTCTTTCCTTTGCTTGTCTTTCTTTCGTTCTTTCTTTCTTCATTTCTTTCTTTCTTTCTTTTGCTTGTCTTTCTTTCTTTCTTTTGCTTGTCTTTCTTTCTCTCTTTCTTTCTTTTGCTTGTCTTTCTTTCGTTCTTTCTTCCTTTCTTTCTTTCTTTCTTTCTTTTGCTTGTCTTTCTTTCTTTCTTTTGCTTGTCTTTCTTTATCTCTTTCTTTATTTTGCTTGTCTTTCTTTCTTTCTTTCGTTCTTTCTTTCTTCCTTTCTTTCTTTCTTTCTTTCTTTTGCTTGTCTTTCTTTCTTTCTTTCTTTTGCTTGTCTTTGTTTCGTTCGATCTTTCTGTCTTTCTTTCTTCCTTTCTTTCTTTTTGTTGTCTTTCTTTCTTTCTTTTGCTTGTCTTTCTTTCTTTCATTCGTTATTTCTTTCTTCCTTTCTTTCTTTTGCTTGTCTTTCTTCTTTTCTTTCGTTCTTTTTCTTTCTTTCCTTTTCAAAATATTTTCCACTATATATATTCTTACTTGTCTAACGCTATATGTAGTGTCTCTTTATAAACCATCTTTTTAAATAGTCTCTCTTTTCTTTCTTCTTTTCCATTTCATCGAATTTCATTCATTAAAATGTTTCTTTCCTTCTACCTCATTAATACTTTGTCTTTTTACTTTGAAATTTTGCCTCTGTTTTCTACTTCATTCATTGTAATTTGGATGTCTTTCCTTCTTTCAGATAGATATATAGAAATGAACAGAGATAGATAGATAGATAGATAGATAGATAGAAATTAACAGAGATAGATAGATAGATAGATAGATAGATAGAAATTAACAGAGATAGATAGATAGATAGATAGATAGATAGATAGATAGATAGATAGAAATTAACAGAGATAGATAGATAGATAGATAGATAGAAATTAACAGAGATAGATAGATAGATAGATAGATAGATAGATAGATAGATAGATAGATAGATAGATAGAAATTAACAGAGATAGATAGATAGATAGATAGATAGATAGATAGATAGATAGATAGATAGATAGATAGATAGATAGACATTAACAGGGATAGATAGATAGATAGATAGATAGATAGATAGATAGATAGATAGATAGATAGATAGATAGATAGATATTAAAAGACATAGATAGATAGATAGATAGATAGATAGATAAATAGATAGAAATTAACAGAGATAGATAGATAGATAGATAGATAGATAGAAATTAACATAGATAGATAGATAGATAGATAGATAGATAGATAGATAGATAGATAGATAGATAGATAAATATTAACATAGATAGATATTAACAGACATAGATAGATGTTAACAGAGATAGATAGGTAGATAAATATTAACAGAGATAGATAGATATTAAGTAACAGACATAGATAGATAGACAGATATTAACAGACATAGATAGATAGATATTAACATAGATAGATAGATAGATAGATAATTAGATAGATAGATAGATAGATCAACTGACTGACTGTTCGATGGTTGCTATCGACGCTGAATCTTCATCCCTAGACTTTAAGACAGCATATTTTCTTGACATAGATTATGCGTTTCCGTCGACATGAATACTGTTGCGTATGTCGGCCCCGAACCTGCCAAATACCGAGGTGGGCAGGAAAAATGAAACGTCGTGTGCGAATGAAATGTAGTGAGCTCTTAGCGCGTGGTATAGCAACCTTGTCGGCGAGACAGCGTACGTACTTCTACCCGTGTTGTCTGGTAGACTGTGCTATCCAGATACACGACAGATGTTCTCGGCACTGAACGTCGCAGACTTTTAAGCCTGTTGAGCGAATTCTTTGCGTTGCATAGATTTGACGCAATATCTTTCATTCCAAAAGTGAATGAAAATTTTGGAGTTGGAATTATCTGGCCATTTGTATTATATCAAAATGTGTTTGTTTATCCTTAGATATTAATAATTTGTACATATTCTACTCCTGTCTGGGTGTGAAAATAAAGACTTTTATTTATAGTGCTTTTCAAAGCGTAGCTTAGATGTGGTACAAGGCCGAATATATGTGACACCCAGTGAGGTTCGAACTCACTTTTAATTGTTCTAGCGAGACAAGCTTGCTAATCATTACACCGCCTCGAGTTGCCTATAAAACGCAATTTATAAACGCAATTACTTATGTTAAAAAATGAACTTGAGAAAAAATGTATTTCGTCATCAAGTCGATATTTGCAGTGTGCCTTCATCTCGACAGACAGACAGACAGACAAATAGATATGCACAAACTGAGATAGATAAGAACAGGCATAGATAGATAGATAGATAGATAGATAGATAGATAGATAGATAGATAGATAGCAATTAACATAGATAGATAGATAGATAACTATTAACATAGATAGATAGCTAGATAGATAGATAGATAGCTATTAACATAGATAGCTATTAACATAGATAGATATATATAGATAGATAGATAGCTATTAACATAGATAGATAGATAGATAGATAGATAGCTATTAAGATAGATAGATAGCTATTAAGATAGATAGATATAGATAGATAGATAGCTATTAAGATAGATAGATAGATAGATAGATAGATAGATAGATAGATATTAAGATAGATAGATAGCTATTAACATAGATAGATAGATAGATAGATAGATAGATAGATAGATAGATAGATAGATATTAAGATAGATAGATAGCTATTAACATAGATAGATAGATAGATAGATAGATAGATAGATAGATAGATAGATAGATAGATAGATAGATAGCTATTAACATAGATAGCCATTAACATAGATGGATAGATAGATAGATAGATAGATAGATAGATAGATAGATATATAGCTATTAACATAGATAGATAGATAGATAGATAGATAGATAGATAGATATATATAAACAGGTTGAAATAGATAGATAGATAGATAGATAGATAGATAGATAGATAATGAACAGACTGAGATACATCTGTATCAAAATGAAGGCACACTGCAGATCTACTACGGTCGTTAACTAATCCTTGCCGTAGACAACTCCTCAGATGCATTAGCATTTATTAAACACCCACAGAGCCAACTAGTTGTTTGAAATGCAACTTTCTACAGAAAGATGTTGAAAATCGCATGGACTGAACATGACTCCTCATGCTATCCTTTAGCTTTATAAAAGCCAGATCAGGCCTGAAAAATGGAGTACTGTTGCCATACTTGGGCAGGAGCTTCCCGGCCCTCAATTCCCAGTCTTCAGAAAATTCAAACGCGTCTCCGAGTCCTTATTGGGGAAGAATTATTTTCACCCCCAGCTCTCTCTCAATCTCTCTCTCTCTCTCTCTCTCTCTCTCTCTCTCATACACACACACAGAGAGAGAGAGGCAGGGGATATGGCGAGTCTCTCAATGCTCTATAGCTACTAACATGGAAAGTGCTCGCACTGACTACATTCCTTGGTTTCGCCAGGTCTAACCTTCACGGTTAGGGCCCGCCATGCCACATACATAGTAGCAAATCACCCACATTTCCTCTGTATTCGATCGGCGATAAGTTAGTTCGACTCAAACAACTTCTTCCCCAAACCACTGCTCTGTGGAACAGACTACCAAGCGGATGTTTCCCCGATCACTGCAGCTTACGGTCACATCATGTTGAAACACCGGTTCCTATAGAATCACCGAAGTTAAGCAACGACGAGCCGGGTCAGTACCTACATGGGTGACCGCTTGGGAATTCCAGGTGCTGTAAACTTGAGTGTACCAATGGTGTAATGAATAATGGCTCCGAATGATATGTTTTTTCATCAACTGCTGCGGGATTAGTGCCATTTTTAAATGGTTCGGCTCCCTGTACGGATCCAGTAAGGACCTCACTCTTCATGCTATCGTCTAGTTTTATAAAAGCCAGATCAGGCCTGAAAAATGGAGTACTGTTCTTATATTTGGGCGGGGGCTGCCCTGTCCTCAATTTCCAGTCTTCAGAGAATTCAAACGCGTCTTCGAGTCCTTGTTGAAGAATCATTTTCCACGCTCCAACCTCTCTCTGTCTCTCACAGGCGGGATGTGGCGAGTCTCTCACTGCTCTATCGCTATTACCATGGAAAGTCCTCGGTTTCGCCAGGTCTGACCTTTACGGCTAGGACCCGCCATGCCACTTACATATTTGCAAATCACCCACATTCCTTCCGTATTTCTTCGGCGAGAAGTAAGTTCCACTCGAACAGCTCCTTCCAGCGAGCCACTGCCCAGGGGAACAGACTTCCAAGGGGATGTTTCCTCGATCACTACAATCTTAACCTGTTCAAGTCTAGAGTCAACCATTATCATCTTCTCCTATCCGCACAAATTGTCTCTTAACATAAGCCTCTACCTCGAGTGGCCTCCGGGGCTTGTACAGGGTGAACCTTACTGTGTGAAAAGAGAAAATAGAAACAAAAAGGGCACTTACACTTAGCATAAGAAAAAGACAGTTTAAATTTCTTGGGCCCGTAATGAGGAAAGAGGGTTTAGAAAATTTGACACTTACAAGACATATTTAAGGCAAGAGAGACAGAGAAATGCAGCTTATGTAAATGGTGGACAGAACGGGGATTAGAACAAACAAACAAACTTTACTAAGGGCTGCAAAAGACTGGAAATTGTGGAGAGCCATGATCGCCCATGCCCTGGAGTGGCACATCTCGTAAGAGAAGAACTGTGAGCAGACCTCAGTTGCAGTTTCTGGAAGATAGAGCATAATCTAACATGATCAACGCCAGGGCTACATACTGCTTCGAATTCAGAGGTGTCCTCTACTGGTTGCCAGCCACGGCTAAAGAGCCCAAATCTGTTTTGCTATTTAACTCTTAGCTAGGTGGAGAAGATATGGACAGGTTGAAATAGCTAAAGGGAGAGTGAGATAGATAGATAGATAGATAGATAGATAGATAGATAGATAGATAGATATGAACAGAATGAGATAGATAGATAGATAGATAGATAGATAGATATGAACAGAATGAGATAGATAGATAGATAGATAATGAACAGAATGAAATAGATAGATAGATAGATATGAACAGAATGAGATAGATAGATAGATAGATAGATAGATAGATAGATAGATAGATATGAACAGAATGAGATAGATAGATAGATAGATAGATAGATAGATAGATAGATAGATAGATAGATAGATATGAACAGAATGAGATACATAGATAGATAGATAGATATGAACAGAATGAGATAGATAGATAGATAGATAGATAGATAGATATGAACAGAATGAGATAGATAGATAGATAGATAGATATGAACAGAATGAGATAGATAGATAGATAGATAGATAGATAGATAGATATGAACAGAATGAGATAGATAGATAGATAGATAGATATGAACAGAATGAGATAGATAGATAGATAGATATGAATAGAATGAGATAGATAGATAGATAGATAGATAGATAGATAGATAGATAGATAGATAGATATGAACAGAGTGAGATAGATAGATAGATAGATAGATAGATAGATAGATAGATAGATAGGTCGGCTCGTAAAAAATTGTCGAAATTCTTTAGAATACAGTTCTTTCTTTATTCGCCATACTGTAGAGTGAGAAAATTCTTGTGGAAACCGACAGTTGCCAAGAATAATCAGAGATTACTTGATTGGTGTTGACATTCAGAATTTCCACTTAATTTGTGACACTTGTAATTTGAAGACAATACTTGTTCTTTCCTTCCTACAACGATAATAATCATGTCGTACTTATTGTTGTTGTTGGTGGTGGTTGAATGAGGAGTAGCTTAATGGTTATCAGAGTGGGTATAGACAAAGGTGTACGAAATTTCAACTGAGACTAGGCGTGTTTTTTTTTTCTTTGGGAGAGGAACAATTCCATATTCTTGCCTTCTGAGAAAGTCGCCTGATACCCTGGCAGATAGATTTTGTTACTGGTATTCCACAATATTTGACCGGAATTACTGAGTCAACCTAAGACCATAGATATTTTACAAAGACATAGCCCTTCGTAAGGTATTAGCTGTACTTCTGAGTTCAATTTTTTGTATTTATTTAAGGCATGGACTTCAGTATATCTATCAGAACATTTTCCAATCAATCCGAGTGCTCCAACTACAACTGGAATTATTGATGTCTTTATATGCCACATTTTTGAGATATCCAGTTCAAGATCCGTGTATTATCATTATTATTATTAAAATAATAATAATAATAATAATAATTATTATTATTATTATTATTATTATTATTATTATTATTATTATTATTATTATTTCCTTTGATTTCTGTTGTATACTCATTTCCCTCTGAGTCCCAACCAGAGATCTTAGGTGAGAAATGACATCATGATAAATTTCCACTGAGCATCTTACTTATTATAAAACACAGATTGTGTGTGTGTGTGTGTGTTTATACGTTTATATATTGGATCGGATTTCCTACATTTTTCAACCGATTTCAACAAAACATCACAGGACGACGTAAAATTACCTTGCGGTGGTTCTGGCAGCGCCAAAAATTGGAAAAACACAATCGTTTTTGCACTAAATCAATTTGAAAACACTTAAAACACGATTCTGTCGCCAGAATGAAAGGGGGACAACTCATATCGAGTTATACTTATTATAAAACTCAAGTTGTGTGTGTGTGTGTGTGTGTGTGTGTGTGTGTGTGTGTGTGTGTGTGTGTGTGTGTGTGTGTGTGTGTGTGTTTGTTTGTTTATATATGGGATCAGATTTCCTACATTTTTCAACCGATTTCAACAAAACTTCATTTTTTTTTTTTTTGGCAGGTAGTGTTTCTTATTGTCTTCCATACTATTTTCTTTATTTTTACATTCAGAATGCTTTAAAAATTCCATTTACAAGACAATTGTTTATAATAAAATTCTATTCAATCGGTAGACTCATAACGATTGAAAACAATGTTTTTGTTTGAGTTTGGGTTTGACCAATTCGTAAAAATAAAAAAAATAATTAAGACATGCGTGTCCGTCAACCTTAAACAATAATCTTTGTCAATTTTATTTTTCAGTCTTAATGATGGTCGATACTTGATCTATATCTTACTGTTACATCCCCGGGCTCTTGATAAAAAGAAAAAAAAACGAAAAAAAAAAAACAAAAACGTAAAGCCACACACATTTTACATAGATAAATCTCTTCGTAATGCGTGAGCTGTACTTATGGGTACAATTTTTTGTATTTCTCTTAAGTTGGGATTTCCAGGGATTATTTCAATGTGTTGTTGTGTTCCTTTTTTATCATTCCAAGCGCACCTACTATGATTGGTACTATTATTGTTTTCAATTGTCATATTTTCATTTCGATTTCCCGGTTTTTATACTTCCATAGTTTTTTAAATTCCTTGGTTGATATGTTACAGTCCGCTGGGTAAGAGATATCAGTTGGTAGGCAATGTTTTTTTTTTGTTTATGACGATTATTTCCGGCTTATTTGCTTCAATCTTCTTGTCTGTAAAGATGGTATAATCCCATAGAATTGTGATGACTTCTATGTTCATACCGATGTTTGTTAACTTCTTTTCCAAAGTGTTTGCACATTGACCAGTGTAAGTATTGCCCCACTCTATCGTGACGATTTCTATATTCATTTGACGTAAGTACAGAACGTCCTGAGATTAGATGGTCTATGGTTTCCTGATATTTGTCACAGAACCAGCATTTTGGATCCACATTATTATGTATGATATTTGCCTAAATAAAGCCTTCCGTTTCAGTCTTTAATCATAACCATCGATGAGTGTTCACTTTATCAACATCGGATTTATTAGCCTCGTTTTGGATATTGGCCATGCAGCGGTTTGTCTGGCCAGCGTTCTTTCATCTGTTCAAGAGCTTATTATTATTATTATTATTATTATTATTATTATTATTATTATTATTATTATTATTATTTCCTTTACTTTCTGTTGTATACACATTTCCTTCCCTGTCCAAACCAGAGACCTAATGTCAGAAATGACTTCATGACATTTTCCATTGATCATTATTATAGAAAAAAATAAGATCACACACATTTTACATAGATGAAGCTCTTCGTAAACTGTACTTTTTCACTTCCCTGTAAAACTGGACTTATGTTTACCGTTTTGAGTCCCCTGTACCGGATTATTTTTTTTAACTTTTCACTCCCAAGCAAGGCGAGAGTGCCACTAGCACGCAAGGGGTTACGAAGAGTGGGAGCAAGAGTAAAGAGGCGTGAACGAGGAAAGGATGAAGAGAAGGACGGGGGATAGATCAAGGCATCTGGAGATGTCGATTGACATTACATTTGAATAGTTGGAGATTATAGCTATCAGGGAAGCAAGTAAGAGGAAAGGAGTTGCACAGATGGGGAGTGCGAGACATGAAGCTATTGGAGTAGAAGAGAGGGCTACATTTAACCGTTTCGACGGTGAAAGGGTTGAACTGAGGTGCCGACCTACTCGCACCTATATCTACTTTTTGACTCTCCTGTAAAACCAAACCCATGTCTACCATTTTGACTCCCCTGTAAAACCAGACCCATGTCTAGCATTTTGACTCCCCTGTAAAACTAGACTCATGTCTGCCATTTTGACTCCCCTGTAAAACCAGACCCATGTCTACCATTTTGACTCCCCTGTAAAACCAGACTCATGTCTACCATTTTGACTCCCCTGTAAAACTAGACTCATGTCTGCAATTTTGACTCCCCTGTAAAACCAGACTCATGTCTACCATTTTGACTCCCCTGTAAAACCAGACCCATGTCTACTATTTTAACACTCCTGTAAAACCAGACCCATGTCTACCATTTTGACACCCCTGTAAAACCAGACCCATGTCTACCATTTTGACACCCCTGTAAAACCAGACCCATGTCTACCATTTTGACTCCCCTGTAAAACCAGACCCATGTCTACCATTTTGACTCCCCTGTAAAACCAGACCCATGTCTACCATTTTGACTCCCCTGTAAAACCAGACCCATGTCTACCATTTTGACTCCCCTGTAAAACCAGACTCATGTCTACTATTTTGACTCCCCTGTAAAGCCAGACCCATGTCTACCATTTTGACTCCCCTGTAAAACCAGACTCATGTCTACCATTTTGACTCCCCTGTAAAACCAGACCCATGTCTACCATTTTGACTCCCCTGTAAAACCAGACCCATGTCTACCATTTTAACTCCCCTGTAAAACCAGACTCATGTCTACCATTTTGACTCCCCTGTAAAACCAGACCCATGTCTACCATTTTGACTCCCCTGTAAAACCAGACCCATGTCTACCATTTTGACTCCCCTGTAAAACCAGACTCATGTCTACCATTTTGACTCCCCTGTAAAACCAGACTCATGTCTACCATTTTGACTCCCCTCTAAAACCAGACCCATGTCTACCATTTTGACTCCCTGTAAAACCAGACTCATGTCTACCATTTTGACTCCCCTGTAAAACCAGACTCATGTCTACCATTTTGACTCCCCTGTAAAACCAGACCCATGTCTACCATTTTGACTCCCCTGTAAAACCAGACTCATGTCTACCATTTTGACTCCCCTGTAAAACCAGACTCATGTCTACCATTTTGACTCCCCTGTAAAACCAGACCCATGTCTACCATTTTGACTCCCCTGTAAAACCAGACTCATGTCTACCATTTTGACTCCCCTGTAAAACCAGACTCATGTCTACCATTTTGACTCCCCTGTAAAACCAGACCCATGTCTACCATTTTGACTCCCCTGTAAAACCAGACTCATGTCTACCATTTTGACTCCCCTGTAAAACCAGACCCATGTCTACCATTTTGACTCCCCTGTAAAACCAGACTCATGTCTACCATTTTGACTCCCCTGTAAAACCAGACCCATGTCTACCATTTTGACTCCCCTGTAAAACCAGACCCATGTCTACCATTTTGACACCCCTGTAAAACCAGACCCATGTCTACCATTTTGACTCCCCTGTAAAACCAGACCCATGTCTACCATTTTTACTCCCCTGTAAAACCAGACCCATGTCTACCATTTTGACTCCCCTGTAAAACCAGACCCATGTCTACCATTTTGACTCCCCTGTAAAACCAGACTCATGTCTACTATTTTGACTCCCCTGTAAAGCCAGACCCATGTCTACCATTTTAACTCCCCTGTAAAACCAGACTCATGTCTACCATTTTGACTCCCCTGTAAAACCAGACTCATGTCTAGCATTTTGACTCCCCTGTAAAACCAGACCCATGTCTACCATTTTGACTCCCCTGTAAAACCAGACTCATGTCTACCATTTTGACTCCCCTGTAAAACCAGACCCATGTCTACCATTTTGACTCCCTGTAAAACCAGACTCATGTCTACCATTTTGACTCCCCTGTAAAACCAGACTCATGTCTACCATTTTGACTCCCCTGTAAAACCAGACTCATGTCTACCATTTTGACTCCCCTGTAAAACCAGACTCATGTCTACCATTTTGACTCCCCTGTAAAACCAGACTCATGTCTACCATTTTGACTCCCCTGTAAAACCAGACCCATGTCTACCATTTTGACTCCCCTGTAAAACCAGACTCATGTCTACCATTTTGACTCCCCTGTAAAACCAGACCCATGTCTACCATTTTGACTCCCCTGTAAAACCAGACTCATGTCTACCATTTTGACTCCCCTGTAAAACCAGACCCATGTCTACTATTTTAACTCTCCTGTAAAACCAGACTCGTGTCTACCATTTTGACTCCCCTGTAAAACCAGACCCATGTCTACCATTTTGACTCCCCTGTAAAACCAGACTCATGTCTACCATTTTGACTCCCCTGTAAAACTAGACTCATGTCTGCAATTTTGACTCCCCTGTAAAACCAGACTCATGTCTACCATTTTGACTCCCCTGTAAAACCAGACCCATGTCTACTATTTTAACACTCCTGTAAAACCAGACCCATGTCTACCATTTTGACTCCCCTGTAAAACCAGACCCATGTCTACCATTTTGACACCCCTGTAAAACCAGACCCATGTCTACCATTTTGACTCCCCTGTAAAACCAGACCCATGTCTACCATTTTTACTCCCCTGTAAAACCAGACCCATGTCTACCATTTTGACTCCCCTGTAAAACCAGACCCATGTCTACCATTTTTACTCCCCTGTAAAACCAGACCCATGTCTACCATTTTGACTCCCCTGTAAAACCAGACCCATGTCTACCATTTTGACTCCCCTGTAAAACCAGACTCATGTCTACTATTTTGACTCCCCTGTAAAGCCAGACCCATGTCTACCATTTTAACTCCCCTGTAAAACCAGACTCATGTCTACCATTTTGACTCCCCTGTAAAACCAGACTCATGTCTACCATTTTGACTCCCCTGTAAAACCAGACCCATGTCTACCATTTTGACTCCCCTGTAAAACCAGACTCATGTCTACCATTTTGACTCCCCTGTAAAACCAGACCCATGTCTACCATTTTGACTCCCCTGTAAAACCAGACTCATGTCTACCATTTTGACTCCCCTGTAAAACCAGACCCATGTCTACTATTTTAACTCTCCTGTAAAACCAGACTCGTGTCTACCATTTTGACTCCCCTGTAAAACCAGACCCATGTCTACCATTTTGACTCCCCTGTAAAACCAGACTCATGTCTACCATTTTGACTCCCCTGTAAAACTAGACTCATGTCTGCAATTTTGACTCCCCTGTAAAACCAGACTCATGTCTACCATTTTGACTCCCCTGTAAAACCAGACCCATGTCTACTATTTTAACTCTCCTGTAAAACCAGACTCGTGTCTACCATTTTGACTCCCCTGTAAAACCAGACCCATGTCTACCATTTTGACTCCCCTGTAAAACCAGACTCATGTCTACCATTTTGACTCCCCTGTAAAACCAGACCCATGTCTACCATTTTGACACCCCTGTAAAACCAGACCCATGTCTACCATTTTGACTCCCCTGTAAAACCAGACCCATGTCTACCATTTTGACTCCCCTGTAAAACCAGACTCATGTCTACTATTTTGACTCCCCTGTAAAGCCAGACTCATGTCTACCATTTTGACTCCCCTGTAAAACCAGACTCATGTCTACCATTTTGACTCCCCTGTAAAACCATACCCATGTCTACCATTTTGACTCCCCTGTAAAACCAGACCCATGTCTACCATTTTAACTCCCCTGTAAAACCAGACTCATGTCTACCATTTTGACTCCCCTGTAAAACCAGACTCATGTCTACCATTTTGACTCCCCTGTAAAACCAGACCCATGTCTACCATTTTGACTCCCCTGTAAAACCAGACTCATGTCTACCATTTTGACTCCCCTGTAAAACCAGACCCATGTCTACCATTTTGACTCCCTGTAAAACCAGACTCATGTCTACCATTTTGACTCCCCTGTAAAACCAGACTCATGTCTACCATTTTGACTCCCCTGTAAAACCAGACTCATGTCTACCATTTTGACTCCCCTGTAAAACCAGACTCATGTCTACCATTTTGACTCCCCTGTAAAACCAGACTCATGTCTACCATTTTGACTCCCCTGTAAAACCAGACCCATGTCTACCATTTTGACTCCCCTGTAAAACCAGACTCATGTCTACCATTTTGACTCCCCTGTAAAACCAGACTCATGTCTACCATTTTGACTCCCCTGTAAAACCAGACCCATGTCTACCATTTTGACTCCCCTGTAAAACCAGACTCATGTCTACCATTTTGACTCCCCTGTAAAACCAGACCCATGTCTACCATTTTGACTCCCCTGTAAAACCAGACTCATGTCTACTATTTTGACTCCCCTGTAAAACCAGACCCATGTCTACCATTTTGACTCCCCTGTAAAACCAGACCCATGTCTACTATTTTAACACTCCTGTAAAACCAGACTCATGTCTACCATTTTGACTCCCCTGTAAAACCAGACCCATGTCTACCATTTTGACTCCCCTGTAAAACCAGACCCATGTCTACCATTTTGACTCCCCTGTAAAACCAGACCCATGCCTACCATTTTGACTCCCCTGTAAAACCAGACTCATGTCTACCATTTTGACTCCCCTGTAAAACCAGACCCATGTCTACCATTTTGACTCCCCTGTAAAACCAGACCCATGTCTACCATTTTGACTCCCCTGTAAAACCAGACCCATGTCTACTATTTTGACTCTCCTGTAAAACCAGACTCATGTCTACCATTTTGACTCCCCTGTAAAACCAGACCCATGTCTACTATTTTGACTCCCCTGTAAAACCAGACCCATGTCTAGCATTTTGACTCTCCTGTAAAACCAGACCCATGTCTACTATTTTGACTCCCCTGTAAAACCAGACTCATGTCTACCATTTTGACTCCCCTGTAAAACCAGACCCATGTCTACTATTTTGACTCCCCTGTAAAACCAGACTCATGTCTACCATTTCGACACCTGTGTAAAACCAGACCCATGTCTAGCATTTTGGCTTCCCTGTACAACCGGATATATGTCTACCATTTTGACTTGATCTTTTTATTCTTTTAGGTTTGATATGAAACCAGATTTGACCTGTCGTCATTCTGACCAATCTAACTTAACCAATTCTCCAATTATAAAAATATATGTTAAATCTTCAATACACATAACTTTTATATTGTCTTTAACAAAAATTGATTGAATGTATTTTATATGTTCAATTTTTGCATTTCACGTAATGGCTTTAAGCGAGTGATGACTGTGATTTTAGTAAAGACCGTCCATCTTTGAACCTTCTGGACTGATGTTAAACAACCACAAATAAACAAAAAAACTTTACCAAATAACAGAAACCACATCACTTGAGGACTACCAACGGAAGCCACAATGGGTAACACAGGTAACTCGAAGAGAAAATAAGGACATAATCAAGATGTTGACATTCCTATTTCAAATAAAATTGATTCGGAAGGAGGACCCCCCCCCCACACCGTCAGTACTGAAAAGAGCGATAACAGCTATTTTCTTGATAAATTGTTTTAAGAAAAAGATTTCACAAATTTCAACCGAAAGCGGTATTGGCTGTTCAATCAATGAATGCCAAATGTTTCTTTATAGGGAAACGGCTAACATTACCATTAGTATTACCAATGAGGTTGGTCAAAGCGGATTGATGCCGAATGTTGTTTGTTTTTCCTTTTCCAGACATCTCAGCCTTCCACCACTAAAAAAAAAAAAAAACGTGTCTAAGCACATTCATACTTATTAACCGACCCAGCTTTGCTGTCGGTCGTAAATCTCATTAGGCTAAATGTCGGCACTTCTTATCTGAATGTTCCGTCCAATAACATTTCATGCTTTCAGGGGAAATAACTCTCTCTCTATTTCTTACTCACACTCTCACTATCATACCGATGACTCTTTTGCCACTTTAAATAGAGTCCTTGATCCATACGAAATCTCCCCCCCCCTTTCAACTATCTCCTAGTCATTCTTATCACTTTTCGAACTCTCTTATTCGGTAATGTAACTCTCAATTATATATATATATGTATGTATGTATGTATATATAAGGCAGGATGTGTGTGTGTCTGCGTAACGAATGCACGGCCGCAATTTTCGATATTTTATATATATAATTGTGTATTTGGGTAGCAATCCCTCTTTTATACAAGTTTCATTGTACAATTGTTCTATATATCCGGGCTATTTCAATTATTTTATTAGCCATTATCAAGGATGTCTTTTTTATTGTTTTAATTTTTAACTGAATGTGTGTGTATATATATATATATATATATATATATATATATATATATAAAAGGCAGGATGTGTGTGTGTGTAACGAATGCACGGCCGCAATTTTCGACAGATTTGCATCAAAATTTACATGCACATACTCCAAGTTAGCGGGAAGGCCAAGACCACCCTTGCATTTCCCAACTCCCATCGATAGTGGAAATAATCGATTTTTTTCATGCTTCTACGGCAGTTTTTATGTAGTTTGCGGCCATTTTATACTGGCCAGAGTGAGAGCCTATAGCTGGTTGCCACAAATAGGCAGGAAGATTCTATTGGCCAGCGTGAGAGCCAACAGCTGACTGACACGAATGTTAACTAGCATACTAGCATGCAAAAAATAATCGATAGCTGCATTCGTCACAAGTAGGAAAAATTTAAATCTGCATAGCACTTTACTCCAATTGGCTCATTCGCTTGCTTAAACTCAACGTTGATTCTGATTCCGCAGAACTGGGTTAGGTGTCAAAAAGTATTTGTTGTTAACATTCTTTTTTCATTCGGTTTTTCCAGTTACGAGTCCTTTTTTAAAGCTGATCGTTTTGTGTTCATTTTGTTTAGTTCTTTTTTCGTAAAAGATTTAATGTTTAGCATAGAGCTTAGAAAAAATTCGCAGTGTGAGATAGGCAAGAAGTAGCAACATCAGCACGGTAAAGTGCACTCCTTTAAAGGCAAGGAAGTGCAAAAATATTTTAAGTTATGTGATAGCAATATGCTGTATGTACGATTTTTGAATCAAGCATGGGCAACGCCGGGCCATGCTGCTAGTGTATATATATTTATCTATCTATCTATCCATCTATATATATATATATATATATATATATATATATATATATATATATATATATAGGGAAAATGTATATTTTTTAAAAAGTGAGAAACCGCAAACGTTTTTGGTTAAAATGTGGCTTTGTTTTAGTGTATGTATTATATTTTATGCTTCATATTTCTGCTACACGGGTTTCCGTTCTCGTGGCTTTCGCCAGGCAAATAAATGTAAAATAAATTTTAAAGAATTAAGTTTTCCTTATATTCTTTTAATGTCTCAATGTTCGTTTTCTGTATTTGTTAGTGAGCCTTGAACTCCTTTCTGGACTATTGGCAAAAGGTTTGGTAGGAGAGGTGGTGTGATAGATGTGTTGATGAGAGATGTCTTCCTATCCCTGTGTGCGTTCGTGTTCCTGTTAACCTGCATATGTATATTCTCCCACCTCTTTCCTCTCTCTTTCTCTCTCTCTCTCTCTCTCTCTCTCTATATATATATATATATATATATATATATTTAAGACTAAGGATATGCGTGTGTGTGCGCGCGCGCGTGTGTAAGTGTGTGTGTAAATGTTCTGATTCAAATAAAAAAATATGAATAAAAACAAAAATAAAACATTTAACTTGATAAAGTCTATCAGTTGACGAGACGCGTTGGTACAGAAAAGAAGTTTTTTTGAGCTCTGTAAAGTACCAGGTTGAGAACTGGCGTGGGCCAGCTGCCCTTGATGAGGGTGAAATGGGTCTCTCTGAGCTTTGGTTAGCAATCCTTTCAGTGTTGGTTTCAGGATAAAAAGAATTCAGATGGGAAGGAAAACTCACGACAGCTTAACCCGGTCATTATGTTGCATGTGTCTGCCAAGAGAGGCGTGTACTGGCTGGTATTGACTGGGATCCGGAGAGGTTAAACTCCGCGATAATAATACATGTGTCTGCCAAGAGAGGCATGTACTGGCTGGTATTGACTGGCATCCGGAGAGGTTAAACTCCGGGATAATAATACATGTGTCTGCCAAGAGAGGGATGTACTGGCTGGTATTGACTGGGATCCGGAGAGGTTAAACTCTGCGATAATAACACATGTGTCTGCCAAGAGAGGCATGTACTGGCTGGTATTGACTGGGATCCGGAGAGGTTAAACTCCAGGATAATAACACATGTGTCTGCCAAGAGAGGTATGTACTGGCTGATATTGACTGGGATCCGGAGAGGTTAAACTCCAGGATAATAACACATGTGTCTGCCAAGAGAGGTATGTACTGGCTGATATTGACTGGGACCCGGAGAGGTTAAACTCCAGGATAATAACACATGTGTCTGCCAAGAGAGGTATGTACTGGCTGATATTGACTGGGACCCGGAGAGGTTAAACTCCAGGATAATAACACATGTGTCTGCCAAGAGAGGTATGTACTGGCTGATATTGACTGGGACCCGGAGAGGTTAAACTCCAGGATAATAACACATGTGTCTGCCAAGAGAGGCATGTACTGGCTGATATTGACTGGGACCCGGAGAGGTTAAACTCCAGGATAATAACACATGTGTCTGCCAAGAGAGGGATGTACTGGCTGATATTGACTGGGACCCGGAGAGGTTAAACTCCAGGATAATAACACATGTGTCTGCCAAGAGAGGTATGTACTGGCTGATATTGACTGGGACCCGGAGAGGTTAAACTCCAGGATAATAACACATGTGTCTGCCAAGAGAGGCATGTACTGGCTGATATTGACTGGGACCCGGAGAGGTTAAACTCCAGGATAATAACACATGTGTCTGCCAAGAGAGGGATGTACTGGCTGATATTGACTGGGACCCGGAGAGGTTAAACTCCAGGATAATAACACATGTGTCTGCCAAGAGAGGGATGTACTGGCTGATATTGACTGGGACCCGGAGAGGTTAAACTCCAGGATAATAACACATGTGTCTGCCAAGAGAGGTATGTACTGGCTGATATTGACTGGGACCCGGAGAGGTTAAACTCCAGGATAATAACACATGTGTCTGCCAAGAGAGGCATGTACTGGCTGATATTGACTGGGACCCGGAGAGGTTAAACTCCAGGATAATAACACATGTGTCTGCCAAGAGAGGGATGTACTGGCTGATATTGACTGGGACCCGGAGAGGTTAAACTCCAGGATAATAACACATGTGTCTGCCAAGAGAGGTATGTACTGGCTGATATTGACTGGGATCCGGAGAGGTTAAACTCCAGGATAATAACACATGTGTCTGCCAAGAGAGGCATGTACTGGCTGATATTGACTGGGACCCGGAGAGGTTAAACTCCAGGATAATAACACATGTGTCTGCCAAGAGAGGGATGTACTGGCTGATATTGACTGGGACCCGGAGAGGTTAAACTCCAGGATAATAACACATGTGTCTGCCAAGAGAGGCATGTACTGGCTGATATTGACTGGGACCCGGAGAGGTTAAACTCCAGGATAATAACACATGTGTCTGCCAAGAGAGGCATGTACTGGCTGGTATTGACTGGCATCCGGAGAGGTTAAACTCCGGGATAATAATACATGTGTCTGCCAAGAGAGGGATGTATTGGCTGATATTGACTGGGATCCGGAGAGGTTAAACTCCGCGATAATAATACATGTGTCTGCCAAGAGAGGCATGTACTGGCTGGTATTGACTGGCATCCGGAGAGGTTAAACTCCGGGATAATAATACATGTGTCTGCCAAGAGAGGGATGTACTGGCTGGTATTGACTGGGACCCGGAGAGGTTAAACTCCAGGATAATAACACATGTGTCTGCCAAGAGAGGTATGTACTGGCTGATATTGACTGGGACCCGGAGAGGTTAAACTCCAGGATAATAACACATGTGTCTGCCAAGAGAGGTATGTACTGGCTGATATTGACTGGGACCCGGAGAGGTTAAACTCCAGGATAATAACACATGTGTCTGCCAAGAGAGGTATGTACTGGCTGATATTGACTGGGACCCGGAGAGGTTAAACTCCAGGATAATAACACATGTGTCTGCCAAGAGAGGCATGTACTGGCTGGTATTGACTGGGATCCGGAGAGGTTAAACTCCAGGATAATAACACATGTGTCTGCCAAGAGAGGTATGTACTGGCTGATATTGACTGGGATCCGGAGAGGTTAAACTCCAGGATAATAACACATGTGTCTGCCAAGAGAGGCATGTACTGGCTGATATTGACTGGGATCCGGAGAGGTTAAACTCCGCGATAATAAAACATGTGTCTGCCAAGAGAGGCATGTACTGGCTGATATTGACTGGGACCCGGAGAGGTTAAACTCCAGGATAATAACACATGTGTCTGCCAAGAGAGGCATGTACTGGCTGATATTGACTGGGATCCGGAGAGGTTAAACTCCAGGATAATAACACATGTGTCTGCCAAGAGAGGCATGTACTGGCTGATATTGACTGGGACCCGGAGAGGTTAAACTCCAGGATAATAACACATGTGTCTGCCAAGAGAGGTATGTACTGGCTGATATTGACTGGGACCCGGAGAGGTTAAACTCCAGGATAATAACACATGTGTCTGCCAAGAGAGGCATGTACTGGCTGATATTGACTGGGACCCGGAGAGGTTAAACTCCAGGATAATAACACATGTGTCTGCCAAGAGAGGTATGTACTGGCTGATATTGACTGGGACCCGGAGAGGTTAAACTCCAGGATAATAACACATGTGTCTGCCAAGAGAGGCATGTACTGGCTGATATTGACTGGGACCCGGAGAGGTTAAACTCCAGGATAATAACACATGTGTCTGCCAAGAGAGGGATGTACTGGCTGATATTGACTGGGACCCGGAGAGGTTAAACTCCAGGATAATAACACATGTGTCTGCCAAGTGAGGTATGTACTGGCTGATATTGACTGGGACCCGGAGAGGTTAAACTCCAGGATAATAACACATGTGTCTGCCAAGAGAGGCATGTACTGGCTGATATTGACTGGGACCCGGAGAGGTTAAACTCCAGGATAATAACACATGTGTCTGCCAAGAGAGGGATGTACTGGCTGATATTGACTGGGACCCGGAGAGGTTAAACTCCAGGATAATAACACATGTGTCTGCCAAGAGAGGTATGTACTGGCTGATATTGACTGGGACCCGGAGAGGTTAAACTCCAGGATAATAACACATGTGTCTGCCAAGAGAGGCATGTACTGGCTGATATTGACTGGGACCCGGAGAGGTTAAACTCCAGGATAATAACACATGTGTCTGCCAAGAGAGGGATGTACTGGCTGATATTGACTGGGACCCGGAGAGGTTAAACTCCAGGATAATAACACATGTGTCTGCCAAGAGAGGGATGTACTGGCTGATATTGACTGGGACCCGGAGAGGTTAAACTCCAGGATAATAACACATGTGTCTGCCAAGAGAGGTATGTACTGGCTGATATTGACTGGGACCCGGAGAGGTTAAACTCCAGGATAATAACACATGTGTCTGCCAAGAGAGGCATGTACTGGCTGATATTGACTGGGACCCGGAGAGGTTAAACTCCAGGATAATAACACATGTGTCTGCCAAGAGAGGGATGTACTGGCTGATATTGACTGGGACCCGGAGAGGTTAAACTCCAGGATAATAACACATGTGTCTGCCAAGAGAGGTATGTACTGGCTGATATTGACTGGGATCCGGAGAGGTTAAACTCCAGGATAATAACACATGTGTCTGCCAAGAGAGGCATGTACTGGCTGATATTGACTGGGACCCGGAGAGGTTAAACTCCAGGATAATAACACATGTGTCTGCCAAGAGAGGGATGTACTGGCTGATATTGACTGGGACCCGGAGAGGTTAAACTCCAGGATAATAACACATGTGTCTGCCAAGAGAGGCATGTACTGGCTGATATTGACTCGGACCCGGAGAGGTTAAACTCCAGGATAATAACACATGTGTCTGCCAAGAGAGGGATGTACTGGCTGATATTGACTGGGACCCGGAGAGGTTAAACTCCAGGATAATAACACATGTGTCTGCCAAGAGAGGTATGTACTGGCTGATATTGACTGGGACCCGGAGAGGTTAAACTCCAGGATAATAACACATGTGTCTGCCAAGAGAGGCATGTACTGGCTGATATTGACTGGGACCCGGAGAGGTTAAACTCCAGGATAATAACACATGTGTCTGCCAAGAGAGGGATGTACTGGCTGATATTGACTGGGACCCGGAGAGGTTAAACTCCAGGATAATAACACATGTGTCTGCCAAGAGAGGCATGTACTGGCTGATATTGACTGGGACCCGGAGAGGTTAAACTCCAGGATAATAACACATGTGTCTGCCAAGAGAGGGATGTACTGGCTGATATTGACTGGGACCCGGAGAGGTTAAACTCCAGGATAATAACACATGTGTCTGCCAAGAGAGGCATGTACTGGCTGATATTGACTGGGACCCGGAGAGGTTAAACTCCAGGATAATAACACATGTGTCTGCCAAGAGAGGGATGTACTGGCTGATATTGACTGGGACCCGGAGAGGTTAAACTCCAGGATAATAACTCATGTGTCTGCCAAGAGAGGTATGTACTGGCTGATATTGACTGGGACCCGGAGAGGTTAAACTCCAGGATAATAACACATGTGTCTGCCAAGAGAGGCATGTACTGGCTGATATTGACTGGGACCCGGAGAGGTTAAACTCCAGGATAATAACACATGTGTCTGCCAAGAGAGGGATGTACTGGCTGATATTGACTGGGACCCGGAGAGGTTAAACTCCAGGATAATAACACATGTGTCTGCCAAGTAAGGTATGTACTGGCTGATATTGACTGGGACCCGGAGAGGTTAAACTCCAGGATAATAACACATGTGTCTGCCAAGAGAGGCATGTACTGGCTGATATTGACTGGGACCCGGAGAGGTTAAACTCCAGGATAATAACACATGTGTCTGCCAAGAGAGGGATGTACTGGCTGATATTGACTGGGACCCGGAGAGGTTAAACTCCAGGATAATAATACATGTGTCTGCCAAGAGAGGGATGTACTGGCTGATATTGACTGGGACCCGGAGAGGTTAAACTCCGCGATAATAATACATGTGTCTGCCAAGAGAGGCATGTACTGGCTGGTATTGACTGGCATCCGGAGAGGTTAAACTCCGGGATAATAACACATGTGTCTGCCAAGAGAGGTATGTACTGGCTGATATTGACTGGGACCCGGAGAGGTTAAACTCCAGGATAATAACACATGTGTCTGCCAAGAGAGGTATGTACTGGCTGATATTGACTGGGACCCGGAGAGGTTAAACTCCAGGATAATAACACATGTGTCTGCCAAGAGAGGCATGTACTGGCTGGTATTGACTGGGACCCGGAGAGGTTAAACTCCAGGATAATAACACATGTGTCTGCCAAGAGAGGTATGTACTGGCTGATATTGACTGGGATCCGGAGAGGTTAAATTCCAGGATAATAACACATGTGTCTGCCAAGAGAGGCATGTACTGGCTGATATTGACTGGGACCCGGAGAGGTTAAACTCCAGGATAATAACACATGTGTCTGCCAAGAGAGGTATGTACTGGCTGATATTGACTGGGACCCGGAGAGGTTAAACTCCAGGATAATAACACATGTGTCTGCCAAGAGAGGTATGTACTGGCTGATATTGACTGGGACCCGGAGAGGTTAAACTCCAGGATAATAACACATGTGTCTGCCAAGAGAGGGATGTACTGGCTGATATTGACTGGGACCCGGAGAGGTTAAACTCCAGGATAATAATACATGTGTCTGCCAAGAGAGGGATGTACTGGCTGATATTGACTGGGACCCGGAGAGGTTAAACTCCAGGATAATAAAACATGTGTCTGCCAAGAGAGGCATGTACTGGCTGATATTGACTGGGATCCGGAGAGGTTAAACTCCGCGATAATAATACATGTGTCTGCCAAGAGAGGCATGTACTGGCTGGTATTGACTGGCATCCGGAGAGGTTAAACTCCGGGATAATAATACATGTGTCTGCCAAGAGAGGGATGTACTGGCTGGTATTGACTGGGATCCGGAGAGGTTAAACTCTGCGATAATAACACATGTGTCTGCCAAGAGAGGCATGTACTGGCTGGTATTGACTGGGATCCGGAGAGGTTAAACTCCAGGATAATAACACATGTGTCTGCCAAGAGAGGTATGTACTGGCTGATATTGACTGGGACCCGGAGAGGTTAAACTCCAGGATAATAACACATGTGTCTGCCAAGAGAGGTATGTACTGGCTGATATTGACTGGGACCCGGAGAGGTTAAACTCCAGGATAATAACACATGTGTCTGCCAAGAGAGGTATGTACTGGCTGATATTGACTGGGACCCGGAGAGGTTAAACTCCAGGATAATAACACATGTGTCTGCCAAGAGAGGCATGTACTGGCTGGTATTGACTGGGACCCGGAGAGGTTAAACTCCAGGATAATAACACATGTGTCTGCCAAGAGAGGTATGTACTGGCTGATATTGACTGGGACCCGGAGAGGTTAAACTCCAGGATAATAACACATGTGTCTGCCAAGAGAGGTATGTACTGGCTGATATTGACTGGGACCCGGAGAGGTTAAACTCCAGGATAATAACACATGTGTCTGCCAAGAGAGGTATGTACTGGCTGATATTGACTGGGACCCGGAGAGGTTAAACTCCAGGATAATAACACATGTGTCTGCCAAGAGAGGTATGTACTGGCTGATATTGACTGGGACCCGGAGAGTTTAAACTCCAGGATAATAACACATGTGTCTGCCAAGAGAGGCATGTACTGGCTGATATTGACTGGGACCCGGAGAGGTTAAACTCCAGGATAATAACACATGTGTCTGCCAAGAGAGGTATGTACTGGCTGATATTGACTGGGACCCGGAGAGGTTAAACTCCAGGATAATAACACATGTGTCTGCCAAGAGAGGCATGTACTGGCTGGTATTGACTGGGATCCGGAGAGGTTAAACTCCAGGATAATAACACATGTGTCTGCCAAGAGAGGTATGTACTGGCTGATATTGACTGGGACCCGGAGAGGTTAAACTCCAGGATAATAACACATGTGTCTGCCAAGAGAGGCATGTACTGGCTGGTATTGACTGGGACCCGGAGAGGTTAAACTCCAGGATAATAACACATGTGTCTGCCAAGAGAGGTATGTACTGGCTGATATTGACTGGGACCCGGAGAGGTTAAACTCCAGGATAATAACACATGTGTCTGCCAAGAGAGGTATGTACTGGCTGATATTGACTGGGACCCGGAGAGGTTAAACTCCAGGATAATAACACATGTGTCTGCCAAGAGAGGTATGTACTGGCTGATATTGACTGGGACCCGGAGAGGTTAAACTCCAGGATAATAACACATGTGTCTGCCAAGAGAGGTATGTACTGGCTGATATTGACTGGGACCCGGAGAGTTTAAACTCCAGGATAATAACACATGTGTCTGCCAAGAGAGGCATGTACTGGCTGATATTGACTGGGACCCGGAGAGGTTAAACTCCAGGATAATAACACATGTGTCTGCCAAGAGAGGTATGTACTGGCTGATATTGACTGGGACCCGGAGAGGTTAAACTCCAGGATAATAACACATGTGTCTGCCAAGAGAGGCATGTACTGGCTGGTATTGACTGGGATCCGGAGAGGTTAAACTCCAGGATAATAACACATGTGTCTGCCAAGAGAGGTATGTACTGGCTGATATTGACTGGGACCCGGAGAGGTTAAACTCCAGGATAATAACACATGTGTCTGCCAAGAGAGGCATGTACTGGCTGATATTGACTGGGACCCGGAGAGGTTAAACTCCAGGATAATAACACATGTGTCTGCCAAGAGAGGTATGTACTGGCTGGTATTGACTGGGATCCGGAGAGGTTAAACTCTGCGATAATAAAACATGTGTCTACCAAGAGAGGCGTGTACTGGCTGGTATTGACTGGGATCCGGAGAGGTTAAACTCTGCGATAATAACACATGTGTCTGCCAAGAGAGGCATGTACTGGCTGGTATTGACTGGGATCCGGAGAGGTTAAACTCCAGGATAATAACACATGTGTCTGCCAAGAGAGGTATGTACTGGCTGATATTGACTGGGACCCGGAGAGGTTAAACTCCAGGATAATAACACATGTGTCTGCCAAGAGAGGCATGTACTGGCTGATATTGACTTGGACCCGGAGAGGTTAAACTCCAGGATAATAACACATGTGTCTGCCAAGAGAGGTATGTACTGGCTGATATTGACTGGGACCCGGAGAGGTTAAACTCCAGGATAATAACACATGTGTCTGCCAAGAGAGGCATGTACTGGCTGATATTGACTGGGATCCGGAGAGGTTAAACTCCAGGATAATTACACATGTGTCTGCCAAGAGAGGTATGTACTGGCTGATATTGACTGGGACCCGGAGAGGTTAAACTCCAGGATAATAACACATGTGTCTGCCAAGAGAGGCATGTACTGGCTGATATTGACTGGGATCCGGAGAGGTTAAACTCCGCGATAATAAAACATGTGTCTGCCAAGAGAGGCATGTACTGGCTGGTATTGACTGGGATCCGGAGAGGTTAAACTCCAGGATAATAACACATGTGTCTGCCAAGAGAGGTATGTACTGGCTGATATTGACTGGGACCCGGAGAGGTTAAACTCCAGGATAATAACACATGTGTCTGCCAAGAGAGGTATGTACTGGCTGATATTGACTGGGACCCGGAGAGGTTAAACTCCAGGATAATAACACATGTGTCTGCCAAGAGAGGCATGTACTGGCTGATATTGACTGGGACCCGGAGAGGTTAAACTCCAGGATAATAACACATGTGTCTGCCAAGAGAGGTATGTACTGGCTGATATTGACTGGGACCCGGAGAGGTTAAACTCCAGGATAATAACACATGTGTCTGCCAAGAGAGGCATGTACTGGCTGATATTGACTGGGATCCGGAGAGGTTAAACTCCGCGATAATAAAACATGTGTCTGCCAAGAGAGGCATGTACTGGCTGGTATTGACTGGGATCCGGAGAGGTTAAACTCCAGGATAATAATACATGTGTCTGCCAAGAGAGGTATGTACTGGCTGATATTGACTGGGACCCGGAGAGGTTAAACTCCAGGATAATAACACATGTGTCTGCCAAGAGAGGTATGTACTGGCTGATATTGACTGGGACCCGGAGAGGTTAAACTCCAGGATAATAACACATGTGTCTGCCAAGAGAGGTATGTACTGGCTGATATTGACTGGGACCCGGAGAGGTTAAACTCCAGGATAATAAAACATGTGTCTGCCAAGAGAGGCATGTACTGGCTGATATTGACTGGGATCCGGAGAGGTTAAACTCCGCGATAATAAAACATGTGTCTGCCAAGAGAGGCATGTACTGGCTGGTATTGACTGGGATCCGGAGAGGTTAAACTCCGCGATAATAAAACATGTGTCTGCCAAGAGAGGCATGTACTGGCTGGTATTGACTGGGATCCGGAGAGGTTAAACTCCGCGATAATAAAACATGTGTCTGCCAAGAGAGGCATGTACTGGCTGGTATTGACTGGGATCCGGAGAGGTTAAACTCCGCGATAATAAAACATGTGTCTGCCAAGAGAGGCATGTACTGGCTGGTATTGACTGGGATCCGGAGAGGTTAAACTCCGCGATAATAAAACATGTGTCTGCCAAGAGAGGCATGTACTGGCTGGTATTGACTGGGATCCGGAGAGGTTAAACTCCGCGATAATAACACATGTGTCTGCCAAGAGAGGTATGTACTGGCTGATATTGACTGGGACCCGGAGAGGTTAAACTCCAGGATAATAACACATGTGTCTGCCAAGAGAGGTATGTACTGGCTGATATTGACTGGGACCCGGAGAGGTTAAACTCCAGGATAATAACACATGTGTCTGCCAAGAGAGGCATGTACTGGCTGGTATTGACTGGGACCCGGAGAGGTTAAACTCCAGGATAATAACACATGTGTCTGCCAAGAGAGGTATGTACTGGCTGATATTGACTGGGACCCGGAGAGGTTAAACTCCAGGATAATAACACATGTGTCTGCCAAGAGAGGTATGTACTGGCTGATATTGACTGGGACCCGGAGAGGTTAAACTCCAGGATAATAACACATGTGTCTGCCAAGAGAGGTATGTACTGGCTGATATTGACTGGGACCCGGAGAGGTTAAACTCCAGGATAATAACACATGTGTCTGCCAAGAGAGGTATGTACTGGCTGATATTGACTGGGACCCGGAGAGTTTAAACTCCAGGATAATAACACATGTGTCTGCCAAGAGAGGCATGTACTGGCTGATATTGACTGGGACCCGGAGAGGGTAAACTCCAGGATAATAACACATGTGTCTGCCAAGAGAGGTATGTACTGGCTGATATTGACTGGGACCCGGAGAGGTTAAACTCCAGGATAATAACACATGTGTCTGCCAAGAGAGGCATGTACTGGCTGGTATTGACTGGGATCCGGAGAGGTTAAACTCCAGGATAATAACACATGTGTCTGCCAAGAGAGGTATGTACTGGCTGATATTGACTGGGACCCGGAGAGGTTAAACTCCAGGATAATAACACATGTGTCTGCCAAGAGAGGCATGTACTGGCTGGTATTGACTGGGACCCGGAGAGGTTAAACTCCAGGATAATAACACATGTGTCTGCCAAGAGAGGTATGTACTGGCTGATATTGACTGGGACCCGGAGAGGTTAAACTCCAGGATAATAACACATGTGTCTGCCAAGAGAGGTATGTACTGGCTGATATTGACTGGGACCCGGAGAGGTTAAACTCCAGGATAATAACACATGTGTCTGCCAAGAGAGGTATGTACTGGCTGATATTGACTGGGACCCGGAGAGGTTAAACTCCAGGATAATAACACATGTGTCTGCCAAGAGAGGTATGTACTGGCTGATATTGACTGGGACCCGGAGAGTTTAAACTCCAGGATAATAACACATGTGTCTGCCAAGAGAGGCATGTACTGGCTGATATTGACTGGGACCCGGAGAGGTTAAACTCCAGGATAATAACACATGTGTCTGCCAAGAGAGGTATGTACTGGCTGATATTGACTGGGACCCGGAGAGGTTAAACTCCAGGATAATAACACATGTGTCTGCCAAGAGAGGCATGTACTGGCTGGTATTGACTGGGATCCGGAGAGGTTAAACTCCAGGATAATAACACATGTGTCTGCCAAGAGAGGTATGTACTGGCTGATATTGACTGGGACCCGGAGAGGTTAAACTCCAGGATAATAACACATGTGTCTGCCAAGAGAGGCATGTACTGGCTGATATTGACTGGGACCCGGAGAGGTTAAACTCCAGGATAATAACACATGTGTCTGCCAAGAGAGGTATGTACTGGCTGGTATTGACTGGGATCCGGAGAGGTTAAACTCTGCGATAATAAAACATGTGTCTACCAAGAGAGGCGTGTACTGGCTGGTATTGACTGGAATCCGGAGAGGTTAAACTCTGCGATAATAACACATGTGTCTGCCAAGAGAGGCATGTACTGGCTGGTATTGACTGGGATCCGGAGAGGTTAAACTCCAGGATAATAACACATGTGTCTGCCAAGAGAGGTATGTACTGGCTGATATTGACTGGGACCCGGAGAGGTTAAACTCCAGGATAATAACACATGTGTCTGCCAAGAGAGGCATGTACTGGCTGATATTGACTGGGACCCGGAGAGGTTAAACTCCAGGATAATAACACATGTGTCTGCCAAGAGAGGTATGTACTGGCTGATATTGACTGGGACCCGGAGAGGTTAAACTCCAGGATAATAACACATGTGTCTGCCAAGAGAGGCATGTACTGGCTGATATTGACTGGGATCCGGAGAGGTTAAACTCCAGGATAATAACACATGTGTCTGCCAAGAGAGGTATGTACTGGGTGATATTGACTGGGACCCGGAGAGGTTAAACTCCAGGATAATAACACATGTGTCTGCCAAGAGAGGCATGTACTGGCTGATATTGACTGGGATCCGGAGAGGTTAAACTCCGCGATAATAAAACATGTGTCTGCCAAGAGAGGCATGTACTGGCTGGTATTGACTGGGATCCGGAGAGGTTAAACTCCAGGATAATAATACATGTGTCTGCCAAGAGAGGTATGTACTGGCTGATATTGACTGGGACCCGGAGAGGTTAAACTCCGCGATAATAAAACATGTGTCTGCCAAGAGAGGCATGTACTGGCTGGTATTGACTGGGATCCGGAGAGGTTAAACTCCAGGATAATAATACATGTGTCTGCCAAGAGAGGTATGTACTGGCTGATATTGACTGGGACCCGGAGAGGTTAAACTCCGCGATAATAAAACATGTGTCTGCCAAGAGAGGCATGTACTGGCTGGTATTGACTGGGATCCGGAGAGGTTAAACTCCAGGATAATAATACATGTGTCTGCCAAGAGAGGTATGTACTGGCTGATATTGACTGGGACCCGGAGAGGTTAAACTCCGCGATAATAAAACATGTGTCTGCCAAGAGAGGCATGTACTGGCTGGTATTGACTGGGATCCGGAGAGGTTAAACTCCAGGATAATAACACATGTGTCTGCCAAGA
The DNA here is from genome assembly GCA_963932145.1 of Acanthosepion lycidas. Classification (NCBI taxonomy): domain Eukaryota; kingdom Metazoa; phylum Mollusca; class Cephalopoda; order Sepiida; family Sepiidae; genus Acanthosepion; species Acanthosepion lycidas. Next base: position 46,168,808 of record OZ010604.1, read on the forward strand.
GAGGTATGTACTGGCTGATATTGACTGGGACCCAGAGAGGTTAAACTCCAGGATAATAACACATGTGTCTGCCAAGAGAGGTATGTACTGGCTGATATTGACTGGGACCCGGAGAGGTTAAACTCCAGGATAATAACACATGTGTCTGCCAAGAGAGGTATGTACTGGCTGATATTGACTGGGACCCGGAGAGGTTAAACTCCAGGATAATAACACATGTGTCTGCCAAGAGAGGCATGTACTGGCTGATATTGACTGGGACCCGGAGAGGTTAAACTCCAGGATAATAACACATGTGTCTGCCAAGAGAGGTATGTACTGGCTGATATTGACTGGGACCCGGAGAGGTTAAACTCCAGGATAATAACACATGTGTCTGCCAAGAGAGGCATGTACTGGCTGATATTGACTGGGATCCGGAGAGGTTAAACTCCGCGATAATAAAACATGTGTCTGCCAAGAGAGGCATGTACTGGCTGGTATTGACTGGGATCCGGAGAGGTTAAACTCCAGGATAATAATACATGTGTCTGCCAAGAGAGGTATGTACTGGCTGATATTGACTGGGACCCGGAGAGGTTAAACTCCAGGATAATAACACATGTGTCTGCCAAGAGAGGTATGTACTGGCTGATATTGACTGGGACCCGGAGAGTTTAAACTCCAGGATAATAACACATGTGTCTGCCAAGAGAGGTATGTACTGGCTGATATTGACTGGGACCCGGAGAGGTTAAACTCCAGGATAATAAAACATGTGTCTGCCAAGAGAGGCATGTACTGGCTGATATTGACTGGGATCCGGAGAGGTTAAACTCCGCGATAATAAAACATGTGTCTGCCAAGAGAGGCATGTACTGGCTGGTATTGACTGGGATCCGGAGAGGTTAAACTCCGCGATAATAAAACATGTGTCTGCCAAGAGAGGCATGTACTGGCTGGTATTGACTGGGATCCGGAGAGGTTAAACTCCGCGATAATAAAACATGTGTCTGCCAAGAGAGGCATGTACTGGCTGGTATTGACTGGGATCCGGAGAGGTTAAACTCCGCGATAATAAAACATGTGTCTGCCAAGAGAGGCATGTACTGGCTGGTATTGACTGGGATCCGGAGAGGTTAAACTCCGCGATAATAAAACATGTGTCTGCCAAGAGAGGCATGTACTGGCTGGTATTGACTGGGATCCGGAGAGGTTAAACTCCGCGATAATAACACATGTGTCTGCCAAGAGAGGTATGTACTGGCTGATATTGACTGGGACCCGGAGAGGTTAAACTCCAGGATAATAACACATGTGTCTGCCAAGAGAGGTATGTACTGGCTGATATTGACTGGGACCCGGAGAGGTTAAACTCCAGGATAATAACACATGTGTCTGCCAAGAGAGGCATGTACTGGCTGGTATTGACTGGGACCCGGAGAGGTTAAACTCCAGGATAATAACACATGTGTCTGCCAAGAGAGGTATGTACTGGCTGATATTGACTGGGACCCGGAGAGGTTAAACTCCAGGATAATAACACATGTGTCTGCCAAGAGAGGTATGTACTGGCTGATATTGACTGGGACCCGGAGAGGTTAAACTCCAGGATAATAACACATGTGTCTGCCAAGAGAGGTATGTACTGGCTGATATTGACTGGGACCCGGAGAGGTTAAACTCCAGGATAATAACACATGTGTCTGCCAAGAGAGGTATGTACTGGCTGATATTGACTGGGACCCGGAGAGTTTAAACTCCAGGATAATAACACATGTGTCTGCCAAGAGAGGCATGTACTGGCTGATATTGACTGGGACCCGGAGAGGTTAAACTCCAGGATAATAACACATGTGTCTGCCAAGAGAGGTATGTACTGGCTGATATTGACTGGGACCCGGAGAGGTTAAACTCCAGGATAATAACACATGTGTCTGCCAAGAGAGGCATGAACTGGCTGGTATTGACTGGGATCCGGAGAGGTTAAACTCCAGGATAATAACACATGTGTCTGCCAAGAGAGGTATGTACTGGCTGATATTGACTGGGACCCGGAGAGGTTAAACTCCAGGATAATAACACATGTGTCTGCCAAGAGAGGCATGTACTGGCTGGTATTGACTGGGACCCGGAGAGGTTAAACTCCAGGATAATAACACATGTGTCTGCCAAGAGAGGTATGTACTGGCTGATATTGACTGGGACCCGGAGAGGTTAAACTCCAGGATAATAACACATGTGTCTGCCAAGAGAGGTATGTACTGGCTGATATTGACTGGGACCCGGAGAGGTTAAACTCCAGGATAATAACACATGTGTCTGCCAAGAGAGGTATGTACTGGCTGATATTGACTGGGACCCGGAGAGGTTAAACTCCAGGATAATAACACATGTGTCTGCCAAGAGAGGTATGTACTGGCTGATATTGACTGGGACCCGGAGAGTTTAAACTCCAGGATAATAACACATGTGTCTGCCAAGAGAGGCATGTACTGGCTGATATTGACTGGGACCCGGAGAGGTTAAACTCCAGGATAATAACACATGTGTCTGCCAAGAGAGGTATGTACTGGCTGATATTGACTGGGACCCGGAGAGGTTAAACTCCAGGATAATAACACATGTGTCTGCCAAGAGAGGCATGTACTGGCTGGTATTGACTGGGATCCGGAGAGGTTAAACTCCAGGATAATAACACATGTGTCTGCCAAGAGAGGTATGTACTGGCTGATATTGACTGGGACCCGGAGAGGTTAAACTCCAGGATAATAACACATGTGTCTGCCAAGAGAGGCATGTACTGGCTGATATTGACTGGGACCCGGAGAGGTTAAACTCCAGGATAATAACACATGTGTCTGCCAAGAGAGGTATGTACTGGCTGGTATTGACTGGGATCCGGAGAGGTTAAACTCTGCGATAATAAAACATGTGTCTACCAAGAGAGGCGTGTACTGGCTGGTATTGACTGGGATCCGGAGAGGTTAAACTCTGCGATAATAACACATGTGTCTGCCAAGAGAGGCATGTACTGGCTGGTATTGACTGGGATCCGGAGAGGTTAAACTCCAGGATAATAACACATGTGTCTGCCAAGAGAGGTATGTACTGGCTGATATTGACTGGGACCCGGAGAGGTTAAACTCCAGGATAATAACACATGTGTCTGCCAAGAGAGGCATGTACTGGCTGATATTGACTGGGACCCGGAGAGGTTAAACTCCAGGATAATAACACATGTGTCTGCCAAGAGAGGTATGTACTGGCTGATATTGACTGGGACCCGGAGAGGTTAAACTCCAGGATAATAACACATGTGTCTGCCAAGAGAGGCATGTACTGGCTGATATTGACTGGGATCCGGAGAGGTTAAACTCCAGGATAATAACACATGTGTCTGCCAAGAGAGGTATGTACTGGCTGATATTGACTGGGACCCGGAGAGGTTAAACTCCAGGATAATAACACATGTGTCTGCCAAGAGAGGCATGTACTGGCTGATATTGACTGGGATCCGGAGAGGTTAAACTCCGCGATAATAAAACATGTGTCTGCCAAGAGAGGCATGTACTGGCTGGTATTGACTGGGATCCGGAGAGGTTAAACTCCAGGATAATAATACATGTGTCTGCCAAGAGAGGTATGTACTGGCTGATATTGACTGGGACCCGGAGAGGTTAAACTCCGCGATAATAAAACATGTGTCTGCCAAGAGAGGCATGTACTGGCTGGTATTGACTGGGATCCGGAGAGGTTAAACTCCAGGATAATAATACATGTGTCTGCCAAGAGAGGTATGTACTGGCTGATATTGACTGGGACCCGGAGAGGTTAAACTCCGCGATAATAAAACATGTGTCTGCCAAGAGAGGCATGTACTGGCTGGTATTGACTGGGATCCGGAGAGGTTAAACTCCAGGATAATAATACATGTGTCTGCCAAGAGAGGTATGTACTGGCTGATATTGACTGGGACCCGGAGAGGTTAAACTCCGCGATAATAAAACATGTGTCTGCCAAGAGAGGCATGTACTGGCTGGTATTGACTGGGATCCGGAGAGGTTAAACTCCAGGATAATAACACATGTGTCTGCCAAGAGAGGTATGTACTGGCTGATATTGACTGGGACCCAGAGAGGTTAAACTCCAGGATAATAACACATGTGTCTGCCAAGAGAGGTATGTACTGGCTGATATTGACTGGGACCCGGAGAGGTTAAACTCCAGGATAATAACACATGTGTCTGCCAAGAGAGGTATGTACTGGCTGATATTGACTGGGACCCGGAGAGGTTAAACTCCAGGATAATAACACATGTGTCTGCCAAGAGAGGCATGTACTGGCTGATATTGACTGGGACCCGGAGAGGTTAAACTCCAGGATAATAACACATGTGTCTGCCAAGAGAGGTATGTACTGGCTGATATTGACTGGGACCCGGAGAGGTTAAACTCCAGGATAATAACACATGTGTCTGCCAAGAGAGGCATGTACTGGCTGATATTGACTGGGATCCGGAGAGGTTAAAGTCCGCGATAATAAAACATGTGTCTGCCAAGAGAGGCATGTACTGGCTGGTATTGACTGGGATCCGGAGAGGTTAAACTCCAGGATAATAATACATGTGTCTGCCAAGAGAGGTATGTACTGGCTGATATTGACTGGGACCCGGAGAGGTTAAACTCCAGGATAATAACACATGTGTCTGCCAAGAGAGGTATGTACTGGCTGATATTGACTGGGACCCGGAGAGTTTAAACTCCAGGATAATAACACATGTGTCTGCCAAGAGAGGTATGTACTGGCTGATATTGACTGGGACCCGGAGAGGTTAAACTCCAGGATAATAAAACATGTGTCTGCCAAGAGAGGCATGTACTGGCTGATATTGACTGGGATCCGGAGAGGTTAAACTCCGCGATAATAAAACATGTGTCTGCCAAGAGAGGCATGTACTGGCTGGTATTGACTGGGATCCGGAGAGGTTAAACTCCGCGATAATAAAACATGTGTCTGCCAAGAGAGGCATGTACTGGCTGGTATTGACTGGGATCCGGAGAGGTTAAACTCCGCGATAATAAAACATGTGTCTGCCAAGAGAGGCATGTACTGGCTGGTATTGACTGGGATCCGGAGAGGTTAAACTCCGCGATAATAAAACATGTGTCTGCCAAGAGAGGCATGTACTGGCTGGTATTGACTGGGATCCGGAGAGGTTAAACTCCGCGATAATAAAACATGTGTCTGCCAAGAGAGGCATGTACTGGCTGGTATTGACTGGGATCCGGAGAGGTTAAACTCCGCGATAATAAAACATGTGTCTGCCAAGAGAGGCATGTACTGGCTGGTATTGACTGGCATCCGGAGAGGTTAAACTCCGCGATAATAAAACATGTGTCTGCCAAGAGAGGCATGTACTGGCTGGTATTGACTGGGATCCGGAGAGGTTAAACTCTGCGATAATAAAACATGTGTCTACCAAGAGAGGCGTGTACTGGCTGGTATTGACTGGGATCCGGAGAGGTTAAACTCTGCGATAATAACACATGTGTCTGCCAAGAGAGGCATGTACTGGCTGGTATTGACTGGGATCCGGAGAGGTTAAACTCCAGGATAATAACACATGTGTCTGCCAAGAGAGGTATGTACTGGCTGATATTGACTGGGACCCGGAGAGGTTAAACTCCAGGATAATAACACATGTGTCTGCCAAGAGAGGCATGTACTGGCTGATATTGACTGGGACCCGGAGAGGTTAAACTCCAGGATAATAACACATGTGTCTGCCAAGAGAGGTATGTACTGGCTGATATTGACTGGGACCCGGAGAGGTTAAACTCCAGGATAATAACACATGTGTCTGCCAAGAGAGGCATGTACTGGCTGATATTGACTGGGATCCGGAGAGGTTAAACTCCAGGATAATAACACATGTGTCTGCCAAGAGAGGTATGTACTGGCTGATATTGACTGGGACCCGGAGAGGTTAAACTCCAGGATAATAACACATGTGTCTGCCAAGAGAGGCATGTACTGGCTGATATTGACTGGGATCCGGAGAGGTTAAACTCCGCGATAATAAAACATGTGTCTGCCAAGAGAGGCATGTACTGGCTGGTATTGACTGGGATCCGGAGAGGTTAAACTCCAGGATAATAATACATGTGTCTGCCAAGAGAGGTATGTACTGGCTGATATTGACTGGGACCCGGAGAGGTTAAACTCCGCGATAATAAAACATGTGTCTGCCAAGAGAGGCATGTACTGGCTGGTATTGACTGGGATCCGGAGAGGTTAAACTCCAGGATAATAATACATGTGTCTGCCAAGAGAGGTATGTACTGGCTGATATTGACTGGGACCCGGAGAGGTTAAACTCCGCGATAATAAAACATGTGTCTGCCAAGAGAGGCATGTACTGGCTGGTATTGACTGGGATCCGGAGAGGTTAAACTCCAGGATAATAACACATGTGTCTGCCAAGAGAGGTATGTACTGGCTGATATTGACTGGGACCCAGAGAGGTTAAACTCCAGGATAATAACACATGTGTCTGCCAAGAGAGGTATGTACTGGCTGATATTGACTGGGACCCGGAGAGGTTAAACTCCAGGATAATAACACATGTGTCTGCCAAGAGAGGTATGTACTGGCTGATATTGACTGGGACCCGGAGAGGTTAAACTCCAGGATAATAACACATGTGTCTGCCAAGAGAGGCATGTACTGGCTGATATTGACTGGGACCCGGAGAGGTTAAACTCCAGGATAATAACACATGTGTCTGCCAAGAGAGGTATGTACTGGCTGATATTGACTGGGACCCGGAGAGGTTAAACTCCAGGATAATAACACATGTGTCTGCCAAGAGAGGCATGTACTGGCTGATATTGACTGGGATCCGGAGAGGTTAAAGTCCGCGATAATAAAACATGTGTCTGCCAAGAGAGGCATGTACTGGCTGGTATTGACTGGGATCCGGAGAGGTTAAACTCCAGGATAATAATACATGTGTCTGCCAAGAGAGGTATGTACTGGCTGATATTGACTGGGACCCGGAGAGGTTAAACTCCAGGATAATAACACATGTGTCTGCCAAGAGAGGTATGTACTGGCTGATATTGACTGGGACCCGGAGAGTTTAAACTCCAGGATAATAACACATGTGTCTGCCAAGAGAGGTATGTACTGGCTGATATTGACTGGGACCCGGAGAGGTTAAACTCCAGGATAATAAAACATGTGTCTGCCAAGAGAGGCATGTACTGGCTGATATTGACTGGGATCCGGAGAGGTTAAACTCCGCGATAATAAAACATGTGTCTGCCAAGAGAGGCATGTACTGGCTGGTATTGACTGGGATCCGGAGAGGTTAAACTCCGCGATAATAAAACATGTGTCTGCCAAGAGAGGCATGTACTGGCTGGTATTGACTGGGATCCGGAGAGGTTAAACTCCGCGATAATAAAACATGTGTCTGCCAAGAGAGGCATGTACTGGCTGGTATTGACTGGGATCCGGAGAGGTTAAACTCCGCGATAATAAAACATGTGTCTGCCAAGAGAGGCATGTACTGGCTGGTATTGACTGGGATCCGGAGAGGTTAAACTCCGCGATAATAAAACATGTGTCTGCCAAGAGAGGCATGTACTGGCTGGTATTGACTGGGATCCGGAGAGGTTAAACTCCGCGATAATAAAACATGTGTCTACCAAGAGAGGCATGTACTGGCTGGTATTGACTGGCATCCGGAGAGGTTAAACTCCGCGATAATAAAACATGTGTCTGCCAAGAGAGGCATGTACTGGCTGGTATTGACTGGGATCCGGAGAGGTTAAACTCCGCGATAATAAAACATGTGTCTGCCAAGAGAGGCATGTACTGGCTGGTATTGACTGGGATCCGGAGAGGTTAAACTCCGCGATAATAAAACATGTGTCTGCCAAGAGAGGCATGTACTGGCTGGTATTGACTGGCATCCGGAGAGGTTAAACTCCGCGATAATAATACATGTGTCTGCCAAGAGAGGCATGTACTGGCTGGTATTGACTGGGATCCGGAGAGGTTAAACTCTGCAATAATAAAACATGTGTCTGCCAAGAGAGGCATGTACTGGCTGGTATTGACTGGGATCCGGAGAGGTTAAACTCCGCGATAATAATACATGTGTCTGCCAAGAGAGGCATGTACTGGCTGGTATTGACTGGGATCCGGAGAGGTTAAACTCTGCAATAATAAAACATGTGTCTGCCAAGAGAGGCATGTACTGGCTGATATTGACTGGGATCCGGAGAGGTTAAACTCCGCGATAATAAAACATGTGTCTGCCAAGAGAGGCATGTACTGGCTGATATTGATTGGGATTCGGAGAGGTTAAACCCCGGGATAATAATACATGTGTCTGCCAAGAGAGGCATGTACTGGCTGGTATTGACTGGGATTCGCAGAGGTTAAACTCCGGGATAATAAAACATGAGTCTGCCAAGAGAGGCATTAACTGGCTGGTAGTGACTGGGATCCGGAGAGGTTAAACTCCGTGATAATAAAACATGGGGAATGTCGTTCGGAGTTTCCGTGGCAAGTCTTTTGCACTGTTACGTTTTTATTGACAGATCCAAAAAGTGTGAATGGTCCGACACAACCCTTCACCATTTGAAACAAATCATTGTGTTGGTTTTCTAACAACTACATCTAATTAGTTCCACACATATCCGGCTACTGCGAAAGACTCTACGAAACAACATCAACTTCATCTTGGCACTTGGAATGTACGAATTCTTCAGGACAAACAACTCAGCACCAGAAAGAAACACAGTTCTGGTCGCATTGGAGCTAAAGAAGTACAACATTGATATAGCTGCACTGATAAGTAACCATCAGCTGACTACATGAAACAAGAAAGCAAAATAAGACATCTAACAGTGTTCCTGCTGTACTTGGATACAATACATTCTTCTGTACTGTTTGTAGTCTTTTGTGCAATTCTTGAGCCGGTCTTAAAAGTCATGCCCATCATAGGCATGCAGATAATTAGTTCGTGGTCCTCGGAACCTCATACGTTGAACTCGACGGGAGAATGCCTTGATTGAGGAATTGGAGAGCCCAGTTCGAATTCCAGTCGAATCCATTAGATTCACTCCTTGGGGAAGGTATTAATCCTCTTCTACCTCCAGCTATACGTACATTGCAGAACAGACTGGGTTCTATAGCCAACTCTGAATTCACAATCTACGGAGGGTCGTTTGGGGACCTTGTGGCACGTAGTGCACCAGGTCTCTGTAATCAGCCTTTCAAAAACTGTAGTTGGTTCTGCACAAAGCTTTCACCACTATAATCAAATCATATGTGCTGGTGTCTGGCTGAGCTGCTTGCCCTTCACACGTCAAATACGACGGGAGAGTCCACCATATATATATATATATATATATATATATATATATATCTTAAGTCATGTCTCATTAAATAATTAAGACAAGTTTTGTCTACTTATTTTTAACAGAATCCTCTCGTAATTACAAACAAGTTTCTTAGTCTCCTTATTAAAATACCATGTTGACGTATCTTCATTTTATCCTGAAGTACTTTTGACATTAGCACAATGTCGTCATAAGGATCTTGTTTTTTTCTAAGATAAAAGAATTTTTCTCGTCATTTAAGTCTAATTTGTTGTGTCCATCTGAAAATTAAACTTTTATGTGTGAAGTGGAAAACGCTTAGGTTATGTACTGCACAAATTTAAATTTTATGATGTAGGTAGCCGTGCAAACGTCAAGGGAGGTAACTAAGTTATTGTAATGCCTAAATATTTTTAAAAACGAAAAAAACGATTTAAAACTATTAATTAAAACCTACATATTTTAAACTATCTACTGTAAACATTTTAAAGCATCCGTGCAGTATTACCGATTAATTTTTATTGAGAATTGCTTTTTAATTTTTAATACAGATAGCTTCAAAAATGTTCGGCTTATGCTATATTATTTTTCTAAGAAAGTATAAATGTATTTTCAACAAGAATTTTTCTGAATTGTCAATGTGGACAGGCTTGTTGTTGTAAATATTGATATATTAATAGATGCATCATTCAAAATGACCTGAAGAATTTTATGGTCATTCTT
>OZ010604.1:46181408-46223908 GCA_963932145.1 Acanthosepion lycidas
GACCCGGAATGTTTTTAATTTGCTCGCGGAGTCGACCTGCTTCCAAAATGGTATGATATGCTGGACTACGATCTCTAGGAGTAAAGCTGAAAAAGTGTAACACAGTGAAACAGTGACACACTGACATTGCATGTATTATATATATATATATATATATATATATATATATATATATATATATATGTGTGTGTGTGTGTGTGTGTGTGTGTGTGTGTCTGTGTGATATCAAGGATAGTTAATGTACCGTAATTCCCCACGTGTGATACGCAGTTTTTTCTAAAAAAAAATAATAAGCAAAATCAGGGGTGCGTATTATACACAGTTACATAAAAATCTTTAAAGAATTGGCGTTTCATCGGTCAATTTCATCACAAACGTACGACAATTTGACACTAACATTCGACGATTGTGACCCCATAACGATGTCAAATACAATCATATGTACCTAACAATACTTACAAATGTAAAATGAAATAAGAATTATCATAAAACTAATTCGTCTCTTCTTCCCCCAGCTAATGGGTTAAATAGCATGACAGAGAGTGTTCTTTCGCCGTGGTTGGCAACCAGTCTAGGTGAAAGACAACTATGAATTCAAAAACCGTAACCATAAGATTCAACTTGTCAGCTATGGTTGTAGTCGTCTAATACGTCATTATGTATGTATAGGGTGCGATTGATAAATTTTCGCCATTTTATATTTGTAATTTCGCGCATGCGCGTCGTTTGTTTTTGATTTTGTCGACTGCACAGTATAGTAGGTTCAGTTGGACTTTGTCTGTGAGAAAAAGAGCACCATGTACGCTAGAAATTTGGAAACGGCATCCTATACTGCTTACGAACATTTCAGAGTGTTTGGATGTCAATCTGAGTACAGTGCAGAGTATTCGGAGAGAGTTGGATGAGTTTAATGGTGATTACGAAGATACGGCAACTCGGAAAAGTAACTCTGATCGTCTGATAAGAAAGGAACTCGAAACGGAGGCCTACATCAAGTGCCTTGAGGAGGTGGCGCTGTCCTGGGTCAAGATGGTGGCTGCTGGAAGAAGCTATGTCTAGCAACTGGACTTTGCACCACGCCACACAAGAAGGAGAATCAAATCATGGCTGTCAGAAAATGTCTGCTACCACATGACCCCTTACATCTGGCCAACTCCCAAGACTGTAACTCGTTGATTATTAGGTGTTGGCTACAGTTGAGCGCGAGACCAATAAAACTCCTTGTAACACCAAAGATGAACTGAAGGTCAGGATTATGGCAGCATTCCCCAACTTAAACAAGGAGATTGTCTAGAAGAGTTGCAGGAGATTCCGAAGTCGCCTGGAGATCGTGGATGTAGCCAATGACGATTTTATTGAATAAATGTGATCTTTAGTATTTCAAGATATTTTTTGTGTAATTTTGGTAAATACATGTGTTAAAATGAGATATCAGTGTTATTTTCAGTTTTGCATCATCTAGACGACAATTTATCCATCGCGCACTCTATGTGTTTGTGTTAATGAGTGTGTTTCTCTATATGTGTGTTTGTATACACGTTCTTTTTATTTCTTTGGTTTTAATTTCTCCCTATCCTTGTTAATTTCTGTCGCCTTTTCTTTCTCTTTTTTTTTTCTCGTCCTACTTTGTTTCACTTTTCTCTATCTCTCCGCCTCAATCACGCACCCACTCTCTCCTTTTATCTGACTCTCTCTCTCTCTCTCTCTCTCTCTGTGTTTGCTGTACATGTCTATCTCGTCTTTCTATTTTTCCCGCGATTTTTTTCTGCACACCCGCATATTTCTTTACCCAATATTAATAGGAAACACTTGTGAAGGATCATTAAAATGTTTCCTTTTCTTGCGTGCCGAGAGTGAAAAAAAAAAAAACACATTTTCATGAAGCGCTCGAGTGGAGGTGGAGGTAGGGGTGCAAAATTTGGCGCCAATTAGAAAATAAATTGATAAGGACTAGGACTTTTTGCTATTAGAATCCATATTCTTTTCTCTTGCTGCTGCTTACAAATACTGCAAGAGAGACATCGTCTTTTACTACGAAGTTCAACCTATACAAGGCCCGGGAGCCACTCCAGGCTGCGGGTTACAGAGTAAGAGGCACAATTTATGCAGATATGTGAAGAAGATATCGGTTAACACTAGTCTTAAACAGGTTAAGATCGTAGTGATTGGGAAAGCATCCCCTTGGGAGTTGGTTATACAGAGCGGCGTTTTGCGGGAAAGAGCTACTTCTCAGCAACTGAATACGAATGGAATGAGGGTGGTTCTCTGCAATTTGCGTACCATGGCGGGTCTTGACCGTGGAAGTTAGAATTGGTAGAATTAAGGAATGGAGTTCGCCTGAACACTTTCCATGAAAATAGCGATAGAGCAGCCAGTGGCTTGCGACGTTTCGTCTGTGAGAAAGGGGTTGTAGGATGAGAAATAATTCATCACCCACAAGGACGCGGAGACACATTTGGACTCATGAAAGTATTTACTGAAAAAGCACAGAGTAAGTAAAACTGGTAAGTAAAGACTGGGCAGCTCATATTTATGTATGGCAGTAGTACACTATTTTCGATCTGAGAATACAAAGAAGCTGTCGGATGAGAAATAGTTCATCACCTACAAGGACGCGGAGACTCTTTTGGACTCATGGATGTATTTATAGAAAAGGCACAGAGTAACCAAAACTGGTATGTAAAGACTGGGCAGTTCATATCTATGTGTGGCAGCAGTACACTATTTTCGATCTGAGAATACAATGGCCTGAACATGTGTGTAACGAGGAAGTTTTAGGGAAAATGAAAAAAATAAATCACTTATACTTGTTTCTTAGTAGAAATTTTTGGAAATATAATGGGGAAAGATGCCATGGAGAATTAATTAATTAATTAGTAAGACTTGTATCACCAAACATTTATTATCTAAAAAAAATAAATATATATATACAAAGTATATTCCACTCGAACAGCTTCATCCCGTAAACCTCTGCTCTGTGGAACAGGCTCCTAACAGGATGTCTCTTCAAGCATGACAATCTTATCCTGTTCATGTCTAGAGTTAACCGCTATCTTCCTGTCCTATCCGGATAAACTTCCCCTTAATGGAACCCTCTACCTTGAATGGCCCTCGGGCCTTGTACAGGATGAACCATACTGTAAAAAAATGATAATCGTTAAAAATGCATGTCATGAAAAAAGAGGTTTATTTGAGAAGAAATTGTCATGAATAATCTTGTGAATTTTCCTGACGCATCTCATTAATGGATCCGGCGTTAGCATCGATAACTGCCTCAATACGAAAACTGAAATGTTGACATAACCGAAACAAATAATCTTTTGTCTATTTTGGACGTTGTGCTTGTTATGGCGGACTTCAGAAATTTTATTATGGTATGGGAACGTTGATCGACTTGCCCCTTGACTACGTCCTATATGTCGTCGTCCAACGGGTTCAGGTCTAGAGAACTAGAGGACCATATGTTTGGGAGTGGCGTGACCCTGGAGATTGTAACTTATCTATTGTCGGGTCTTATTAGCCTTATGAAATGGCGCACAGTCTTTTTGATAAGGTGTACGGATTTCTTTTGCCTGAACTCTCTATTCAAATCCACACAATTCTCTCTAACTCCTTTTTACTTTATATATTTGAAATAAAAGAAATATTGTGTAACTCACCATATTCAATCTTAGCAGAGTCCATCACACAAACATACAAACACAAACACTTATGCAGAAACACATACGCTCATACACACACTTTGAGGACATTGTTATTTATTTAGTAAAAGTTGTTTCGTTCGTGGAAGAAGAGTCTTTATTTGATAAAAAAAATAGCCCGAGTAATCTTTTAAATTTTCTTGACGTATGTACTTAATGAATCTGTCGTTAGCATTGTGTTATGGTGTGGAACCATAGAAAGAAAAAACACGGACCCGGATATAAGGTTAAATAGTATATTGTCGGAAACGTAGTAAAAGGTAAAGGTACTTTCTCTCAGTGGTGTCCTGACACACTCATTCACTCACTCGGTGGCTACTACTCGGTGACTTTTCCTACTCAGAGTTGGTAGCCATATTATATAGGTGTGGAAGAGTCCATTTGTAGGTAGGTCCCCACAACACATTGATAACTGCTTCATTATGAAAGCTGAAACGTTGACATACAAGAAACAGATGATCTTTATGTATCTGGGACATTGTCCTAGTTATGGCTGACTTCAGAAATTTTATTGCATTTCGTTGATTGACTTCCTTTTCGACTACACGTAATAGTACAATAGATTTAGATCCGGTATGCTAAAATGAATTTATTTTGGGCATTTCATCCACAGTTCTGTTTATCGCTCTTACGTCTCAAAAATTTTCCTTTCTGATTTTTCTTTCATTGTTACATGTTAGATCCCTTGTCTTTCATTATTTCCTTATTAGAACTATATATATATATATATATATATATATATATATATATATATATATATATAAAAGTGAGCATAGAAGTCAAGACTTAGAGGCAACAGTCTGTTTCATGCTAGATGCAATCGTTAAGTGGCCTGACAATTGCATCTAGCATGAAAACATACTGTCGCCTCTAAGTGTTGACTTGAATGTTCACACGCTCTACATCTGATATTCAGTAAATTATTCCATAAATATAGAACATCTTAAGACTATATTTCTTCATATATATATATATATATATATATATATATATATATATATATATATTTAAATAAGTTTTTTGTGGTACAGAATTTAATGATAGAAAGGAACAGATAGTAAGAAGGCATTTTTTAAAAAGCCAAAACAGAACGAACGGTTTCGTCCCAGGACTTATCAAGTATTTATTCTGGGAATTTAAAAGCGTGTAAATTATTTAATTATCGAATGTAATTAAATGGGAAAAAAAAATTATGAATTACAAAGAGACTAGAGTCCAATAATATTCAGACCCAGCAAGCATTCCCTCTGTTTACAAAGGGAAGGCTCACGGGATCTGATATACAAGGACTCCAGGACCTTGAGGTGAAAAGTGGAGTGGAACCTCGATAAAATAATAAATCGGTCACCACTAAAATTTTCCACACATTCCCTTCTATTCATCAAATGTTCAGCAATGGCAGAACCAGAACTGTTAGTCAGTTGGCTATTTCTAGAGGACGGATTCAATATCCTGGAGGGTAAATGCTGTTTAATTCTTAAATCCAAACGCTGGGACGTCCTACCTATGAAGTCATGTCCACAACTACACTTGTATTGGTAAATCACTGAATTAACATGATGGGGAGGCAGGACATCCTTACGAATGGAAGAGAAAGCAGAACGGGTACCAAATATTACCCTGACTTTTGCCGAAAAATAACAGCTATTAATTAAACGTAAAATACGTTTCGATAAAATCTCACCCTCTGTACCAATATAGGGAAGACGCAAATAAACAGGACATTTATCAGCTAATTGCGGCTTCCCTCTATGGAATTTGCTGATGACATCTTGAATAACGGATTCCAAAACATCCAACGGATATCTATTTTTTGATAATGTCATTCTAACAAAGTCAATTTCACCGCAGAGAAAACCCTCTGAGCATAACCTAAGTGCCCTGTAAATTAAGGACTTGATTAAATTAATCTTACGCTGTCTGGGACAAAAGGAGTCCCAACATGTGTAAAGTCCCGAGAAAGTGGCCTTCCTAAATACAGAAGTCTCGAACTTGTCATCAATCTTATGGACAAAAACATCCAGAAAGGAAAGACAAGAATTAGACTCCTTCTCTAAGGTGAACTTAAGGGCAGGATGGACAGAGTTTAATTTGGTGAGAAATTTGTCAGCTTTCGCATTATTAAAGAGGCAAAAGGTATCATCGACATAACGATGATACATATGAGGACGAAAAATAGGAGTAAATAAGGAAGCCTCATGAAAACCGACAAAGATATTCGCCAACGCTGGACCCAAAGGTGAACCCATAGCTACCCCGTCGATCTGTTGATACATAATATTATTAAAACTAAATTCGACAGACGCAGTGGTGAACATCATAAGCTCAACAAATATACCCTCAGGAAAATCTGGAGGAGACAAAGAGGTACGATACAATATATCGCAACATATCTCAGTAGTCTCAGACAGGGGAACACATGTAAACAGGGAGCAGATATCAAACGAACACATGAACCCACCATTAGTAGAAGAATTACGTATATTTTCCACAAAGGAGAAGGAATCTTTAATACAATATGTACTAAAGAGCGAGAAAACTGGTTGTAGCACATTCGAGAGCCAACTAGCAACTTTATGCTGGGAAGACCCAATCATAGACAGAATGGGTCGTAAAGGAACCCCGTCCTTATGGATTTTTGGTAACCGATACAGAGGGGGACGGATGAACCCAGTGGGTCTAATTAACTCTGAAATCTCAGAGGAGAGTAAGCCACTCTTGACCCACTTAATAATTGCCTTTGAAATTTAGTTTCAATTGAGGCAGTATGATAATAGGTCTCGATATATATCAATGGACATTGAAGTCAATACCCAGAGGCAACAGCTTGTTTCATACTTGAACGCAATCGATGCCCCGACGATTCGAGCATGAAAAAGACTGTCGCCTCTGGATGTTGACTTCAGTGCCCACTTTTATATTTACATACGCTCTATCCCTGATATAATCCATGAATATAGCAATACCTTTAAGATATATTTTATCATTTATTTATTTGTGTGTGTGTGTGTGTGTAGTAAAAGACGCATAATTTATGAGCAAGGTGCTTTACTAGAGAAACTATTGGTATGAGACCATTCTTGTCGCTAAAGACCATTTTTATATATATATATATATATATATATATATATATATATATATATATATATATATATATATATATATATATATATACAGGAAATCCAGTTGATATATATTCCAATGAATCCTATTAATATAATATAAAATATCAAAACTGATTCACAGGGAGAGAGAGAGAGAGAGAGAGAGAGAGAGAGAGAGAGAGAGAGAGAGAGAGAGCTTAATGTTTTATTTAAGCAGAGCATATAAGTTACAAACAATAGGAATTAAGATTTCTCTATGATGATGATGATAAGGTGAAATCATCATCAACATCATGGAGTAATCCTAATTCCTATTGTTTGTAATATATATATATATATATATATATATATATATATATATATATATATATATATATATATGAAATGATGAATTTATCTTTATTAATCCGACAGATTTTACTATTTAAACATTATTTTTAGTGGATGCCCATATTTGAGTAGACGCTCCGTTTATTTATTAAACAGTTTATCAAAGAAAAATATACATTCTCCGGCAAGATTCAAAAAGCTGTGTCCACCTTGGCAGAAGAAACCGTTGTTAGACCCGACGGGCTTTAAACTGCTTTCGGCCAAGAAGTGCGTCGATGGTGAAGTTGAATATTGCCTTATAAACGCAAATCTTTCTCAGACACTCGAAACATTCATATCTACTCAGTTTCGTGTTCTAAAGTAAAAAAAAAAAAAATTTCTAGCAAAGTGGTGAATTTTTATGTATTAAACTGATTGATTTAACCGTTATTTTTAGTGGATGCTCCGATTTTATTAAAGAGAATATTTATTTATTTTCTTCTACCGGCCTGAATATTTTTTGTGATGTTGCACGGCTTCGCTTGCCACTTTTGCTATATCAAGCAAAAGCTCGTTATCACTTTCAAAAATTCTCGTTATATTCGAGACTTCGTGGACGTTGGTACTGGTAGTAACGCCTTCCAAAAAAATCCGCACTAGTAATACTTGTTCAAGTAGTAATTGCCAAATAGTATAATGATCAGAAGAGAAACGTAATCCGTAGAGTAGTAGTGTAGTGAGAATGAACGTATAGCAATAGTGGATAGATTGAACAGTGACCTACTTCCTATGTATTCGTTTCCTTTACGATCACGTGATCTATTTAATAATGGAATCACCCATGATACGCATTGGCGATCTAGTTTCAAACCACAGTGTCGGTAACGACACTTACTCTTATAAAAGAATACTCGAGAAATCTTATGCTAAGGTACTACTCAACATTGCTGGATCATTGAAACGATCTTGAGCTCGTCGGATTTTAAAATTATGCGAGATAAAAATTATATAAGATAAATGTATAAAATATCTTACATTTTTAATATACATTAAAATATTTTAGAATTTTACGCATTATTTAAGCACTATAATGAATTAAGCTCTTTTCCTGCACGTTTTAATCTGTCTCCATACTTCATAGTTGGTGTGTACAGGACTATATATATGATTATATATATATATATATATATATATATATATATATATATATATATATATATATATATATATATATATATGATTTTTATTGTTATGGTCCAGGTTAGGACCAAGGAAGAACAACACGAACACAAGAGTAGAAATAACGAAGGTATATTACACAAAATAATAATACAAGATGTGGAAGGTGTTAGTATGACTGTCAGCCTGGTTTGGAGTGAACTACTATCGGCTCGACTCGATTTCAACCCTCTCTCTTGAGAGGCGTAGTATACATAGTGTTAGGAAGAGTTCATTCTGCAGTTATAGGTAAGGACACGTCACACACACACACACACACACACACACACACACACACACACACACACATATATATATATATATATATATATATATATATATATATATATATATATATATATATAAAGGTGAATATTGAAGTCAACACTCAGAGGCAACAGGCTGTTTCATGCTAAACGCAATCATCGGTTGGACGATTTCGTCTAGCATGAAACCGCCTGTCGCCTCTGAGTGTTGACTTCAATTTTCACTTTCACAATTACATACGATCTATCTGTGATATTGAGCACTTTATCCCATAAATATAGCACACCTTAAAACTATATTTCTATATATTTCCACATTCCATATTCTATATGTTTTCAAATATATATATATATATATATATATATATATATATATATATATATATATAGAGAGAGAGAGAGAGAGAGAGAGAGAGATATCTACATTCCAGAACAATGTTAAGTAATTGAATGACAAATTTACAAATTGGGAACCTTTCGATGTAACACGTTTCGCCACTTAAAAGGGCATCATTGGTAAATTAAGGTTTCTTTTGTAATAACAATACAAACGCCGATGAATTATACATATATATATATATATATATATATATATATATATATATATATATATATATAAACATTTTTATGTTTAACATTCTTTTTATAGATACAAGTATTTAAGTAAATGCTCTGTTTATAATAAACAGTATTAAATAACATTTACCGGCCTGAATGTCCGAGAAATTTTCATCCAAAATATTCTGTCGAAGGACGAATATTTTCTATGAAAATTTCTGCCGTCATATATATATATATATATATATATATATATATATATATATATACCGGGTGTACTAGGAAAATTATCCAAATTGTGTAATAGCAAAATTGTCTATTTGTTAGATTAAGATTTGAACCGTTGTATCTTAGAAATGATTAAAGATATCTTACTGGAAGTTTTTTATAACACTACTGGATTCTACTTTAAGCAGTAAGAATGTATAATTACTCTTGAAGCATAAACCTTTGAGCCCTGACCACCGCTTTACCGATGGTAGAGAAAAATGACTTAATGCTCAGCTACCTGTAACTAGTTTTATATCTACCGTGAAACATTAGATCCTAATTATTTGCCATTTTTGACTCAGAAGATCAGGGAGAAGGATTAAAATTGTTCAGAAACGCAGGGCTCAAATGAATTAACAGAAGAATCGTGATGAAGTCATAAACTAAAATGAGATATTCATCATTAATTCATCATAGCTAACGATCAGAAGCTTATGAAGGATTGAAATTAAGTTCATATATATATATATATATATATATATATATATATATATATTATTCCAGGGTCATTTTCCAACTTATTCAAGATTATCTTCGCCCTTTCGAATCTTCTAACTTTCTGTCCTGGAGTAGCAAGCTGTCTCACAGTTTTCACGTACAATTTTATTTTCAGGTCTTTTTTCACTGCTCTTTGAACTGTCATAGCTGAAACCCCGCTTTCACGTGCCAAACGTCTTATGGGTTGTGTTGGATCTTTTCTAATTTATCTATACAGCTCTCAGTTGAAACGATGATCTCTCTTCCAGTTGGGACCTCCTGATCCAGTTTTCCTCTCTACGGTTCCCTCTTTTTCAAAGTTATTCATCGTCCTCTTGATGGTTCTTGAGAATATTAATATTGGTACCATTAGTGAAGTCCTGAATGATCTTTTTCCTCTCATTATTGCTCACTTGGGGAGTCAGTATTGCTGATACAAGACGATTTTAACCTGTTCTATTTCTAGCTGAATAACTCAAAGGGTATTTCAATGATAATTACAACAAATAGTGTCAAGATGGCTAAACATCTCATGTGAAAACCTGGAAAAAAGGAACTCAATTAGTTTAGTGTTTTTTCTTTAGATATTTAACATTTTGTGGGATGGACAATTTTGCTGTTACACACAGCATATATATATATATATATGTGTGTGTGTGCGTGTGTTTGTGTACGTGTGTAATTTACATTAATATAAATATACTATATAAATAACAAATGTATATATTTAATATTAAATATCAATTCTTATATATATATATATATATATATATATATACATATATATATATATATGTTGCAGTTTTTTGTGTGTATATATACTAGTGAGTTAGCCCAAATGACTTGACTCACCAATAGAAGGTTAACCAATCAGAAGACGTAGAACATTCAATCCGTCGTGTATAAAGGCGGCCATTTTGTTTACTCTACCCGAATGTCCAGTTCCAGCTTGTCAGGCTAAGAGAAACAGAAGGACGAACTACGCACAGCTTCTTTTACCAAAATATCCACTGCTAACCTGAACAACGCTTTCCTATTGACTTCTAAATATTCACTGCTAACCTCTGGATTCTATACTCAAATACAACCGTCATCATGAACAACAACAATGCATTCTTGAAATCTGCTGTTGAGATTCCTCATTGACTGCTGCAACATCTCAGCTGGGATACTGTAAATTTCATCTTAAATTCTAAATGGCGAAATGTTTACTTGCTGAAGGTCACTGTCTCGCAGTGTTGCCACTTGCTCATGTCTGGCAATACGCACTTCAAAAATTCCCGTTTTTTGAAATGATGCAAAGAGGAACATTTTATTGCACCAAGAATTTCAGGAATCAAAATCTTAGCTTTTTACCCAGGATCGAATATCGTCCCTTGTAACGATGGTAAATCTCTAACTACCCTAGTCTTGAAGTAACCCACCCCTCTCGATCCCAAGTTGCATTTAATAAATGTAGTTATCATACAGAGTTAAAGGGAATACCCCCACGGGATTTGCAGTGACAGCTATTAATTTGCGCGTGTGTCGAGAAGCTAGATTAGTCAATGTATTTAGATGTGATAATCGCAGTTGGAACGAGATGACATTACTCAAAGCTGTGCGTAATGAGAAAAGATTTGAAACCGGTCAAAATGCGCAAGACTAAATTTAGGTTAGCCTTTCTCCCGCATGAATGACTGAAGGCAAAGTCGTTAATACGAAAAATTTACTGCTCCCAGAGGGTAACTGGGGAATTTTGACATTTTTCAAAATACAGTCGTCTCCCATTTATCCCCGGTCTCAGTTATTCGCGATCAATTTCAGTTTGAGATTGACTACGTTCTAGAATACAATATCCACTCGAAGAAGACTGGAGTGTATTGGGTCGAAATTTCGTGAAAAACAAAAAACAAAAGACATTTTATAAATGACTGAAGGTTTTGACTTGTACTCAGTTTCCTTAAGTTTTATACAAGAATTAGTATTCACGTAACTTAAGTGGTTGCTAATTTTTTATACTTGTTTTTGTTTTTTTTATTATACAGTCAAATTCGCTCGGAGATTTATGAGTTTATCAGGCCAATCATTATTGTTCTGCATCAAGATCGGAAGATCATTAGGGAGGCACTCTGTTTCATAATATATTTGGTCAATATAAGTGGTTGTTGGGTGGCCAACACATCTTGCGCAATGGCTCGGTTCTACGGCGATGTTATTTAGTCATTGTTCTTTTCTTTTCCGACATATTTTAGCCAAAAGCATCTTTAATGATGAAGTTTTTAAAACATTAGTTACAAAGCTCCAGCTTCCAATTTAGCTTTTACTGAAGTCTAAAGTTTAATTTCTTTAATTCGATATAAGACGAATGAAATCGTTCACCATATCTATTCTATCTTTATTACGCCCATTTATCGATAATTAAAAATACTCACCAGTCTGATTTGTGGCTGAAATAGTTATGTATTTCCCATAGTGAAAAGCAGCTATATATTTTTAGGTTAATATATTTTAATAGCAACAATTACAATTTTCAACTGTTCAATGACACTCGAGTAAGCTCAGTCATTCATGATACTATCACGGCAATCATCAAGGTCCTACATCAAGTCCAGAAGGTCATTAGGGAGACATTCTGTGTCATAAAATAGTTGGTCAATGTAGGTATTTGCTGGGCGACCAGCCAGCCTTGCTCCATGTCTAGGTGTCCAGAACAACAGATCACTCGCGAGTTCTTGTTTTGCTCGCCAGCAGTGTCCTGCAAAGCGCAATCTGCGTTCGCGTAAGATTGCAGAAACATCAGGGATCGGTCCATAGACCTGTGATTTAGTGAGATGTTGTCTCCAACATATGTTAAGCTGATAGGTCCCGGAAAGGGATATTTTTGAACGAAGTAGCTAAGTGGATTTGGCTACTATAACCAAGTAGAATACGGTAGCAGTAATCGACTGGTACGCGTCGTAGTCGCAGGTAAGAAGTGTAGATCAATGGCGTAGTCCAATAGGCGTCGTTATAGACTTAGCTCTCAGACTAAGGCTTTGACTCTGTCGTACCTACACGTCCGTCGATATTTATGACGGACACCAGCCAATCATATTCCAGTGAGGGTGGAACACAGGTGTATGCGTATTCCATTATATCATAAGCAAAGCTCTCAGCATCCGAGTGTAGGTTCCATCAAGCTTAGACTAGGGTATATTTAATGTCCAGGCCGTGACACGATACATTAACACCGCCTCTACACTGGCTCGAAAGATTCTCCGTTTGAGATTGTCTGTTAAGTCAGACTTCCAGATTAGATCCATTTTATTCAAGGCGGCCAAGGCTTTAGCTTTGCGAATTTTTACATTAATAGAAATGACGTGGAAGCTGCTAATAAAGAAAGAAAGACAAATGTCAAAAGTGGTTGAAACAAAAATAGAAGTTTGCTTGCGTTGTTTACATTATTCGGACTGTTATCCTCATCTTCATTGCCATATTCACAGTTCGAGTAATGTAAATAATGTAGGTAATCATAATACCTCATCTCAGCGATATAGTTAAAAATTCCAATCACCTGAAGAAGGCCGGAACGTGCAACGGTCGAAAAGTTGTGAATAGGGCAATGAAAATGAAGATAACAGTCCGAATAATGTAAATAATGTAAGTAATCATAATACCTCATCTCAGAGATATAGTTCAAGATTCCAGTCCTCTTAAGAAGGCCGGAGCGTACAACGGCCGAAACGTTGTGAATATGGCAATAAAGACGAGGATAACAGTCTGAATAATGTAAATAATGCAAGTAATGATAATACCTCATCTCAGAGATATAGTTCAAAATTCCAATCACCTGAAGAAGGCCGGAGCATACAACGGCCGAAACGTTGTGAATAGGAATATATCAATGCAAGTAATATAAATAATGCAAGCAATTATAATATATCATCTCAGAGATCTAGACAGATAAAAGAGAAAATTTAATGAGTGCAATCAGGCCCGAGAAGCAGCAGTATTTATCAAGAGACAGGTTTAAGGTTCTTCACACAGAATTGTCCTAGTGGGTTAAAGCGTCGCTTCTTGTCGACATGGTAATTGCTAGTTCAATCCCTAGACCAGGCAGTGTGTGCGAGAAATAACAGCAATATAAGCATAAAAACTAAACGAGAAATCCGTAGATGTGGGCAGTGGAAAAAGAACGATCTACCCCTGTTGATTAAATAAAGGGTTCTGTTCGAAATTCCCTATAGGTTACCTGGATCGACATGCCCATGGGCACAACGATTTAAACGTTGTAATGACAGCAACAAAGTTGGAGACAATAGACCGCATTTAAAGAATGTAAATAAACACAATTCAATATTACGAAGCTGGTAGAAATGTTAGAATTCTTGAATACACTATAAAATAGCAGATTGGTGCAAAAATAAAGTCGTTTTCTCACACAGTAACATATGTGAGAAAACGACCTTATTTTTGCACCGACCTAATATTAAACCTATTATTCAACCTAATATTGAACCTAATATTTTACATACTATTCAACCTAATATTCCACCTACTATTAGGTTGGTGCAAAAATAATGTCGTTTTCTCACATAGTAACATATGTGAGAAAACGACCTTATTTTTGCACCGACCTAATATTAAACCTATTATTCAACCTAATATTGAACCTAATATTTTACATACTATTCAACCTAATATTCCACCTAGTATTAGGTTGGTGCAAAAATAATGTCGTTTTCTCACATAGTAACATATGTGAGAAAACGACCTTATTTTTGCACCAACCTAATATTAAACCTATTATTCAACCTAATATTGAACCTAATATTTTACATACTATTCAACCTAATATTCCACCTAGTATTAGGTTGGTGCAAAAATAATGTCGTTTTCTCACATAGTAACATATGTGAGAAAACGACCTTATTTTTGCACCGACCTAATATTAAACCTATTATTCAACCTAATATTGAACCTAATATTTTACATACTATTCAACCTAATATTCCACCTAGTATTAGGTTGGTGCAAAAATAATGTCGTTTTCTCACATAGTAACATATGTGAGAAAACGACCTTATTTTTGCACCGACCTAATATTAAACCTATTATTCAACCTAATATTGAACCTAATATTTTACATACTATTCAACCTAATATTCCACCTACTATTAGGTTGGTGCAAAAATAATGTCGTTTTCTCACATAGTAACATATGTGAGAAAACGACCTTATTTTTGCACCGACCTAATATTAAACCTATTATTCAACCTAATATTGAACCTAATATTTTACATACTATTCAACCTAATATTCCACCTAGTATTAGGTTGGTGCAAAAATAATGTCGTTTTCTCACATAGTAACATATGTGAGAAAACGACCTTATTTTTGCACCAACCTAATATTAAACCTATTATTCAACCTAATATTGAACCTAATATTTTACATACTATTCAACCTAATATTCCACCTAGTATTAGGTTGGTGCAAAAATAATGTCGTTTTCTCACATAGTAACATATGTGAGAAAACGACCTTATTTTTGCACCGACCTAATATTAAACCTATTATTCAACCTAATATTGAACCTAATATTTTACATACTATTCAACCTAATATTCAACCTAGTATTAGGTTGGTGCAAAAATAATGTCGTTTTCTCACATAGTAACATATGTGAGAAAACGACCTTATTTTTGCACCAACCTAATATTAAACCTATTATTCAACCTAATATTGAACCTAATATTTTACATACTATTCAACCTAATATTCAACCTAGTATTAGGTTGGTGCAAAAATAATGTCGTTTTCTCACATAGTAACATATGTGAGAAAACGACCTTATTTTTGCACCAACCTAATATTAAACCTATTATTCAACCTAATATTGAACCTAATATTTTACATACTATTCAACCTAATATTCCACCTAGTATTAGGTTGGTGCAAAAATAATGTCGTTTTCTCACATAGTAACATATGTGAGAAAACGACCTTATTTTTGCACCGACCTAATATTAAACCTATTATTCAACCTAATATTGAACCTAATATTTTACATACTATTCAACCTAATATTCCACCTAGTATTAGGTTGGTGCAAAAATAATGTCGTTTTCTCACATAGTAACATATGTGAGAAAACGACCTTATTTTTGCACCGACCTAATATTAAACCTATTATTCAACCTAATATTGAATCTAATATTTTACATACTATTCAACCTAATATTCCACCTAGTATTAGGTTGGTGCAAAAATAATGTCGTGTTCTCACATAGTAACATATGTGAGAAAACGACATTATTTTTGCACCAACCTAATATTTAACAAAATTTTAATTTTGCTTTTTTCTCTTGTCTTTTCTTTTCGTTTTTGCTTTCTTTCGCTATTTATTTATTTATTTTTATTTTTTTATTTATTTATTTTTTTTTTAGATATTTAAGCCACACTGACGTCATCAGTGCAGTTGTTTATGCTGTAGCCAAATTTGAAAACAATTGCTTATAAAAATGAATTGTAGAGTTTTCCCAACGGTGTTGTCTTTTTATAATTTTTTATCAGCTGTGCTGTGCCCTGCAGACGTCAGTTATCATCACAACCCCCCACCCTCACCCAGGAAGGCCGGTTTGGTTTAGATTGGTTTATTTTGTTTTACGGCATATCAACCTCAATGGGTTAGTTAATGCCGACATAATTTTTAGGATAGATTCGTATGAATAGAATATGTATTCTTTGGTTTAGTTCGGTTTGGCTTATTTTGTTTTATGGCATATCAACCTCAATGGGTTTTTTAATGCCGACAGCATTTTTAGGATAGATTTGTATGAACAGAATATTTATTCTTTAGTTTAGATTGGTTTAGTTTATTTTCTCCCACGGCACACCAACCCCAATGGGCTACTAAATGCCGACAAAATTCTTTATTCCTGGTAATATTTTGTTTTGTCAAAAATCTGTTTCTGGTAATATTTTTCCTTCAAAATTGTATTGCTGGTAATACTGAACTATTTGCCCATAGCTGGGACCCTAACAGGTGCTACCACCCCGGGTCAGGGTGGACCTGGGAACACCAGCAATTAAGAGGTGGTTTCACACTTCTCAAAACCTCCTGATCAGAGGCCTTGCTGCTGGATGTAGCTTATCGTCTTACCCAGAACGTGGATGTAATTTAACGTCTTACCCAGGACGACGAGGAAGTACGGATGGTTTAGTTTGGAAACGTTGTGAACGAAAACAAGCCAAGAAAACGTCCGAATAATAAAAACTGAAATTAAGAAGAAAATTCTTAGGTTTTATTTAATAAAGTTCGCAAAATGCGCGAATAAGGATATTGGCAACTCGGAGATGCAAAAATAAAAGTGCGCCCTTTAAGTAAAAGTTAAAGGTTCAGGACTTAATATGAAAAAAAAACTGTATGCCGATGTTTCTAAAATCTACGATAAGAACTTCTGTCGGTCACTTAGCATTTATTAAGGTCTAAATTGCTCTCTCGAGTAGGTTGAACACATTGATACTTACCGGGCGCAGCGATCCGTGCCTGCGCTGATTGCATTATATTTTTAAACCTATTGTTTTAATTGAATTTTGTTAATAGATTTTGTATGGTATTTTGTAATTTTTATATGGTATTGGGAAAATTATTAGTTATTATTTATTCATTCATAAAATGCTAATTGTTTAAGGTAAATATTTGGTGGTGTCTGCAAAAAACCCTTATTTCATTTCTTTGATTTAATAAGTTTTTATTTTTTAGAAACTTGGTAATGTGTAGTTTTTCCTGTAGGCACAGCTATGACTAGCTTGGACCAGCTCTGACCAGCTTGGACCAGCTATGACCAGCTAAGACCAGCGGCTGGAGTAAATACACACGGGTTCTCACGTTAAAAAACGACCTTGTGTCACAACTTGACACAGTGGGAGGGGGGGTCAAGTATATACAAATTATGGGATTATAAGGGATCTATGTTATTAGGGGCTCTCCCGGTGAGGGGTCCCCCCCCCGGATTCTCCCGTAGGGATTGGCAGTGGAGGAGAAGGGTTTTTTTTTTCGCGTCGGAGTAGATGCTGTGGTTGTAGTATCTGTCCCGTGCCGGAGGCCTCCTCTCCTTCCTTGCGTACCCCCCACCACACTGTAGTGGTGGTATGAACGGCTATGACTAGCTCAGACAAGCTATGACCAACTTAGATAAGCTATGACCAGCTTAGACAAACTAAGACCAACGGCCCGAGCTTGGACAAGCTTTGACTAGCTAAGACCAGCGGCTTGAGTGAAGACACACGGGTCTCCAAGTTAAAACACGACCTTGTGTCACAACCTGACTCAGTGGTGGTTGGGTGGGGGAGTTAAATAAGTAAATCTCGGGGTCTATGTTATTAGTTATTGTTGTTAATCTTTTATTGTGCTTAAGAAGATCTACGGTAAGAACGAATCTTCTATCATTCACATAAGTTTATTACAGTCTATTGTTATAATAGTTCTATTTTAATTGTAATTATTGTTGGTAATCTCTTAACAAGATCTACGGTAGGAACGAATCTTCTATCCGTCACATAACTTCTATTATATTACTATTGCTTATATGCATTGTTTATTGAACCTAATTTAGAAATTAAGATTTATTATAGATGTGTACAGTTCAGAATAGAACGGTACAGATTCTCGAGTATGTGACACCAAGTGAGGAGCAAAGTCAATACAGAGTAGAAATGGCCCGCGTAACTAACGTTCGAAACTTTGCTCAATAGAATGAAATAGATAGATGATGAGAGCGAAAAAGCGAACTTTTAATAGACAGACAAATAGAGAGATAGACTTATGAATAGGCTTAGATAGATAGATAGATAGATAGATAGATAGATAGATAGATAGATAGATAGATAGATATCAACAGAGATAGATTTGAACAGGCTGAGATAGATAGATAGATAGATAGATAGATAGATAGATATCAATAGAGATAGATTTGAACAGACTGAGATAGATAGATAGATAGATAGATAGATAGATAGATAGATAGATAGATAGATAGACAGACATCAACAGAGATAGATTTGAACAGGCTGAGATAGATAGATAGATAGATAGATAGATAGATAGATAGATAGATAGATAGATAGATAGAATTATTATTAGATAGATAGATAGATAGATAGATAGAATTATTATTAGATAGATAGATAGATAGATAGAATTATTATTAGATAGAATTATTATTAGATAGATAGATAGATAGATAGATAGATAGATAGATAGATAGATGGAATTATTAGATAGATAGATAGATAGATAGATAGATAGAATTATTATTAGATAGATAGATAGATAGATAGATAGAATTATTATTAGATAGAATTATTATTAGATAGATAGATAGATAGATAGATAGATAGATAGATAGATAGATAGATAGATAGAATTATTATTAGATAGATATAAACAGTCTTGGATATATGTGTGTATATATATATATATATATATATATATATATAGATAGATAGATAGATAGATAGATAGATAGATAGATAGATAGGTAGATAGATAGAATTAAAAAAAGAATTGTACATGGGCAAGGAAGGTATGTAGGTCTTTCTATATTCATGCTGGTATGTAAGTATGAATGTTTGGTAATTAGATAAAGATGGAATGTGTTTCTCCCCGGAATATATTTAGATTTAGCAGAGTCACA
The DNA here is from genome assembly GCA_963932145.1 of Acanthosepion lycidas. Lineage (NCBI taxonomy): Eukaryota > Metazoa > Mollusca > Cephalopoda > Sepiida > Sepiidae > Acanthosepion > Acanthosepion lycidas. The sequence goes on from OZ010604.1 coordinate 46,200,974, forward strand.
AATATCTCTACTGAATGGAGACCACGTGACACGTACGCACATGCAAAAAAAAAAAAAAAAAAAAAACAACAAAAGAACACCGCATACAGTGATTTCCAAGGCGTAACCAAGTTAAAACGCACATGCATGCGGCCCTCCAGTGAAGTTATTTACCGTTCCTTACGCTCAGTAAATTTGACATAATGTAAAATAATAACGTTTTGGCAGAAATTGTCCAGTTCTCTCTGTATTTGAGATTAAACATGGCCGTCGCCTTTAATCTAGAACACCTACTAGGATCGGATTCCTTACTGAGCTATCAGGATCTACAAGACCAGCTCGTTAACCAACACTCAACAAAGAAACCCCTAAATACATTTACGAAAATAAATGGGGCTACAGGACTCATTACTCTAATCACTCTCAACAGATCTTTATCTTCCTGATATATATGTGTGTGTATGTATGTGTGTGTGTATGTATATATGTGTGTATGTATGTATGTATGTATATATGTGTATGTATGTATATATATGTGTATGTATATATGTGCGTGTATGTATGTGTGTGTGTGTATGTATATATAAATGTGTGTGTGTATGTATGTATATATGTTTGTGTGTGTGTGTCTATGTATATCTATATATATATATATGTATGTGAGCGTATGTATATATGTGTTTGTATATATATATATATATCTGGGAGAATAGATTATTATATAGGGTGCGATGGGTAAACTGTCACCGTTTTTATTTTTAATGAAAGACAATATATTTTTTTTTTTTTTACTTTCATAGTTTATCAATATATAGAAATATAATAAAATCGTATCAAACCGAAAAGTATGATAAATTAATTCACATCTGAAAATGTCTTAACAGGTTATCACCTTTCTCCGAAAATGAGAAAATAATTTTTGAAATTGAAATTCGGAGAAAAACATGCAATGGCTGAACATCAGATTCATTTCTATATCGTGAAAAATTAAATATTTTAGTGAAACATATGTACGGCATTAAGATTTTAATGGATTTACACAGCGATAGTTGCACTACGGGACGTATTATTGACAAGAATGTCATTTATTTCTTGTTTTTAGCTTCAGAAACATGGGGTCGTATTATACTCAAGTTATATAATACTCAAGTTGCATTATACACAAGAAAATAATGTAAATAATAAAAAACAAAGATAGAAATCCAAAGTGCAGGTAAAGTAGGGCTGATAGGCCTGGGGCTGACAACATCACTCCGTAAAAAGAATTGATTAAACCGTTTAAACCGCAAATGTGTCTTTATATTCTACAGGGAGTCCACAGGAAGCAAAGATGGCGATGGTGTATGGATTAAATTGGATCGAGAGCCGTTGCACTGAGTCAACTCTAGTATTTATAAATGAAGCACTTAATAAACCTACTAAAAACTGTTTTCATTAGCTCGTTAACCATTACACTCTAGAGAACACCTCTTGAATTCTGTGAAAAAACTTCAATCCATCTGCCATAAAAAAAAGAAGACGTCGACATCTGTGACCGAGCCAATAGCAGCAATTGTAAAAAGAACATACGATGTTATTCTAGATGTTTCTACAAACGACTGGCTTCTTTTCTTCACCCCCCCCTTTTTTATTCCATAAATATTCCGCTGTTAACGCCCAATACAAACGCTTCTCGTCTCATTACCTACTCAGCCCTTCACTCGTTTCAGCAGAACCCTATTTAATATCTTCCTGCAGTCACCGTCCCAACCCGTTCCTGCAGCCTAGCGATCCTTACAGCCGCTTTCAACCGCCCCGACCCAACATTCTGTTCCTCTTCGAACAAAGCGGAGAAGAGACGTTGATCAGACGGAAAATTGTTCACCTGTCGAATAAAAATAAAACTTACTCGAGTCTATTTAGCAAACTGATGCATGTCCCTAACCGCCCTCATCACTCTTCCTGGCGTAGATAGAGGTCGAGTGTGAACTTATGGCGAAACATTGAAGGACGTCTGAATTGGAGCTTTTTCGTGAATGCAGAGATTTGCAGCTGTCTCTCAATGGCAGAATAGCAACTCTTCGAGGTGCCCGATTAGGATAAAAGGAAGCATTGTCAAATGCGAAAAGCAGCGAGCCGCGTTCTCTATTTCCGTTCAACATATACACGATTACCAACAGGGGTACCTCGAGGTGGTGTAATGGTTAGCAAGCTTGTCTCGCTAGAACAATTATGACTGAGTAGTGAGTTCAGTCCTCACTGGGTGCCTCTTACTTTCGGCCTTGTGCCACATCTAAGCTACGCATGGAAAATCACTACACGATTACCAACAGCATCTACAGATCATCAGTAAAACGGCAAAAGATGGATGCGGACCCCTATATTTGTTAGACTTATTCGAAAAAAAAAAATAAATAAATAAAAGAAATGAAAGAAAAACCAAAGTTGGGTTCCATCTTGTATTTGACAGCTTTTACTTTAATTTCGTTTTCCAAATACAAGCTGAGATACCCATCTACTATGGCGGCTATCCAATCCCCATTGCAGACGCCTGCTTAGACACATTTGTGTTTGTTCAATGCCCACAGAGCCCACCTGTGGTTTATACTGCAACTATGCTGTGCAGACCTTAGTTACAGTTTCTGGGAAAGAGCGTGTTATCTAGCGGGATTAACAATTTGAACAAAGCCAGCACGCTCAAGCCCTCGGTCACGATGACTTGTGACTTCGTGCTAACACAGCTATCGACGGCACCCAAGGGTTCCATCTACCCAATTTCACTCACAAGGCTTGAGTCAACCCATTTTCAGGCACTTTCCAAAGGTGCCGCATGCTGGGATCGATCCCCTCCAGTCCGATAGCATCAGTAAGTCTCCGTCCTGAAAAAATCGACCATAGTGAGAATCGAACCCGGGTCTAATTGACAGAATTCGAATGTTCTAACCAAAAGACAGGCACAGGCTTCACCTTAGCGAAACATGTTTCACTTTATCAAATGGCCCTAAAATAACTTTTTCTTAGCCCATTTTTCGTTTCGCAGGACATTTTGCCTTGATTTTCCTTATGGCTTGTCAACATTGCCAGTAAAGGATAAAAAATATTTTTAAAAAAACTGATGTAGTAATTATCTGTTTTCGTTCTGTTTATATTTATATTATAGGTATATGATATTAGTTACTTATATTTATTTTTTACGTTTGAATTTAGATCTTTTTTTTGTGTGTGGAAATGAAAACTCCCTAATGAAGTATTATAAACGAACAATATGAATTTTATTTAACATTACCGAAAAATTTGACAAAGAAGTATTAAGTTTCCCTTAAACCAGTTATTCAAAAATATATACTATGATATTTACCATGTGAACGACAAAGTCTAATGGTTAGCAATTGTTAGTGATGTTTAGCTTTTCCCGCTAGATCAATTACGACCAAGCAGTGAGTTCGATCCTCACTGAGAGCCCCACGCTTTCGGCCTTGTACCACAACTAAGTTACGCTTAGAAAATCAACATTTGGTCGCTTCGACGTGTTGCAGTGGTTAGAAAACTTGTCTCGCTAGAACGATTACAAATGAGTAGTGAGTTCGATCCACACTGGGTGCACCATACTTTAGGCTACGCTTAGAAAATTACCATTTAGGCACTTCAACTTGGTGTAATTGTTAGCAAGCTTGTCTCGCTACATCAATTACAACTGAGTGGTGTGTTCAATCTTCATTGGGTGCCCCTAAGTTCGGCCTTGTGCCACATCTACGCTACGCATAGAAAATCTCCATTTGGGCACTTCACCTAGGTGTAATGGTTAGCAAGCTTGTTTCACTAAAACGAATAGAACTGAGTAGTGACTAAGATCCTCACTGGGTGCCCCATAATTGTGGTCTTGTGCCACATCTATAGCTACGCTTAGAAAATCACCATTTGGGCGCTTCGCCTTCGTGTAATGGTTATCATTTACAACTGAGTAATGAGTTAGATCCTCACTGGGTGCCTCTAACTTTGGCCTTGAACCACATCTATAGCTATGCTTAGAAACTCTCCATTTGGGCGCTTCGACGTGGTGTTAGCAATGTTTAGTAATGTTTAATTTTTCTCGCTAGATCAATTACAACTGTGTAATGAGTTCGATCCTCACTTGGTGCCCCACACTTTCGCCTTGTGCCACATCTAAACTACGCTTAGAAAAAAATCACAATTTCGTCGTGGTGTAATGGTTAGGAAGTTTGCCTCGCGAGATCAATTACGACTGAGTAGTCAGTTCGATCCTCACTGGGTGTCCCTCGCTTTCGGCCTTGTGCCACATCTAAGCTACACCTAGAAAATCTCCATTTGGGCGCTTCGCCTTGGTGTAGCGTTTAACAAGCTTGTTTCGCTAGAACGATTATGAGTAGTGATTTAGATCCTCACTGGGTGCCACATAATTTCGGCCTTCTGCCACATCTAAGTTACAAATAGAAAATCACCATTAGGGCGCGTTGGCGTGTTGCAATTATTAGTAAACCTCTCTCGCTAGAACGTTTACAACTAAATATTGAATTAGATCCTCACTGAGAGTCCCATACTTTTGGCCTTGTGCCATATCTAAGCTATGCGTAGAAAATCTCCATGTAGTGTTTTGGGACCACAATAGCATTACCTTAAACCCAAGGCGCCACAATTCTACCTTAGTCCGTTATCTTGTTTAACTATGTTTGTAAAAAAGTCTTATCAGGCAATCGTCGAAATCACTAACAACGACTTGTAAGATCCACTCGGCAGGAACTGCCTGCCATGAAGACTTAAACTGAGAAGTCGGATCTAAGTGTCTGTCTAATTCCTTTATGAAATAAACACCTTTTGCGTGTTCTCTTTGATTACATACCAACGTCGTTAATCATTAAATACGTGTACTGCGTATGGGTTTAACAACCTCAGATCTACCCTAGATGTCAGGTGCCCAAGAGAGCGGGTATCCTTATCAACAGACGAGAAGCGATGAGGGCGTGATACCCGGTACACTGGAGAGAAAATTCCAGAAATAAAAGTAGACACTGCTCAAAAAAAAAAAATCTAGAAAATAGAAACTGAATCTGCATTAAAATGAACAGCATTATCAATATCTCTGATTACAAAGGAATTCGGCAGTAAAGCAATTATGAGAGAAAGATATACAGGTATGTGTAAAAGAACAATTTGTCTAAGTCTGTACTCATATCTATTAGGTTGGTGCAAAAAATAATGACGTAATAATGTCGTTTTTTGACGTATTTTCTAACGTCAAAAAACGACATTATTACGTCATTATTTTTGCACCAACCTAATATATTAATATGTCTATATTAAAATGTATTCAACGCAAAAAAGTAAATCCTTATCTACTAAGCATCGCTTAGATTAGACACAAGGCCAGAAATATTCTACACCCAGTGACGATCGAAATCCTTACACAGTAGTAGTGGTCAACCAGACTAGCTTGTTAACCATTACCCCATACCGAGACACCAAAATTCGTAATGGTCTATCAGATTAACTCGTTGACCACCACCCTTTAAATAACAAAGCACGTAAAAGTTCACAAGTGTGATGCAACCAATGATGGTCAAACTCTCTTTTCAGATGTAGTGATCAACCAAACTAGCTCGTTAACCATTACCCATACAAAAATATGTACTGAGTTTAGTTTAAGACAACGCCACAAGTATGCAGCAGCGAGTGAGAATCGAACTTAGTAATGGTCTATTAGGGTAACTCTTTAGCCATCACCCCATTTTCGAGACACATAAACTATCAGGTAATTTTAGTTTCGTACAAAGCCACAAGTACTGAGTACCTAGCGAGGATTAAACGCTTTACTCAGTAGTAATGGTCAAAAAGACTATTACCCCATAGAAGAGAAAATAGCAGAAACACAATCTTTATTAAAGGGCTACAAAGGATGTTTTTAAGCGAATCACCCCAGGCAAGGCAGGAAGCCACTACCATGCAAGGGGTTACAGAGAGTTGGGGCGAGAGCAAAGAGGAGTGATATAGGAAAGGATGAAGAGAAGGATAGGTGATAGATCAGGGCATCTGGAGACGTCGATTGACATTACATTTGAATAGTAGGAGATTGTAGCTATCAGAGAAACAAGAAATGGGGAGGGAGTTCCACAGGCGAGAAGTGCGAGCCATGAAGCTATTGGAGTAGAAGAGACGGCTACATTTAACAGTTTCGACAGTGAAAGGGGGAGAGCGAGACGCCAGCCTAGTTGAACGCTTAAATTCATGAACTCTGGGAGCCAACGAAAGCAGCTTATTAGAGCAGTTCCCGTGAAAGTATTTGTAAAAAAAAAAGACAGAGGGAGGCAACGGCACGTCTGTGAAAAATTATAATCACCCACGTCCTGAAAGGGCGCGGCACATAGAATTTTGGTACCTCTACTAATCCCTGTTCTGCTAACCATTTTACAGAAGCTCTATAGGTAGATTATGCGATGTTTTCTATCGCCTTTAATGACATGGGAGTGTCAAATTTTCTAAGAGTTCCATTTTTCCTGATTATGCATATTTTGAATTCTGTCACTTTCTGATGTTAAGTATAAGCTTCCTTTTTGTTTCCATTGTCTCTAGAACTTCCTCATTACTCACATGTTCTGTCAATGTAAGTCTCGGCATCCTTCTGTAGAACCACTTTTCTTTTGTCTTAAGTTCATTCTTTATCTTCGAGGCGATTGTCCAGCATTTTCTGACATATAGGAGGACTAATACTACATAACAGTTCAGTACTGTTTTCTAACGATATTTTTTTCTTTTTCTTTGCTCAGCTTTTGGAAGGCATCTTTCGCCATCCCAATGTGCCCTTGGATTTGAGTATTAGTGACGTCAATTAGCGCAGGATTAATCTAATCTTACTTATTATAAAACGCAGATTGTGTGTGTGTGTGTGTGTGTGTGTCTGTACGTTTATATATTGGATCGGATTTCCTACATTTTTCAACCGATTTCAACAAAACTTCACAGGACTACGTAAAATTACCTTGCCGTGGTTCTAACAGCGCCAAAAATTGGAAAAACAATTGTTTTTGAACGAAATCAATTTGAAAACACGATTAAGAGGCATGAATGAAAGGGGGGCAACTCATATCGAGTTATACTTATTATAAAACTCAGGTTGTTTGTGTGTGTGTGTGTGTTTATATATGGGATCGGATTTCCTACATTTTTCAACCGATTTCAACAAAACTTCACTTTTTTTTTTGGCAGGTAGTGTTTCTTATTGTCTTGCACACTTTTTTCTTTATTTTTACATTCAGAATGCTTTAAAAATTCCATTTACAAGACAATTGTTTATAATAAAATTCTATTCAATCGGTAGACTCATAACGATTGAAAACAATGTTTTTGTTTGAGTTTGGGTTTGACCAATTCGTAAAAAAACTAAAAAAAACTAATTAAGACATTCATGTCCGTCAACCTTTAACAATAATCTTTGTCAATTTTATTTTTCAGTCTTTATGATGGTCGATACTTGATCTATCTCTTACTGTTACATCCACGGGCAACGCCGGGCTCTACTGCTAGTACATTATAAAGTTACTGCCATTTTTCACAAAAAACATTTGATATATTATATCGCAAGGTAATAACCATTTTAGCATAGGCACAGAATTATCCATTAAAGACCCGGGAAGGGAAATTTCCTTTTTTCGTAATCCATATTTAGATATTAGAGAAAAATCCCAAACACTTGATAACCTTCGCAGTCTTTTTAAATGTACTTTTTAAATGTACTTATGAGGTCGAGAATATCGTGTTTGTTGTTATGGTAACGGAACTAAAGTACGTAGAGTGAAGCCGCTTGACAGAGATTGACCTTGAACTATGTGACGCATGCGCACTAACTTAAAACCTTCTTACTCACTTCCGTTGTTTATACCAGTACTTGGGAAGAAAGTGTGTAGAGTGTGGTCGTCTGACCACACCACAACATAGTGATCATGGCATGTGCAGCAGTTTTTAGTTAAGCAGTACATCCTCCAGGTTCGACAACCACTATATTCCCCAAATCGCCACTTGCGACTTTTTCCTCTTCAAAAATCAAGATTTCAAGACATTGAGACAATCCAAAATAATGAGGCAGCTTCTCACTAACCAAAAAAAAAAAAGTTCCAGGAATGTCTCCATTAATGGAAACGACGCTGAATAAAGTGTGTAGCGTCAGAAAAGGGACTACTTCGAAGGAGATTAAATGCAGAATTGATATGTATTGTAGTTTTCTATTTATGGCACTAGTCTCGATACTTTTTAATTCAGACCTCGTATCGCGATTGTTCGATTTTATTTTCGATTTTGCTATCAGCTTCGCAAACTTGAATTTTCTCCTTGCGAAAACAAGTAAACGGTTAGTTTTAACTTGAGCACTAGTAATTGTTAATTATATGCCCACAGAAACAACTCTTTCCGCCAACGATTTCAAGTAGATGTGTTAAATTTGTTATAGGCCCTAACCTGGCATCTCGGCTTCAGTTCATTTCCTGCCGGCATAACGTAGCGTCCCTGTGCCTTTTCTATAAATACTTTCATGATAATTTTTTCTGATGAGCTTTCCTCTATCGTACTTAGACTTACTGAATTTAAGCGCAGTACAAGGTCTCGTGATTTTACAGTTGAAATGGCTAGATGTAACCGTAAGTCCTATGCTAACATTATCCTCTCTCGCACTTCCCGCTTGTGAAACTCTCTTCCAGCCTTTTGCTTTACAGTCAAGGTTGATCTTCAAAATTTTAACTGTAACGTTAATCGTCATCTTCTGTCTCTACTCACTACTGCAGTAATGGTCTAAAAACAAGCTCGTCAAGAATAGCTCTCTGTTCTTTATTGATAATTTCCATACTTAGTATAAAGTCACTAATGAGGTGTATTCAAAGAGATCCTTTTTTATATACGGTGTTCCTTCAGGAGGTGGGTGCTCATGGCTCTCCAGAATTTTCTATCCTACGTAGCGTTTAGCAATGTTTGTTTTTTTTTGTCTTTTTTACTATCTCGCCTACTGTATGTTCTGCCATCGATTTACACAAGATTCTTAAGTAGGTTACCATTGTTTTCAGAATGTCTTGTGAATGTCAAATCTTCCAAGCATTCTGTCTCCAGAAAGCTCCAGAAATTTCAATTGCATTTTTTCTGATTCCAAGTGTTCCTGTCAATTTTATTTCCTTTTTACTTAAACGTCCTCGTTGCTCACCTTCAACGTTAATTCTGTGTTCAGCAATATCCGATTGGCAAACTCTGTTCGATCAGCTTCTCCCCCAATAGACCATTACGCTGTGGAAACGACTTGCAAGAGGATGCTTCCCCGAGGACTTCAACTCTAAGGTTAACCGTTATCTTTCACACATATTCTAATAAACTGCGCCTATTATTAGGTTGCTGCAAAAATAATGTCGTTTTCTCGCATAGTAACATATGTGAGAAAACGACATTACTTTTGCACCAACCTAATACATTTTACTTGCTCACACAACAAACTCCTTCATTAATCCTCTACTACGAGTGGCTCTTGGGCCTTGTATAGGTTTAATATTATTTAAATAAAGAATTTTCTAGAGAATAGTAATAAAAAATATGGTTTATTCGTGGAAGGCTCATGAATGAAAATCACACAGAGATTTCGAACGAGCAAGAAAGTAGCAAAAAAAAAAATGCCTTTCAAAAGCTAAACGAGATATTAAGGAACAGGAATATTTCGTTAGAAGCAAAGAAAAGAGTACTGAACTGCGATGTAGTGTCAATCGTCCTATATATTAGGTTGGTGCAAAAATAATGACGTAATAATGTCGTTTTTTGACGTATTTTTTAACGTCAGAAAACGACATTATTACGTCATTATTTTTGCACCAACTAATAGAAGTGAATGCTAGACAATTTCCTTACAGATGAAGAGAAGATTGGAGGCAGTAGAAATTTCTCTTGGCTCAAGTCTCCTCTTCAACCGTGAAGAAATAGTTTCCTCACAGATGACAAGATTTTCTCACGGGTGAAAAGATTGAAGGCAACAGAACTTTCTGATGCCTCAGTTTTCTCCTCTTCATCCGAAAGGAAACTGTTTCTTCACAGATAACAAGATTTTCTCACAGGTGAAGAGAAGAATTTGTTAGAAAATTGTTCAGTATTCACTGGCATGTAAAAGAATTGGATATTACATCGTAGTTGAGTATTTTCTTTCTGTTAGTGAATCATATTACCAAAGACTTGTTTGTAACCTTTTGGCCCATATTAAGTCTCACTTGTAGAATCAATTATCTAATGCCATTGCGACTGGGTCTTTTTTTCCCTTTGCGTGTGCACACCGCGTATTCTTTTATTCAACTACAGTCTTTGCAAGCTTGATCCAATGGTCGCTTGTGATCGTCTCTTTATCGAATGCCAAGCCGTTTAATTAAACAAAAAGGCGTTTATTTCAGGCACTGCTTAAACTCAAATCAGTGAACTGTAACCGTTTGCTAGAAAACACTAAACGACATAGGCTAGAAGGAAAAATAAGCATGTTATTAAAGTTCTTCTACGTAGCCTTCAGCAATCATCGTAAGTTGAAAAGATGATAAAGTCTTTTCTTTTGTTTGTTTTGTTTTAATTTGCTGTGCAGGGATTTCCAATTTGGGTGATTTCTAATCGTCTGCTTCTTTGAGATTTGCCTAAATTAACGGCTTCGACGGAGCCAACTTAACTCGTTTTAATGCCTCCGGATATTAGAAGCAATAGAGGACTGGCCAGGATGTCAGCTTGCTCCATGGCAGTTGGGGCCCTGATGCAGTTGGCCCCATACATCAAACAAAAATGCAATAAAGAAACAAACACAAGTAACTGTTTTATTAATAAAAAGGAACAAGAAATTTATAAAGTCATCTGCGCACTATCAGTTACTCAAGTCCAGTGTGAGAGGACATTTTGAAATGTAATGATCATAATGACAAGATTAAGAAATTCGCTCTCTGAGGGGAATTTGAAATCACACTATCCATTGAAAAGGAATTGTTAGGTGAATTGGATGCAGAAGCAATTTATAGCAGATTCAAACAATCATATAATGAAAATAAAAGATTACTCTTAATACAGTGGACTGCAGGCAATGAGCTATCATTATTACTTCATCTATTGGTCTTGGCAAGTGTGACAAGACTTTCGGACTATCATGTACACTGTAATTACAAAGAAATACACATTTTCAAATCTAAAGATCAAGGTTAAGAAATTCACTGTCTGAGGAGAATTTGGAATCACACATTGCTATCCACTGAAAAGGAATTGTTAGATGAATTGGATGCCAAAGCAATTCATGGCAGATCCAAACAATCATCTGGTGAACACAGACAATTGCTCTTAATATAATGGACTGCATGCAATGATCTATCATGCTTTTGAACTATCTCTTAATGTATAAATCATGCAGTAAACTATTTAAAAATATCAACCAATTACTTAAAATTGAAAATAAAAATTATAACATTCTGTATGTATATTTGGTATCTACTGCCAGTAATATGTATACATGTACCCTGTAATTACCAGAAATTACTATTTTTAACACGAAAATTTTAATTGTACCCATTTTTCCATGTGTATGCTTTGAAAATTTAATTTTTTGTTATGATAATCAAATGATAGCATTGTACTTGTCGCTCACCCCACACACACACTGTCGCCTGGCACACAATATTTTAGACCCAGAGTTTAGAAGTTTTTGCCATCTTCAGTTTTCATCTACACGTGACATCTACAAGTTTCAGGTGTAGTTAACATCGACGGTATTCATCTCTCGAATTCATAGACAAGTATCATCGACAATTGTAATCTACAGGTATCATCTACAATTATCATCTACAGGTGTTATCTTCAATCGTCATCTACAGGTGTTATCTTCAATTGACATCTACATGTATCTTCTACAATGATCATCTACAGGTGTTATCTACAATTATCTTCTTCCGGGGTCATCTACAATTTTCATCTACAGGTGCCAAAAACGAGGAAATGTGTAAAAGAAAAGAAACGATGTTGGTTTTATCTTAAAAACAAATGAATCTTTCTCGAGTCTTTCTGTTACAATATATTATATTTCTAAGTATCCAGTATTTTTAACTTGACGATGAAGATTTTCGTCATATGGCTGCTTGTCCGATTGATTTCATATTCGTTTGCAGCTGGCTTAAAGTTTCGCTAGAAACAAGGAAAAGAGTATTAAACTGTGATGTGATATCTCTCCTCCTCTATGGCAATGAGTGCTGGTCAATCTCCTCAAAGATGAGTATGTCGAGAGACATGAAGTCCAAACGATACAATGGTGGAGACATTGTCAGTATAACGACCAAGAGAAGATCATTGGTCTGAATAGCAAATTATATAATAAAAATAACTTACCAACTCAAAAATTAGAAGACTTTTATTTAACATAGTATAGACTATGGATTTTACCTAACATAGTATAGACTATGGATTTTACCTAACATACTATAGACTATGGATTTTACCTAACATACTATAGACTATGGATTTTCCTTTAACTATAGATAATTTTATTTAACATACTATTTTATTTAACATGCTAAATATGTTATGGTTGATTTTTCAAGTCTACTTTATTTTTTGTTTGTAGGGTTTCTTTTGGAAGTAAAGGCTCGATGGTCGAAACGTGGATTATTTATGACGAAAAGGACAATCAGTCTCTCACACAGACTGATCATGCCGAAACCCAGTTTCAGCGCAATATTTTGCTCAATACCGGGTAAGTGAAAAAAATCCTCTTACGTTTTCTTTCTTTTTTTTCTTTTTTTAATGCGTTTAACGCCAAATGAAGATTTTCACTGCTTTACTTGTTACGTCCCAAATAGCGTTAACTATATAACGTCCCCCTTTTTGAAATTTCGCGCTTTGTCTTCATTTTCTCCTCTACAGGGCTTTGGATACTGAGACGAATACTAATTTTTTTCCGGGGATGCTGTTTAGTCGAGAGGAATATATTGTTCTATTATTTCCGATATATTTTAAAAAAACAAAAAAAAACAAAAAAAAAAAAAACTTAATGCTGAAGATATTAAAATGTTACTGACATTAAAACAAGAGAAAAAAAAAACTAGCTTCACTTCTAATTTGAATTCCACTGACGTCTAAAGTCTAATCTGTTTAATTAATAAGACGAATGAAATATTTTACCGTATCTAGGTAGTTTAGTTTTTCTTCTGCTTGTGTTGTTAATGCGTAACGGGAGACACAGTCGTCTGTCAGCGGCAATCCGAGTGGCCTGGGGGCGAGATATCTCGTGGGCTCTTAGAGTGTCTACCAATGTGTCGCTCCAGCGTCTTGCTAGCATGCCTCTGGCTCTACAACCAGAATACCTGAAGGTGTATGCTCGTAGGGCTGGTTGGTTGATAGGCATACAAGTGAGGTGTCCAAACCACTTGATCTTCTATCATTTGATGTGTCATATGATTCATATTGCTCCTACCATATCTCTTATTGCCTTATTCCTGATTTTGTCTTGCCTTGACTTGTTCAATGTTTCCCTCAGGTATTTCCTCTTCACAAGTGATCAGTTTCCTCTCAAGGGTTTTTGTTAGGGGCCATGTCTGGCACTGGTATGTCAGCGTTGGTAGGAAAATGGCGTTGATAAGATTTGCCTTGGTGCTCATGGAAATGCTAGGATGTTTTAGAAGAACAACAATTTGGTAACTGACTGAGTTGGCTTTTTGATATCTGGTCTCGATTTCTCTGTCTAGTTTGCCATTTTGAGTAAATATGCCGCCCAGATATTTGAATTCACTGGTTTGCTTTAGTTGGGTCCCATTGATGTTAATGTCCAGTTTTTCTGGTCTCTTGTTGACGGTCATCATCTCGGTCTTACTGACACTGATCTTCATGCCATATTTCTCGCAGCTTGATTTGTCTTGGCCAGTGTGTTCCTGCAGCTGGACCCTGTCATTGTTCATCATTGCCTGGTCGTCTGCCAACATGAGTTCGTCGAGTGCCTTAGGATCTGTTTTGTCCTCTTTTGCAATCCGTATCTAGCATATTTTATTACGTCCATTTTTCAGTAATTAAAATATTCACTAGTCTGCTTTGTGGCTGAAATAATTATGTATTTAACATAAGGAAAAGAGGCTATATATTTTTCTGTGAATATATTTTATAGTAAAAATTAGAATTTGAAACGGTTCAGTTACATACAAGTTAGCTTGGACATTCATGAGTCTATCACGCCAAACTTTACGGCCCTGCATCAAAGTCAGAAGGTCATTAAGGTCTGTGTCATAACATATCTGGTCAGTGTAAGTGGTTGCTGGGGGGGGACCAACTCGTCTTGCTCTATGACTAGATGTTAAGAACAGTAGATTACTTGCTTTGCTCGCCAGCAGTGTCCTGCAAAGTGCTCTCTGCGTTCGCGTAAGTTTGTAGGGATATTAGAAATGGGTTCGTAGACCTGTGATTTAGTTGGATGTTGTCTCCAGGAGATTTTAGATATAGCTCTCAGCATCCGAGTGTAGGTTCCATCAAACTTAGACTGTAACCATATATTAACACCGCCTCTACAGAGTTTCGAAAGAATCTTCACTTCAGGTTTCTGCTAGATGACATTTTCAGATTATATCCAGTTTTTTCAAGGCGGTCCAGGTTAAGTGTGGAAGCACGGGAAAAGAGCCTATATATTTTGATGTGAATATCTTTTATAAGAACAATTACAATTTGTAAGACTATCATTTTTCTTATATTATTAATTTCCAAACAAGAAAAACTATTTTTTTATTTTCAAAATGCAATTTTCAAAACAGCCTTTTACCAAATATATTTTCATTTTTGATGACTATATATATATATATATATAAATAAAATGTATGTATGTCTATAGAAATAAAAAGAAAAAACAGTAAGATATATAATCCGGTGATCTTAACCTGATATAAACAAATTAAATCGATTTTACTTTTCTTTTACGATACTAATTGTTAGATATATATATATATATATATATATATATATATATATATATATCCTAAAAAGACTAATAAATACAAATATATCCACCAAGGAAACTAGTAAAAAATAAAATTAATTATATACTACACTAAATTCAATATATTAAGTTTAACCATTCGTAATGACTCCTCGCTAGTTGCAGAACACCAGCATTGTATATAAATTGAAATGTTCCTTATATATATATATATATATATATATATATATATATATATATATATATATATAATGGTAAAACAAAGTGCCAATGATGTTTTCATCTATCACCTATCTCTCTCTTTCTCTCTTTATATATATATATATATATATATATATATATATATATATATATATATATATATATATATATATATATATATATATATAATTTCAGAGGACAAGATATGTCGGCTAAGATAAGTTTTCTTTTTGTCTTTTTCATATTGTCTTTTTACAGATTTAGTCTATCTTAATCATTTTGCATACATATATATTTATTAAATTTGTATACATGTATATATGTTTGTGTGTGTATGTGTGTGTGAATGTCAGTGTGACCGTGTGCCAGATATTTTTCAACTTTACGCCTCGAGGTCGCAGCCCAACATATATTGGAATGAGACCGACTCCGTGACCAAATTCAAAATATTCCGGGCTGGATCTGGACCCGCAATCCTGCAATTTTAGATTTCCAAGTTTTCATTACTGGCATTGTTTTCGGCGAATTTTGCGGGATTTTTGTACGATAACAATTTTTATAAGTTGGAAATAAATTTGGAAATAATCGAAATTTAATTGTGGAATCCAGCAAAAGTCACCCATGAAATAAAAATAATTGTTTGCACGTAAAGTAAGGACCTACGTACATCAAATTGTCTTTGTATTAAGTGGCGACGGAAGAATTTTCATTGAACTTTTAAAAGGGAAGCTTAAATATTAAGGCAATACTTAATTTTAAGTTCTTCTGTAGTTTACTGTTGCCTATCGCATCTACTCCTCTCTAACTATTTTCATGAAGGCCTATTCAAGAGCTCTCCGCTGGATCTAGCTTAAATGCTGTCCAGGACTGCGTTTTTCAGCTAGTGTATATATATATACAGGGTTGCATCAGAAATACCTCCCATATATGCCTCCCAGAAACACCTCATGTATAATGGTAAGATATTAGTAGGAATGGTGTCTTCATCTAGTTAATATCTTATACTTATGTAGGATTATTTTTCGGAGGTATATGAGGGGGGTATCTCTGCTGTAGTCTGTAGTCTGTATAAACTATGAACAGCCACTGAATCATCATGAAAAAAAACTGACCACACTCTCATTGCACTAAGGCCAAGCAAACATTCTGTTTGCCAAGAGAAGGCTGTATGGTTCCGATGTCTATTCTTTATATTTTAAATGATAATCGGTGTGTTTTGCTTATTATATGGTTTTTACACATATGAACTGGCACATACCGGGGAATTTAAAAAAAAAATATTAAGCCCAAGTACAGGTGAGGAGGGGGCTTCCTCACGGGCAGTACCTTCTCCTCGGAAGGTGGCTGAGTTTATTGCCCGGTGCCTGAGGTGTCCCAAAAAGGGGAATTGCCGAGGGGACTTGGACAATTTAAATTTGACTTTAAACTGACCCTAGGCTGCGTTCGGTAGCAACATGGGCGCATTGAAAAATACCCATATTTTCATTATATCTATCTATCAATCTATCTGTGTATATATATATATATATATATATATATATATATATAGGGTGTCCATAAAGTTCGTGCGCACTTTAAAAAATTTATAACTTTAAAGTGCACATGAACTTTAAGAACACCCTGTATATATATATATATATATATATATATATAGGAATCGAACATGTATCCTATACGGAAACGTCATATAGCCCGAAGGGCCTTAACCGATTGAGCCACGGAGAATCGTTCGATTAGGAAGGTCAATTTACTGCTTTAAAATTCCATGGAAGATTGTAGTTTAAAAGCAGTAAAATCGACCTTGCTAATCGACCTTACTAATCGAACGATCCTCTGTGGCCAAATCGGTTAAGGCCCTTCAGGCTATATGACGGTTCCGTATAGGATACAAGTTCGATTCCTTTCGGAGGACGAATATTTTCTATGAAAATTCCTCGGACATTCAGGCCGGTAAATGTTATTAATACTGTTTTTTATAAACAGAGCATTTACTTAAATATTTGTATCCATAAAAAGAATCTATAAGCATAAAACATTATATATATATATATATATATATATATATATATATATATATATATATATATATTTGCTTACACATATATATATATATATATATATATATATATATATATATATATATATATGTAAGCAAATATATGGATATAGATCCGACAGTATGAAGAAAAATATACGGAAAAACAAACAAAAATCCTAATATGCAATTATGCTGTTTTAATGTTAATATAATGTCAACGTCGGACGTTTTGGTCTTGTAGACCATCTTCAGGACATATTCATAAAACATAATTAACATTAGACTATATTTAATTCAACATGAAAAGACGATGGACATAAGAGTAAGACTAATCAAAACAGACAACTGAAATTTTTCAAGATCAGCGTTCCCTTTCAATATGATCACGTCGGCGTCACGTCGGCAATGTTGTGAAAATGTATTCCTAAAATAGAGTATTTTGAATGAAAAATGAAAATAATTTTATTTTAATCTAAAACTTATATGTACGTTTGTCGAGCATTAATCTTGATAGAAAAGGGGAAATATTAAAGAAGCCGGGTCTAGTATTCACCGTGATTATTACGATTTTTGTTTGTTTTTCCGTATATATTTCTTCATATATATATTTCAATTATAAGTGCAATTTTAATTTATAATGATATGAATCATTCATGTTTTTTTTGTATGAATGATTCATGTAACTATATATATATATATATATATATATATATAGTTACATGAATCATATATATATATGAATGCCTACATTAACCGCCCCCACCCCTCCCTCTCGCTCTCTCCCTTTCTCTCTCCCTTGCTCTCTCACTCGCTATCCCTGTCTCTGCATCGCCCACTCTCTTTTTCTCTGTTGCTCTGTGTATATATATATATATATATATATATATATAATTATTTATTTAAAAATATGATTCCAACACGCTACATAAGAGGTCTCATGTTTCAAAACAAGAGCCGAAAACTTCAAAATAATATTTGAATTAACTTGAGTTAAAGTAGGCTCTGTTCCATCTTCAAGCGAAATTTTTTGGGGTATGACTTATTTCTGAAGTTTACGAGTTTTAATAGTATGGTCAGAATTGAAATCAAGAATTTCCATGGTATATATATATATATATATATATATATATATATATATATATATATATATATATATATATATGTTGTCATCGACAAACAGCTTGTTTCGCTGTATTAGGGTAAATCATTTTGGCTAGACAATCGATTGCTTCAAGTCGGAATCGACCGATCTGACATTAGTCAGAGGCTCTTAATCCTAGGCTATCGGCGAATGGCAGAGAAAGGTAATTTTAACACATTATATACATGATATATAATCGCTATACCGGCCGAAATAGCGCTCAATTCTTACGAGGAGGGATGCATTCAAGCAGCAGCAGCCGTTAAAAATTCCCATTTCTCCATAGTGCTCAATCGGCGAACGAGTGTATAAATAGTATATATATATATATATATATATATATATATATATATATATATATATATATATATATATATATATATGTATGTAGAGAGAGAGAGAAAGAGAGAGAGATGTGGAGAAGTTATATTTACTCTTTGTAAATTTCATTTCAGTGTTTCTGGCACCAATTCTGTTTTTTTTTTGTTTTGTTTTGTTTTTTTTTTGTTGTGTTTTTTTTTTGTTGTTTGTTTATTTTAAGTGTATACTTTTTATGAAAATTAACTTGGCACTTGAATACAGAAAATTTAGAAAGAAGATATGACAAGGCTGGCATCAACAACTTTGAATGCCTACATTAACCGCCCCCACCCCTCCCTCTCGCTCTCTCCCTTTCTCTCTCCCTTGCTCTCTCACTCGCTCTCCCTGTCTCTGCATCACCCACTCTCTTTTTCTCTGTTGCTCTGTCCCCCTCTCTCCATCTTTCACTCCCTGTCTGTCTTTCGCTGGCTTTCTGTCACTCTATCTCTCACTCACACTCTCTCTTTCTCTGTCGATTTGCATCTTTCTCTCTCTCTCTCTCACCCACTCTCTCCAATTCTCTGTCTCTCGCCCCACTCTTTCTCCGTCTGTCTCTCTCGCAATCGCTCACTTCCTTTATCTGTCTCTCTATCGCCCACTCTCACACTCACTCTCTTTCAGTGTCACTCTATATATCTCTCTGTTTCTCTGTTGCCCTGTCTCTCTCTCTCTCTCACTTACTTTCTCTCTCTTTCTTTGTCACTGTCTGTCTCTTTGTCTCTCACACACTGTCTCTTTGTCTGTCTGTCTTTCTGTGTCTCTCTCGCTCTCTCATTCTCTCTCTCTCTCTCTCTCTCTCTCTCTCTCTCTCTTCAATGTTAAATAAGGCATGTGGCGCCAAATAGAAGAAGTAGAAGATTGTATTACGCCAGTTTTTCAGCGGAGAGAATAGGCATGCCTAGAAAATCAGCATTTGACATCTGGCATTTAATCCGAGTTCGAGAAATTGTGTTTGGTTTATTTTACGATTGCTGTATTATTTTCTTTACGATTGTTCATAGCCTACAAAGGATCACCGAAAAGTTTTCAGCCCGACCCACTTTTAAAAAACTTGACCAATCATCATAATTTTTTTGAAGTCCCTTCTTGACTGGGTCGAAAAATTTTCAGCTCCTCACCACATGGCAGCCATCATGCTGAAACGAACGGATAAATTAACCTGTTTTCCTTTAAACAACCTAATGGTAAGCAGGCAAGTGGCCTATCCATTAGGCCAACGTTCTGCTGCTTAAACAACACAGTAGCATTTTGATTAGTTCAGTTCATTTTGCATGAGGCACCCAGTAAGGATTGAACTTCCTACCCAATAGTATAATGGCGATCATTATAATTTTCAATGACGTGCGGAGGTTTAGTGACATTTGGTAATCCCCGGACGAGGTGGGTGTCAACTCCTTGATTGTATGTCCCTAAGACACAAGTAGTGGGGCCTATAGGGCCTCGTACTTCTTTTTGAAAACGTAAAAATAAGTCAGGAAGTTGATGACAGTGTTCTAGTTTTCATTTTAGATTGTTTTTTTTTACCAGTCATTATTCTTTTTCTTTTACCAGCGATTTTTTTCTTTTTCCAGTCATTATTTCATTTATTTTACAAGTCATTATTTTTATTTCTTTTACCAGTCATTTTTCCTTTTACCAGTCATTATTTTACCAGTCATTATTCTTTTTCTTTTACCAGTGATTTTTTCTTTTTCTGTCATTATTTTATTTATTTTACAAGTCATTATTTTTATTTCTTTTACCAATCATTTTTCCTTTTACCAGTCATTATTCTTTTTCTTTTACCAGTCATTTTTCTTTTACGAGTCATTTTTTTACCAGTCATTATTTTTTACCAGTCATTATTCTTTTTCTTTTACCAGTCATTTTTCATTTTACCAGTCATTATTCTTTTTCTTTTACAGTCATTTTTTCTTTTACGAGTCATTTTTTTACCAGTCATTATTTTTTACCAGTCATTATTCTTTTTCTTTTAACAGTCATTTTTTTCTTTTACCTGTCATTATTTTTCTTTTAACAGTCAGTTTTTTCTTTTACGTCATTATTTTTTTACCAGCCATTATTATTTTTTTACCAGCCATTATTATTTTTTTACCAGCCATTATTATTTTTTTACCAGCCATTATCATTTTTCTTTTACCAGTCATTTTTCTTTTCCTAGTCATTATTTTTCCTTTTACCAGTTATTATTTTATTTCTTTTACCGGTCATTATTTTTCTTTTAACAGTCATTTTTTCTATTACTAGTCATTATTTTATTTCTTTTACCAGTCATTATTTTCCTCTTTACCAGTCATTATTTTAACACTTCTACAAAAATATGTTAGTCAATTATTATTAAAAATGCCAGCAAGATGGCTGGATACCATATAATGATTTGGATAAAGTTACATGATATTTGAGAACTGCCCACATCTAAAAAAAGATTTTTAAAAGACAAAGGCACATATAGAGCTCCTCATTAATGGCGGTATATTTATGAATATAAGAATTTCAAAATGTGTCACTTGCTATAATTAAAATAATGAAATGTATCTTCCCCATTTTAGTCTTAATTTGTATCAGTGGTGTAAAGAGGTTTGGTGATACCTGGGGCTAACTCCTTGATTTGTCTGCCCTTAAGACTCATGTAGGGCTTATAGGGCCTAGTACTTAGAAATGTGAGAAAGGAAGACATTTTAAATATGTTAAAACAGATGAAACATGAAATAAGCACTAAATTTTTGTTTCAATCTTTGATTAGATGCACTCCCAATATAATTTCCAGGGACGTGCAGAGGTTTGGTGATGTTTGGTGATTACCAGGGTCCAAATCCTTGAATGTTTATCCCTAAAACTCACTCCAATCAAGTACTACGCCTTAATTTGTGAATCCAGGTTATCAAAATGGAAATCTAATCAGAAGAATTGACATTAAAATTAAAAGGACCAGGAAGTCCACGTTACAGCGGTGTGGAAAATGACTGAAGCCGAGATGCCAGTTCAGAACGAATAACATTGCTGAGTCTCCTTTAGACACACACACACACACACACACATATATATATATATATATATATATATATATATTGGCCAATTTCGGAAAGTTTCTATTTTAATATGGTCCCTCGCTGGATCGGTTTCATTTAAAAACAATATTATTTTTCTGATGATGCATGTTCATTGCCAAAACGTGTCAAAATAGAAGCTTTCCAAGTTGCTATATATATATTCAACATTACGTGGGACTCTCATTATTTGCTTATATATAGGTATGTATACGTGGGTGGGTCCAAAGGTCTGTATCTTGCCACAGAGATGAGGTGAATATTGATATGAGGTTTCACTGCATTTGGTTTGAAAAAATGTTTTTCATCATTAGGCTACGGACTTATTGATGGATTTTCGAAATTAAATTTATCGAATATTCGATCATGGAATAAAAAAAAATGCAGAGCACATGTCCTTTTCTTTTAGATAGATAGATAGATAGATAGATAGATAGATAGATAGATAGATAGATAGATAGATAGATCATGAACAGGCTGGTTTAGATAGATAGATAGATAGATAGATAGATAGATAGATAGATAGATAGATAGATAGATAGATCATGAACAGACTGAGATAGATAGATAGATAGATAGATAGATAGATAGATAGATAGATAGGAATATAATAAAAGGTAAATAGATAGATAGATAGATAGATAGATAGATAGATAGATAGATAGATAGATAGATAGGAATATAATAAAAGGCAAATAGATAGATAGATAGATAGATAGATAGATAGATAGATAGATAGGAATATAATAAAAGATAGATAGATAGATAGATAGATAGATAGATAGATAGATAGATAGGAATATAATAAAAGATAGATAGATAGATAGATAGATAGATAGATAGATAGATAGATAGATAGGAATATAATAAAAGATAGATAGATAGATAGATAGATAGATAGATAGATAGATAGGAATATAATAAAAGATAGATAGATAGATAGATAGGAATATAATAAAAGATAGATAGATAGATAGATAGATAGATAGATAGATAGATAGATAGATAGATAGGAATATAATAAAAGATAGATAGATAGATAGATAGATAGATAGATAGATAGGAATATAATAAAAGATAGATAGATAGATAGATAGATAGATAGATAGATAGATAGGAATATAATAAAAGGTAGATAGATAGATAGATAGATAGATAGATAGATAGATAGGAATATAATAAAAGGTAGATAGATAGATAGATAGATAGATAGATAGATAGATAGATAGACAGA
>OZ010604.1:46228908-46251408 GCA_963932145.1 Acanthosepion lycidas
TTAACAGTTAAAATATTTAATCTTTGAAAATGGCTAAATGTATAGCCGAAAGCGCTCGGATAAAAAGAACATTCGGACAGTTTTTATATTATTTATTATCCGAAAAGAAAAAAATATTGGATCACATGAGAAATTGTATAAAAAACTAAATAAAAGCAACTTGTCTGTCGTATTCAATGAAATGTGCGTATATATATATATATATATATATATATATATATATAATAAAAAGGCTTAAACACTAATATTCCATGGTCATAATTTATTCCATTGGAATCGTAAATACGATCCAATTCATCAGACCTACAAATTCAAAAAGAAAACAGAAAAAAACCCACTCCGGAAATAAAAAAGAATTTAGAGAGAGAGTAATTATGAGAGTGTGGGACGAATGTTAGTTTATAAGAGAGGGGTTTAACAGAGAGAGTTTTATTTAAAATTAGGTGTGAGTGGAAGGGGGAAAAAGACTGTTGACGGATGTCTAAAACAGTATAAGGATACACATCGACGTGACAATACACACCATGGCCGATCAAATCTTAAAGAAGGAGGGGGAGGTAAGGAAGGAAGTGGTGGGGAAGAAAGATGGGGCGGGTGAAATTAAAATTGCAAGGGACGCTGTGTAATTGAGAAAATTTGACAAAAATAATATCGACTGCAGGTTACAAATAAAATATTATAAACAATAAATATGAAGATTATCTAATCTGGCGAGGACCTATATTTTTATGTTCAAAACGCATGCAAAACCATACATACATGTATATACTACACACACACACACACACACACACACATATATACATATATATGCACATACACACATATACATGTACACACACAAACACATATAAATACATACACACATACACATACATATACATACATATACATACGCACACATATATACACGTATATCCACCTATACCCTATACACACATTTTCCACATACATATACATAAATACACATGCACCCACATACACATATATACATACACACACATACAAAAACCAGATATATATACGCACACACACACATATATATATATATATATATATGCATATATATATATACATATATATACATACAAAAATGTACACACATATACCTACATATACACACATACATCCATAGGCATCCACTCCTTACCCATTTACACACACTTGTACATATGAACATGCGCATAAGCATATATACCTAAAACCTTACATTTCTAACCAATTAAAAAAAAAAAAAACAATGTATCCCTATATCTATCCGTTTAGCTATACATACATACACATATACACGCACATCTATACCCACATACACACATATATATACACATACATACATATGGGTACATATATACACCAACACATACGCACACCCACACACATACATATACATACATATATATACACATATATATACATATACACACATCCCAACATATATATTCTCCTATATATACCTACACCCACATACGTATACATGAATATATACACATACACACATATCCATACATATACATACACATATATACAAATACACACACCCCTAAATATATACCTACATATACCCGTAGTCAAGTACATACATACATACATACATACATATACACACACACACACACACATATATATATATATATATATATACCCACATACATACAAATACATACATATAAATTAGAATTTAAAAACTAAATAAGTAAAATTTCAACAATTTATATATACACATATACCCACATTCATACAAATACGTACAAATACATACATATAAATTAGAATTTAAGAACTAAGTAAAATTTCAACAATTTGGGCGTAAAAAAAAAAAAAAATAAAAAAAAAAAAAAAAAACCCATAGCGCATCACAAAAACACACAATGATCTATATAGAGATAAACAAAATAAACATAATAGTCATTCCGTTAAAATGTCATGCCCGATGTTTTGAACCAAGATGGAACTGACATAAATGACAGAAAGTTACAAAACGGTGTTTATGTTTTGAATCTCTTCTTATGTCTACATTTAGAAAATATCTCATTACGAAGATTCAACAGTTCATCTTGATTTTTATCTTTGATAATAAAAATTCTGTCCTGGACATTGAGTTCTACCTGGATTTTATCCTCTCGGAATTTTATTCTAAATATACATGTGTATATATGCACCTGTGGATTTTGCATATATATGTATATTTACCACTAATATTATCTATATATATATATATATATATATATATATATATATATATATATAATATTAGTGGTAAATATACACATACATATGCAATCATATATCTAAAATATATAAATATATACACATACATATATATTTGTATAAAAAATGAATCCAAGAGGATAGAATCCAGGTAGAACTCAATATCCAGGACAGAGTAAGGATATAATAACAAGGCTTAAACACTAATATCCCATGGTCATATATATATATATATATATATATATATATATATATATATATATATATATATATATATATATATATATATATATTCGCATTCTGAGAAGCAGTATATTCATATTGCTTGGTGGTTGTTACACCCAGTGAGGATGGAACTTTCTGTACACACAGACTTGCTTCGCTAGCCGACACACAATGTCTATGCTCCCTTAGGCTAGTTTGGTAAGAGGTCACAAATTTGGTTCACCCTGTGGTGATCGGACACTTTTTCTTTGTGGTAATGGCCGCCCAGACTAGCTGTCTAATCCTTACCCCACATCGAGCTACCCAGAAAGCCAGTGGTGAAACCCAAGCATTTTCATTGCTTTTCAGTTGTTAATCTTTTCCACGTAATCAGTTTTGTAATTCTTTCGTTGTATGAATAAAATCTCCGCCCACTTCTTACATAAGCAATTTTTTTGTTTGTTTGCTTGTTTGTTTGTTTGTTTGTTTGTCCTTAGATATTTGCTTTTTTATCTTTCCTTCACTGGAATTTTTTTTAATTCCGCTAGTTTTTTCTTCTTTCTATCATATTTCTCTCTTTCACTCACTCACTCACTCACGTTCTTTATTTCTTTAAGTCTTTCTTTCTTTGATTCTTTCTCACATTCATGTTTTTGTTCTCTTTTATTCATTCATGCATTTCTTCTTTCTTTTTCTATTTCTATAATTTTTTTCTTTTTCTTGCATTCATTCATTTATTTTCCTTTCTTTCTTTCTTTCTTTCTTTCTAGCTTCTTTCTTTTTCTCTACTAATCTTTCTTCGTTTTTCTACTGTCCATTTCATTCATTCATTCCCTCTTTCTTTCTTTCTTTCTTTCTTTCTTTCTTTCTTTCTTCCAATACCCTTTCAAATATTCTAATTACGGCATTTCCCTTTCTTTCTTTCTTTCTTTCTTTCTTTTTTCTTTTTTCTTTCTTTCTTTCTTTCTTTCTTTCTTTCTTCCAACACCCTTTCAAATATTCTAATTACGGCATTTCCCTTTCTTTCTTTCTTCCTTCCTTTTTTTCTTTCTTTCTTTCTTTCTTCCAACAACCTTTCAAATATTCTAATTACGGCATTTCCCTGTCTTTCTTTCTTTCTTTCTTCTTTCTTTCGTCCTTTTTCTCTTATTCTTATTTTTTCTTTCATTCATCCATTCATTTTTCTTTTCTTATTCTCCTTTCAAATTTCTCTCACTCACTAACTCGCTCACTCTCTCGCCTACGTTCTTTTTTTTCTTTCTTTCTGTCTTTCGTTCTCTCATTCATTCTTTTGTTGATCATTCATTAATTTTTCCTTTCATTCTTTCTTTTATTCGTTCTTTCTTCATTTTTTCTTTCTCTTTTTCTATCACTCTTTCTTTTTCTTTCATTTATTCATTCATTTTCTTTTTATCTTCCTTTTCTTTTTTCTTTCTTTCTTTTTATTTTTCATTCAATCGTGCTTTCATTCTTGTAGTCTTTTAAAAACCGTATTGTTTTAGAAATAAGGTTTAATAACAGGTCAATAGTTACTTAGAACACCAAAGACAGGAAGCTGTGGAGAGTCATGACTCCCAATGTCCTGAAAAGTCCAGGTATATGAAAAAAAAAAAAAAAAAAGAAACGATCCCATCATTTTCTTTCCTCTTGTGTTTTTTTTTCGTCTTCTTTCTTTTCTCCCGCTTCTTTTTCTTTTTATTTCGTTCTTTTCCTCCTCTTTCTTCGTTTATTGCTCTAAATTCTCTCACCTTTTCGCCCTCCCTCTCTCTTTATCCATTTTCTTCATCCCCCGCCACTCTCTTTTCATTTCGACTTCTCTTCTTCACCGTACCACTTTCTCACCTCTTTTCCTATCCTCTTGTATTTATCCCTCTCTTTCCCTCCTCTTTTTAACTTTCTATATCTTTCAACTCCCTCTCTTTCTCTTTTCTCTCTCCCTCCCTCTCTCGTATTATTTTATGTCTTTTCCATTACTGCCTTCCTGTTTTTTTTTTTTCTTTTTTTTTTTCAAACCTATAATGTCACACGTCACTACTTACCTGAACAGGTAATTCAGGTCGCTTGGCTAGTCGATCCACCAGCCAATTGGTGGAAATATAGGCACACTAGATAGGTAGGTAGGTTGATAAGTAAAAAGTTAAGTCTATATGAGGTCAGGACACACGGAAGTAGACAAATAGGTTGATATTTGTACCTCGATGATACTTGGTATTTTACAAGCACAAAAATGCAATGAGATTTAGTAGACGTGAAGCCAACTTGATATTTTCTGTGAGTTGTTTAAAGCTGAAATATTTTTTAATCGTTACACTCCTAGCAAGGTAATAAAGTCACTAAGACTCAAGCGTGAAAGAATATGAGAAAAAGAAAAAAACAACATTGTTAAAAAGACAACAATAAAAGAACAGGAATTAAGAAGACTGAAGATAACGATTGACATTGCATTTAAATTTTCGAAGATCAAAATTGACTAGAAAGCAAGAAGCCGGAGGGGAGTTCCAAAAGCGAGAAGTGTAAGAGAAGGAACCGTTAGCATAGAACTTCCGGTTATATCTCGTTATTTCAACTGTAAAATATGGAAACCTTGCCACTAATCTAGAACTGCGGTTAAATTCAGGTACCAATGAGAACAGCTATCACCATTACCATCAGGAGAATTACCACGAAAGTATTTATAGAAAAGGCACAGGTAAGCTACGTTACGGCGGTAGGAAAGCGACTGAAATCGAGATGCCAGGTCATGACCGATAACATTGCAGATTCTTCTTTGGATTTTATCTAGAATCGCTAAATACATAACAAAAGCACCAGGCGAATCCAGTACCGCGCTTAAATTCGTAAAGCCGAGTTATCAAAGAGGAAATCTAAGAGGTTGCTTGTAATATCCGGGATTTCCAAGTACTGCCTCATCTAATTATTGACTAGGCTCGACACTGCTTAACTTCTGTCGTCAAACAAGAACTGGCGTTTTCAGTTGACCGTAATCGAAGTTTGCGTGACTATTAAAAGTGCGGAAAATGGTTTCGGAGAGCCGAGTTCAAATTCTGGATTAGTTTCTTGCATTCACTTTTGTACAAATACCTTTCTGTATTTTAACTGAGTATATTTTCTAATGAATGCAGCATTTTTCGAATGACAAACAAGATTTGAAATTTGATCATATTGTCGTCTGCGAAGCGACAGTTTCGAACTTTTTTTTTTATTTATTATTATTAATTATAAATTCTTACTAGTATCCACTATTTAGGGTTGACGTAAAGAAATGCAAACGAATCAAGGATGCTTCCTTTCTTATTTCTCTTATTTAAAACACACACACACACACACACACACACAGACAGACAGACAGACAGACAGAGGTATTTTTTGTCGATTTAGTCGGATAAAATGAAAATTGCTTTATTCTCCTGATAAAGAGCACCCGAAACGTTCCAACGAGAAATGTAAGTTTCTTTAAAGTAAATGTAGATATTTCTAGCTTTGCCGAAAAGCACCCATGGCCTCACGGGAAAGCATGCCGCGCTAAGCAGTGGTTTCCCAGAAATCGCGAATGCAGGTTCGATTCCCGTTGCCATTGGGCATTTTTTTTTTTTTTTTTTTAGTACGACTTTCAATGATCTACGCCGGTGGATTTTAATTCCACTGTTAGTAAATAAATAAAGGAAGATGTCTAATCAAATGCGCAAACTCGAAAAATATCTGACCAATCGACACAAATGTAAACACCATCAATTAAAAAACAGAATTCTTTCTTACGTACGACAAAAGTGCTAGTAACCAAAATAAAAATATACTTGATTACAAATGCAGAAAAAATATCAAACGCAATTAATGAATTACTTCATTACGACGATCATGTTTTTGACTGAGCCCGTAAGCTAATTACTTTAAAGGGTTTTTCTAACCGCGGGTTAGATGTGGCACAAGGCCGAAAGTTGGGGGTATCCATTTAGGATCGAACTCGCTTCACAATCGTAACTGATCTAGCAAGACAAGCTTTCTAACCATTACACCAGGTCGAGGTACCCTAGCTAATTACTTTATAGGTGACAAGTCTAATTCAATATTCGACATGACTAGAGAGAATAGTAATTTTCCAAGCGTAGTTTAGATGTGGCACAAGGCCGAAAATATGGGGCACCTAATGAGGATCGAACTCACTACACAATCGTAACTGATCTAGCAAGACAAGCTTTCTAACCATTACACCAGGTCGAGGTACCCTAGCTAATTACTTTATAGGTGACAAGTCTAATTCAATATTCGACATGACTAGGGAGAATAGTAATTTTCCAAGCGTATTTTAGATGTGGCACAAGGCCGAAAATATGAGGTACCTAATGAGGATCGAACTCACTACACAATCGTAACTGATCTAGCAAGACAAGCTTTCTAACCATTACACCAGTTGACATCTGCTCTTCTCTCCATTCTCGCCAACTTGTTTCACCTTTTTTGGATAGAATTGTGACTGGCGACGAAAAATGGATCTTTTATCGAAATGTTAAGCGTCGTAGACAGTGGCTTGGTAAAGGGGAAGGACCCCAGCCACAGCCAAGAATGGAACTTCATGGGCAAAAGGTTCTTCTTTCAATCTGGTGGGATCGCCAAGGAATAATCCACTTTGAATTCTTACCACCTAATGCAACAATTAATGCTCAAATATACTGTCAGCAATTAGAGCGTTTGAGGAAAAAAGACCTGCTCTAGTGAATAGAAAAGAGGTGATGTTTTATCAGGACAATGCGCGACCCCACACAGCAAGAATCACATCACAAAAGATCGAAGAACTTGGCTGAGAGAAAATTCCTCATCCCCCTTATTCTCCCAATCTTGCTCTTTCAGACTACCATTTGTTTCGTAGCTTAGAAAATCATTTGGAAGAAACAGCTTTTGTAACATAGAAAGAGGTTAAAACTGACATTTGTGAGTTCTTCGAATCAAAGGCAAAAATTTTTTTGCAGTAATGGAATTAGTAAGCTTGTTAATAGATGGAAGGAAGTCATAGCTCATCAGGGAAAATATTAGGTTGGTGCAAAAATAATGACGTAATAATGTCGTTTTTTTTTTACGTTAAAAATACGTCAAAAACGACATTATTACGTCATTATTTTTGCACCAACCCAATACATTGTTGATTGAATCTGTAATTAAATGTAACATTTGGTCACTTGTTTTCTTTATTCAAAATTCGGACAGAACTTATGGGATGACATGATATTTTATGTTGCTATCGTTTACTAGTAGTAATTCGCGAATATGTCTGGAGTTAAGAGTTGTGTGTAGCTGTTGTGATCTTTCACGGGTTTTAGCCTCACCAAATATAATGTCGACCTACAATATGTTTTCCATTAGAATGTATTTTGCATAGGTCGATTTATTTCCATTCATATGAAATACTGACCGAGCGAGTCAAGCTCGTTAACCGTTACAGCATATCGAAGTGTTCAAAGCGATTTATTAATCGAAGCTTAGATGTGGCACAAGGCCGAATGTATAGAGCACCAGTGAAGCTCGGAAATTGATCTAGGGAGACCAGCTTGTTAACCATTACACCACGTCGAAGTGTAATTTAAATGTACTGCTTCTGAAGCAATGTCGAGTACAATGAGATAATGGATTGCATCTTAGGTTGAGGAGCCGTCGTGCTGAGTTCGAATTCCAGTTGCAATCGTTTTTTATTACATTTACTCATTCAATATTTTTGGGAAAGCTATGAATCCATCTCTTCCTCCCCCGCACTCAGCTACGGCAGGACAGACTTGGTCCTATAGCCTTGGGTGGCAATCAATTCAAATCATGAATTTGAATCCCCCACCTATGGGTTAAATAGACTCACTGCAGTTGGCCAAATGTGGTGATTACGATTACACCCCTAAAGACATGGTCAGTTAGGAGGAGAGGTCTCGAAGTCCCTGGATCTGGATCTGTCCTTATAAGCGTTTATCCCTGGTACATTTTTTATATGTAATATTTATTAATTTCGACTCAGTATCCCACTGATTTAATTAGATAAATGTGTTGCGTTGGTGTTGATCTTCCAAGATCGTTAACCACAACTTCTACGACCACTGTTCCTTCTTAGTATCATAGCCACACTACGCTTGGTATTGCTACTGTGGCCTCTGTAACAATTAGGTTTTACAAGGTGGAGTTGCCTAGGCTAGTTACCGACCAAGCCTGAAGAACTCATTATACCCTAATATTTTAGTCCATAACATATATATATATATATATATATATATATATATATATATATATATATATATATGTGTGTGTGTATAAAAGTGAACATTGAAGTCAATACTTAGAGGCGACAGTCTGTTTCATGCTAGACGCAATCGTCAGGCCACCTGACAATTGCGTCTAGCATGAAACAGCCTGTCGTCTCTAAGTGTTGACTTCTATGTTCACTTTTATATTTACAAAAGCTCTATCTCTGATATTAAGCACTTTATCCCATAAATAGAGCACACCTTAAGAGTATATTTCTTCATATATATATATATATATATATATAAAGTTATGTGGCATGCGTGAAACAAGCTTAGGCAATCCTATATCTTTCGATACATGACTGACGATGTAGATTTTTTTCCTACGGTATGTTGCCATTTCGTTCTGCGGTAGACCAGTTGCCATTCAATTTGCTATTTACCCATAGCTGGGGTAGGGGAGAAGAAGAGGATTCATACCTTTCCCAAGAGTATTAGCACGTAAGTGAATGTAATGGTTTTGAACTCGGTTCTCCGATTTCTGAACCCGAGCTGCCATCCATTACTCCTCCAATATATATATATATATATATATATATATATATATATATATATATATATATATATATATATAATGGGAAATATATATATATATATATATATATATATATATATATATATATATATGTATGTATGTATGTATTTATGTATATTGGCAGCATGATTTCATTAAGACATGTCTCATTGAATAATTTAAACAGATTTTGTCTATTTATTTTCAATAGAATCCTCTCATATTCACGGACAAGCTTCTTAGTATCCTTACTAAAGGAAGAGGAGAGAAAATTAACTTGTTGATGCATCTGATGATGACATTGTGCTAATGTCGAAAGTACTCTGAACAAATGATTATGTATCAACATGGTAATTTTCTCTCTTCTTTAATGTATACTAGGAAGCTTGTCTATGAATATGACAAGATCCTATAAAAAATAATTAGGCAAAACTGTATATATGTGTGTGTGTGTGTGTGTGCGTGCGTGTAAGGCGGATAAGGGCTTGTGTTATCAAATGAGATATCTTGGAAGTATAAAACTGTAATCTTAGCGTTTGATTCGCTCAGTGTGCGAGAAGAGACGAAAGTTGTGCCAAGACAAATCGTGGCTGCTTCGCCTCGACAATCTCACTACTTACCTGGTCTTGCTGAGAGTGACTTTTTTCTTTCCTCAAGGGGACCCGTTTTGAAGGCGTGGAAGGCCATTAAGAGGCTGTAATGACGGATCTGAGGAACATCCAAGAAAAATCCTTCCAGTAGTGCATAGAAGCGTGGCAGAGTAAGGTGGTAAAGTTTATTAGATTCGAGAGCGGATTACTTTGAAGAGGCGGCCATAGAGTTTGTTATTTGGAATTGAAATAATTTTCTTGTGACGGCAATCCCGTTACTTTTCAAACAAACCTCGTATATACCGTGTGTAACAGCAAATTTATCCAAATTGTGTAACAGCAAAATTGTCCAATTCTTAGATTAAGTCCTGAACCGTTATATCTTAGAAATAATTAAAGATATCTTACCGGGATTCTCCGAGATTTTTATAACACTATTGGTCTCTACTTTAATGAATAAGAATGTATAATCACTATCCAAGCTTAACAGAAGAATAGTGATGAATTCGATCATAAACGAAAATGACATGTTCATTAATTAATCAGAGCTAAGATCCTTAGCTCTGATTAATTAATCAGAGCTAAGATCCTTAGCTCTGATTAATTAATGAAGGATTGAAATAAAGTTCATGAAGGATTGAAATAAAGTTCAAATATATATATATATATATATATATATATATATATATATATATATTATTCCGGAGTCATTTTCCAACTTATTCAAGATGATCTTCACCCTCTCTAACCTTCTAATTTTCTGTCCTGCAGTAACAAGATCCCTCACACGATTCGGGTACGATTTTATTCTCAAGTGCTTTTTTTCCACTGGTTTTTGGATTGTCGTAGCTGAAACCTCTCTTTTACGTGCCAAACATCGTATGGATTGAGTTGGATCTTTTCTAATTGATCTCTTTAGAGCTAAGTTAAAATGATGATCCTTGTTTTTGTTGTGACCTCCTGATCCAGTTTTCCTATTGACGGTTCACTCTTTTTTTTTTTTTTTAGTTCTTCACCGTTCTCTTGATAGTTCTTGGATGGACATTGAAGATGGAAGCCAAAGTATGAATGTTGGTACCATTACTGAAAGCCTGAATTATTTTTCCTCTCACCATTGCTCAGTTGAGAAGACAGTGGGACTGACACAAAACGTGTTTAACCT
Source organism: Acanthosepion lycidas (assembly GCA_963932145.1). Taxonomy (NCBI): domain Eukaryota; kingdom Metazoa; phylum Mollusca; class Cephalopoda; order Sepiida; family Sepiidae; genus Acanthosepion; species Acanthosepion lycidas. The sequence goes on from OZ010604.1 coordinate 46,239,862, forward strand.
ATTCTCTTTCTAGCTGAATAACTCAAAGAGTTTTTTCAGTGATTCTTACGAGAAATGACGCCAAAATGGCTAAACGTCCCATCTGAAAACCTGGAAAAAAGAAACTCAATTAGTTTAGTGTTTTTTTAGATATTAAACATTATGTTGGACGGACAATTATACTATAATACGATTGCGATAATTTTGCTCTTACACCCGGTATATATATATATATATATATATATATATATATATATATATATATATATATATATATATATATATATATTGAACAATAAAAAATATTACAAAATTAAAAAATTAAAATCTTCAGACGCACTGGGTTGTAGATTAATATTCTTTCGTTTTTTTTTTTTTTATTATTATTTCATTTAGATTCCTCGACTAGTTTCGGCCAAAATGGCCATCATCGGGAGGAGAAATATCTCTGCTTGCTGGTAGCAGTAATATATATATATATATATATATATATATATATATATATGTGTGTGTGTGTGTGTGTGTGTGTCTGTGTGTGTGTGTATGTGTGTGAGTGTGTGTGTGTTCTGCGTATTGAGGCAGCAATGAGGTTCTTTAAGGCAGCAATTAATCTTCTTTGAGGCAAATACTAGTAAAAACAACTGACATTTTGTGTCGATTAATTTTAGTGATCGTTTTTTTTCTATGTTTCGAATAATCCTTCTCAGACAAGGAGGAAATTCCTTTAGAAATTCTCGGAAGTTAAATTAGGAAGTGCAGGAAATATGGCCCAAACTTTCGATATCCTTAACTCGACATCCAATTCCCACTTTCAAGGTGGATGTCATCGTCTTTGGTTTGACCTGGAGCGGGATGCGCTTCGCCAGGGCTACTTGATGAAGATACGTTACGCATGAACTATATGCTTGGCAAATATTAAGCAATATGTAGGTATTATTTGTCAAATAGCTGAGTGGTTAATGTTCCGGGCATAAGACCCGGGTTCGAATCTCAACATGGTCGATTATTCAGGCAAGTGATTTCTGTGACATGGTTTTTAGATACTCCACAAGCCCAAGAAATCACCTGCTTAACTTGATCCAAACTTTGTGAATAAATTGGTTTGACTAAATGACTAGGTATATTTACTCGGCTTCCTCACCAAGGCTGGATGCGACACAATGTCGTTTTAACGTGGGGAGGGCCATACACATACCTATGCATATGATTTTTGTCCCGCCCCACGACCACTGTCACGTTGGCATCGGTATTACACTGACCAAAACTCTTTAGTGAGATGAGGAAGGTGTTGCTGCTGAGTTGGAATCACCGAAACAGAGCAGCATTTCCTATCTAAAATCAGGAGAATCATAACGTCACTTACAGCACAAGGACGTTAACAACGCCTCGGTAAAACATCATTGGTTAATGGTTAATACATGTGCCTTGTAAGAGTAAATTGTTAGGGACCTATGGATGGCTGTGCTAGCATGAAGTCCCAAGTCATTGTAACTGAGGGTTTGAATGTACTCCAGATTATGCGCTCTCTTTAAGAAATTATAACTAAAAGTCCTCTCAGCATAGTTGCAGTAAAAACTACAGATTGGCTCTGGAAGTTGAAACACAAATATGTCTGAGCAGGCATCGACAGAAGGGATTCGCTAGAAGACTGGAATTCTCGGTAACGAGAAGCAAGTCTTATATGATTAAGGTTTGTTAGTTATTGAATTTAATGTCCTTTTTTTTTAATTTGATGAATGTTATTCTTTCTTTCCCGTGAATTATTCTATTCTGGGCACAGTTGTCGACAAATACGTCCGAATCTAGTTGTTAATTGACCGTATTGCTCAAAATTTGCCTTCGTCGGAAAAAAAAAATTATTCCCTCAGCTAGGCGAAGAGAAAAGCAATGACACGAGAAGAAACAAACTTGCAGACTAGACATATTTATTTTTACAGAACGATCAGTTGGATTCAGGTGCTTTAAACCAGAAATAATGGTTATCGAGTCTTTTCTAGTTATAATTTAGGAATAGTGAGTTCGAATCCTGAGAAGATGACTCATACTTACGGCCTTATGACAAATTAGAATTAAATCACCTCAAGGTAGGCTAACGGTTAACGACTCTGGTAAGCATTACCATTGAGCAGTTTGTTCGAAGCTCAGTAAATATAAGGGTTGTATGACAAGAATGTGTCTACTCACCGGAATTTTTCAACCTATTTAGTGAGACGATTTCTAACAGAAATATAGTTACTGACTTGGAGCGGGATGGGCTCCGTCAGGGCTACTTTCCCAAAATACGTTACGCGAGATATTTGAAAGGTACTGATCAGGTGTTCCTCCATACAGCAACTCTTCGACACCTGGTCATGGAATTGATGATGATGATGATGAAATAGATTTTTTATTTTCAAATTAGACATTGCGACTCCGTGTAAACGAAAATTGAATCATGAATGATAAAGTTGCTTATTCTGAATTCTTGTGTTAAACTGGTTATAACTTGCCTAGGAATAAAGAGAGAACCTCTAACCTCTAAACTGCCAGTTATCCGCTATAATCTTCAAGCCATGACCGCTGACGCCACTAATAGCCAACGTAATTTCGTTAAGGAGTCTGGCAGACGTTTGCGATCTATCCACCTTCAAGCAGATTTTTTTTTCAATATGGCGCTTGATACAGATGCAACAACAGCACCTTCTTTCGCTCCGACTTCATTCCTACATGATTCCGCCATTAGAAAGGTGAAAGTTGAGAAATGTGAGGCGGACAGCAGTGATTAAGAACAGAAAAACAAGCAAGGTGTGAGATTAGATAAGATTAACAAGGATTAATATTACCGACATTAAGTAGTTCAGGTATAATCATCACTTAACGCCAGTTTCATGTACCCTAGATTAATTGGCTCGCCATGTAAAGACGTTGGATTATTGAGGCTTTTTCAGCGTAACTTCGTCTTGTGGATGGGATGTTTTTAGGCAGCCATTGCTTCTCATTCTTTTTCACTCCCAATAAGCCGTTGCGTCTTTGTGGCATAATCACCTTGCTTGGAGCAAAAATAGAATCAAGATCGATTCACGGAAATATGCTGCAGACGTCTTTTAATAACCTTAAATGCTGTCGACATATATGCGTCTTCTAGACATTTTTAAAATGTCTTTATGATATGTCAGACAAACATTAAATCGCCTGTTATCGACAGATATATACATTTTCAATACATGTCTTTACGAAACTCACATTGCCTGCTGTCAACGTATATATTTATATGTATTTACTAGACGCAATTATACATCATTATGAAACTTACATCGCCTGCTGTCAATATATATATATATACGTTTGATACGCCATGAGCAGATATGAATGTACGTGAGAGATTCATGGATGATTGAAGTTTAAAAGCAGTAAATTCGACCTTGCTAACCGAACGCTCCTCTGCGGCCGAATCGGTTAAAAGGCACGTCAGGCTATATGACGGTTCGGATCCTGTCGGAGGACGAATATTTTCTATGAAGATTTGTCGGACATTCAGGCCGGTAAATGTTGTTTAATACTTTTTGTTATAGACAGAGCATATACTTAAATATTTGTATCTATAAAAAGAATGTATAAGCATAAAAATGTCTTAAAATAAAAAATTTGTCCATTTCATAATGTGTGACGTCATTTGTTTACATTTGATACGCCATGAGCAGATATGAATGTACGTAAGATATTCATGGAAGATTTAAGTTTAAATGCAGTAAATTCGACCTTGCTAGCCGGACGCTCCTTCGTGGCCAAATCGGTAAAGGCAAGTCAAGCTAAATGACGATTCCGTATAGGATGCAGGTTCGAATCCTGTCGGAGGACGAATATTTTCTGTGAAAATTTCTCGGACATTCAGGCCGGTAAATGTTGTTTAATACTGTTTATTACAAACAGATCTATAAAAAATTTGTATCTATAAAAAGAATGTATAAACATAAAATATCTTTATATATATACATGCATTTTCGATGGGCACTTCGGCGTGTTGTGAAGGTTAATAAGCTTGTTTCGCTAGATCAATTACGACTGAGCAGTAACTTCGATCCTTACTAGGTGCTCTTTTCTTTCGGCCCTGTGCCGTATCTAATCTTCGCTTAATAAGTCAAGTGGCACTTCAACGTGATATGGTGGTTAACAAGCTTTTCTTGCTAGATCAATTTCGACTGAGTAGGGTGTTCGATCCTCACTGGGTGCTCCATACTTTTGAGCTTGCGCCGCATCTAAGCTACGCTTAGTAAATCGCTACATATACAAGACATATACGTCTTTACAGCAGCTGAGGCACCACTCTTTGGGTACAGATCCATGATCTCTTGATACCGACAGATGTCACATTTAAACGTCATTACAAAACTTAAGTTACCTGCTGTCGACGTATATATATATATATATATTGCTCGGACTATCACACTCATCTTTGTTGCCATATCTATCACAACGTTTCGGCCGTTGTACGCTCCGACCTTCTTCGGGTGGTTGGAATATCGAACCGAACCCTTTATTTCGCTCCCTGGGGTATAGACTGTTCTAGTTCCACGTGCCATGTCTAATGGATGTCAGTTATCAGTTATCTCCGGTTAATTCCCGCCTCCATGTTCTCCACCGCCTTCACCAGGTATTGAACTCACACTCTTTGGGTCCTATAACGGGATCTAAGTAACGTTTACATGGCCCAGTGGATAAAGGCGTTAGTTAGATCCAGTGACAAGACCCAAAGAGTGTGAGTTCAATCCCTTTGAAGGTGGTATAGAACTTTCAGAGGGGAATTAACAGGAGATAACTGACATCCATTACAAATGGATATAGAACAAACTACCCCAGTGAGCGAAATAAAGGGTTCAGCTCGACATTCCAACCACCTGAAGAAGGCCGGAGCATACAACGGCCGAAACGTTGTGATAAATATGCCGACAAAGATGAGGACAATAATCCGAATAATGTAAATAGTATACAACTGACAGTTTATATATTTTTAAACGGGTTTGGATGACATACGTATGAAAGCTTTGATCTGGCGAGTCTTTTTAAGAACATGACTCAATTTCAGCATCTGTCTATATTTTGAGATGAGGTATTATGTACATTATTTACATTATTCGGACTATTGTCCTCATCTTTGTCGCCATATTTATTACAACATTTTGGCCGTTTTACGCTCCGGCCTTCTTCAGGTGGTTGGAATGTCGAACTGAACCCTTTATTTCACTCACTGGGGTAGACTGTTCTAGTTCCACGTGCCATGTTTAATGCATGTCAGTTATCAGTTATCTCCAGTTAATTTCCCTTTGAAAGTTCTCCACTGCCTTAACCGGATATTGAACTCACACTCTTTTTGGGTCCTGTCACTGGATCTTATCAACGCTTTTATCCACTGTGCCATGTGTCCTTGACAGTGGATAAAGGTGTTGGTTAGATCCAGTGACAAGACCCAAAGAGTGTGAGTTCAATACCTGGTGAAGGTGGTATAGAACTTGGAGAGGTAAATTAACAGGAGATAACTGACATTCATTTGACATGGCACGTAGAACTAGAATAGTCTGCCCCAGCGAGCGAAATAAAGAGTTCAGTTCGACATTCAAACCACCTGAAGAAGGCCGAGGTGTACAACGACCGAAACGTTGTGATAAATATAACAACAAAGATAAAGATGATAGTCCGAGCAATGTAAATAGTATACGTAATACCTCGTCTCAGAAATATATATATATATATATATATATATATATATATATATATATATATATATATATATATATAAAGAAGTAATCATAGGTAGAATCAATCAGCAATATTAATGCGATTAAGGGCGAAATCACTTCGCTAGTAGAAACATAATGTATGCATTAAAATACTGTTAATCCATTGAATGATGTGAGCCTCATTTATAAAACTGTTGTCAGATGTTTCTAGTGTATATTTTTTTAAGTTAAGCAAGTATTAGCTTGGTGCAAAAATAATGTCGTTTTTGACGTTAAACTTCAAAAGAAAAACGACATTATTTTTGCACAAAACTAATACTTTCGAAGATTCATATATATATATATATATATATATATATATATATATATATATATATATAACATATATATATATATATATAAACATATATATATATATAAACATATATATATATATATAAACATATATATATATAAACATATATATATATAAACATATATATATATAAACATAAACATATATATATATATATATAAACATATATATATATATAAACATATATATATATATAAACATATATATATATATGTATGTATATGTATGTATATATATATATATATATATATACATATATATGTATACATATACATATATATGTATATATATATATATATATATATAAACATATATATATATAAACATATATATATATATATATGTGTGTGTTTACGATGACGTACTTATACATGAGTTACGGACTCACTATCAATATGTCAAAGAACAAGGTCCTGTTCCAATCATGATCGGGTCATCAACCACAACCTACATTCAAAATCAACGGACTGGACCTGGAGAATGTTGAACAATTTCCATACCTTGATAGCGTTCTGATATCAAATACACCCTCTGAAAAAGACGTCGATAATAGAATTAAGGCAGGAGAGGTTATCTAAAAGCGTATTCGGCAATTCTGGGCGAACACAAAATATCAAATTCATGGTCTACCGAGCTGTTGTAATCTCAACTCTCCTGTAGGGCCTGTGAGACCTGCCTGCTCTACCGAAGAGACAACTGCAAATTTGAAAGATTCCATCAAATGAAACTTCGTCAAACACGTGGCAGGGCCGGATCACGAAAAAAAACGAAAGCATAATGACTCGCCATCGACTTCAAATAGGCCGGACACCTTGTCCGAGCGCCAGACACCCGCCAACACAAAGAAGTCTTCTGCTCGGAGCTCGCATCTGGCAAAAGATCATGTGGAGCCCTCATGTCGTAGATTCAAGGAGTATCTGAGAAACACCTTCGGTCAATTGAGAGATGGAAGCTGCAGAAAGAACCAATTGGAGATGAAAAAGACATTCGCTAGGAGACTGGAATTCTCGGTAACGAGAAGCAAGTCTTATATGATTAAGGTTTGTTAGTTATTGAATTTAATGTCCTTTTTTTTTAATTTGATGAATTTTATTCTTTCTTTCCCGTGAATTATTCTATTCTGGGCACAGTTGTCGACAAATACGTCCGAATCTAGTTGTTAATTGACCGTATTGCTCAAAATTTGCCTTCGTCGGAAAAAAAAAATTATTCCCTCAGCTAGGCGAAGAGAAAAGCAATGACACGAGTAGAAACAAACTTGCAGACTAGACATATTTATTTTTACAGAACGATCAGTTGGATTCAGGTGCTTTAAACCAGAAATAATGGTTATCGAGTCTTTTCTAATTTAGGAATAGTGAGTTCCAATCCCGAGAAGGTGTCTTATGCCAAATTAAAAGTAAATCATCTCAAAGTGTGCTAATGATTAGCGAGTCTGGTAGAGCATTACCAATGAGCATTTTGTTCGAAGTTCAGTAAATACAATGGTTGTAAGACAAAGATGTGTCTTCTCACCGGAATTTTTCAACCTATACAGTGAGATGATTTTGACAGAATTATAGTTATTAACCTGCGAAACCTATTTTCCTGAAAAACTGTTTTAATTTTTAAAAAAATCCTGTATGTTTCAACTGACAGTGGCGCAGGCTTTTTAGTCAATGAATGTCGAATATTTCCATATAAGGAAACTGCTAATATTAACATTACTAAACTGCTAAGAGAGGACGCGTATCGACTAGTGTGTTAAAAACACCTTCAGAAAAATGGAGGTAAATAACACAAAAATTCGCTAAATATGAAAACGTTCCAATGAACTTTAACCCGAAGTATGTGCGAATGACCCTCACACCATCCTGCAAATGAAGCGGCTGATTTTGATTTGATGGAAAAGATAGTGAAATAAATAATAGTTAGTTGCCTCTGTAGCAATAAAGCCGTTATTATATGCAGGAAAAACCAGTTACTTGTTCCTAAAACAAATAACGTGGTTTCCTGGTTGCTTTGCTCACGTACACACGCGCTAACTTCGAGGTTTTTTGTTGTTTTTTTTTTTTTACTAAAGACTGACTCATGATAGTGTTTAGTCAATGGATTAGCTCGCCGGATCAGTTCGGTAAGTGAGCTGTAAATAGGAGTAAACCAATCAGTTTCGCTTTAAGTGGGCGGGTACCACGTACATATAAGGGCACATGGCCCAGTGAATAAAAGCGTTGGTTGATTGATCCAAAAGTGATTTGACGTTTTGAGATAAAATACCTGCCTATACCAGAAGGAATAAAAATGAAAAACTTGAAGCTTCTAGTTAGCAAGGGTATTTAACTTAAACTGTGATAGGCAAAGGCATGATTCGTAGAGCAATATACCACCGTGAGCTAAAGAGAGGGTTTGTTCCAAAATTAATTTATTTTCACATACACATACATATATATATATATATATATATATACATATATATATATATATAATTATTTATTTAAAAATATGATTCTAACACGCTACATAAGAGTTCTCAAGTTTCAAAACATGAGCCGAGAACTTCAATATAATTATTTGAATTAAATTGAATTAAAGTAAGCTCTGTTCCATCTTCAAGCGAAATATTTTTGGGAATAACTTATTTCTGAAATTTACGTGATTTAATACCAGATTCATTATTGAAATCAAAATTACCATTGTAACAGCTACAGCGATTGTTCATATAAAGAGGGGGCGCAGGGTGTTAATAATTTGTATCAGTATAGTTACATTCATAGGTGTCAAGTCAGGGTAAGATTGGGGTGTCTCAGAGCTTACTTTAATTCAATTTAATTCAAATAATTATATCGAATTTTTCGGCTCTTGTTTTGAAACATGAGAACTCTTATGTAGATTGTTGGAATCATATTTTTAAATAAATAATTATATTTATGCTCTACTTTTGTATCGAGCACTATATTTTAAAAATAATAACAAAAATACTAAAGAACTTTGGATTATTTACCTAACCAGTTCTTTCCTATTTTGTATATATTTTCACACACACACACACACACACACATATATATATATATATATATATATATATATATATATATATATATATATATAACGTGACGCATTGAGTGTTGGTGTTAATAAAATAGTCCATACCCGTTGAAATATAACAAGGCTATAAACTATATATTAATAAATATATAGATATTTGTTAATTTTAACAAAATTTAAATTATTGTCTAAACTCAGCACCTGAAGATTGCGTTGTCCATGAAACTCCGAGACGACCTACCGATGAGGAAATATATATATATATATATATATATATATATATATATATATATATATATATATATATATAATATTAGTGGCAAATATATATATATATATATACATATATATATATATATATATATATATACCCAAGAGAATAGAATCCAGGTAGAACTCAATGTCCAGGACAGAGTAAGAATATAATATAAATATTAGTGTTTTAGCCTTTTAGATTATATATATATATATATATATATATATATATATATATATATATATATATGCCGAACCGGTAAAAAAATGAATGAAATCGGTTGGGTTTGGTATCTATTAGGTTGGTGCAAAAATAATGACGTAATAATGTCGTTTTTTTTGGCGTATTTTTAACGTCAAAAAACGACAGTATTACGTCATTATTTTTGCACCAACCTAATAGATGCGCCGGACTCCAGAAATTAATTTTAAACTTCAGCGTCCCACCATTTTTTATGAAGGACATTTGCATTTGTTAATGTTTTTGTTTATTCCCCCTACAAGTATAAGTTTACATCAATAAAAAAAGTATAATATAATCTTTCTAAACGAAGCGCGTTACGCGTACGTAGGATTTTTACATTTAGCACGCGCACACACACATACACAAACGAATACACATGCACATGTACATGCACATACACAGACATTATTGCGTTAGGTTTGTGGATTCTTGTTTGAAATTGAGAAGGTGTCGGGTGTTGACAAACAAACAATAACAAGTGCTGCAGTGGTTGAAAAAATCGACAAAGAAGCGAATGGAAGAAAAATCGATAGAACTTTTTATTCTATAGGGAACAATTAGTGTTAAGAATGTTTGAGGATAGTTTCTAAAATAACGTGTAAAACCATGTAACGTTCGTGTGATAATCTACGTCAAAAAAGAAGAAATAAATGGTTGATATTACTCTGTTGGTGAGTTAAAGAGCGAAATGTCTTATCTTAGTTATGTGCGTCTGTTCCGCGGCGCTAATTTTAGCATCCTACCTCGACCCCTGCACGGCGTGAAAGAGGCCTAGCCTCTTAAGATTCGTGCGTTGCATGCTACCACTTTTTTAGCATGCCCAAATATTAAAAAACGATTACTGATGCTGATAGAGTTTCAACGCAAACAGCCCTGGTAAAAAGATGCAACATCTGCTACATTATATATAAATCTATATCTATAATTCTCAAGATGTGTGTGTATGTATGTATGTGTGTTTGTGTGTGTGCACGTGTGTGATCGGATGTTGTTTATGCAATTCCACGGTTTTTATCCGATTTCGATTATTTTTTTGTTTTTTTTTTGTTTGATAGATAATTCTTCAGTACCGGTTTTGAGTCCAAATTGTTGGCGACAATGGCTCTCCACTATTTCTTGTCCATTATAACTCTCAGCAACGTTTTACTATTTACTATCTATTCTTGGATATATATATATATATATATATATCTTTCATAAAAACTTTAATAAAAACAAATAGTTTAAATTATTACAATGATATTATTTATTATTACACAGTTCCCTTTTCAGGCCCTCCCACCAATTCAAGTTTTAACCCCCATTTGGGGATGTATCTCAGTTGCACCCGAATGTTGTTACTAATATTGATTTTCGGGTGGGCTGACTTTAAACTTAAACTGCTCCAATTGAACAGCAAAAATTCCCAGTAATGAAAGACCCGGGCAAAGTCGGGTTATACAGCTAGTATAAAATATTGCACGTTGAATGTTGGCGTAAATAATAGTGCAGCATGAATAATACAAAGTTATAATTTCTGTTAATATTATTAAATATGCATTTTTTTTTCTTTCCTCACTAGTAGTACAACTTTGAGTTGCATGCCTTACCCAGGTGCTGATTGACAACTTACGATTGCATTGTGCTACGGGCGAGGAAAAATGTATATTTATTATTCATACACATAAATATATATATATAAATATATGTGCATAATTATCAGGCGTTTTTTGTAGGCGAGTTATTTGCTAATAAAAATCGCTGTTTTGTTTACTTTTTTTAAATAAAAATACTATTTTATTTTTAGGTTATAAAAAAATGTCGATAATCTCCGTAACAATCATTTTAAAATGTCTGTGTGTGTGTGTTTGTGTCTGTGTGCGTGCATGTGTGTATGTGTAAAAAGAGATTTCCACCTTTTTGTATGTGTTTATTTAAAGTTTACGCATACTGGTTTGGTGCATAATTATCAGGCGTTTTTGTAGGCGACTTATTTG
>OZ010604.1:46256408-46273908 GCA_963932145.1 Acanthosepion lycidas
GTAAATTATCTCAAAGGTTTTTTTTTTTTTTTTTTTTACTTGTTAATGATCGTATGTATGTAGGGATTCACATGAATACATTTGTGAGGCATATATGAATAAATGAAAATTAATATTACCCTCAAATTCTATTAAATAATGAAACCTAATCTTTAATTTAGTTTACCAATGTAATAAATAAATTGCATTCGTAAATTAATTTTAAATATTAAAATAGATGTTATATATATATATATATATTTTTTTTTTTTTTTTTTTTTTTATATTGTGGAAATACAATTAGTCGGGTGAAGAAACTATAAAATATTTCTTTATGTCCTAGATAAATATGTTTATTACAATAATAGTTATATTTAGTCCTGAAACTATTTACTTAAAAAATTAAACATTTAAGTTAATAACAAAATTTTTTTCAGACATCGAATTTTCTATCAAACATTGTAAACTATCTTTTACATAATTTTGTTAAAACAAAATTATAACAACTCCATCTCTCTTTCCCCCTCCCTCCTATCTCTCTCTTTACCGTAAGACTCACTTGTATACATTTTCTACAATTCATTTCCGTTTTATTAACCATCTAAAGAGGTCAAGTTTTCTGTCACTCCTCCTACTCCAATATAAAACATACTTAAGAGAGATATAAAATTAACCCCTCCCTATACTTTATATTGTCTGGTTAACTACCACTCTCAACCCCCTCTATTAAATTACAAAAATTACACTACCCACCAATTTCTAATCCCATTCTTTTCTCAATTCGTTGTTGGAAGATTTACCTGATGATCCTGAATCCTTAAAAAAGGATTTAGGTGAAATAAATTATCGTAATGGTACATTAAAGTGATTTGTTTTTCATTACATATTAGCTCTGTCCCAACATTGAGCTCTCAGGATTTCATCCTCTTTGGATTTACCAATTCGGTTTACCAAGTTCCTTACAATTTATATATATATATATATATATATATATATATATATATATATATATATATATATATATAATATATATATATATATATATATATATATATATATATATATATATATATATGTCTACTAAACAAAACAGCTCTCATTTAACCGCCATAGAGAAACTTTTCTGCCTGCCATCAGCATAGTTGATGCTAGACTCCTGGATAGCAAGACATCGTGCCTCATGTTTTCCAAGTGAAGCGACTACATCAGATCAATAGATTCATCTACTGTAAGGAATGTTGGGTCTTTCGCGTCAGAGTCCATCTTCTACATTTACAAATCTACCATTCGTCCGTGCATTGAATATTGCTGCCATATCTATCCTGATGTTCCTGCTATTCATGTCGAGTTTCTTGACAAAATCCAAAGAAGGATCTGCAATGTAATCGATCCTGACCAGACATCTCGACTTCAATCACCTTTTCAGTGACGTGGCGTGGCTTTTCTTTGTCTTTTCTGCAAATATTTTCATGGCAATTGTTCTGAAGAGCTTTTGTCTTTGAAGTGTACTGGATACCGACTCGGAATGAGAAATTGAAGAACCGAGTTCGAATTCCAGTCGAATTCATTACATTCACTTACGTGCTAATACCCTTGGGAAAGGTATGGATCTTTTTATTCTCTCCCAAGATATGGGTAAATAGCAGAACAGACCGGGTTCTATAGCCGTGGATGGCAACTGGTCTATAGCAGAAAGAAATAGCAACCTACTGCGGGATAAAATCTGCTTCGTCAGTTATGTATCGAAAGATACATGATCACCTAAGCGTATATCACGCATGGCACATAACTGACTGACCCTTGGAAAAAGTATGAATCCATCCTTTTTCCCAGCTATGGATTTCATATCAAGAGAGACTGAGCCCTATAGCCTTGGTTAGCATCCAGTCTACCGCAAAACCTACTGCGAGAAAATCTTCTGCCTAGTCAGTCATGAATCGAAAAAGACATGACCGCCGAAGCGTGTATCACGTATGGATTAAATATCTACATTTTGGAAAGTGTTTGTCATGTTTTTTACAATAATGTTCACCGTACAGGCTCTCGAGAAAGCAGTTGAGCTACATGCTCCATAAGTTTTATATGGAGTTGAGGTCAGGAGATTGGGGCGCCCATGTCATAACACTCACCTGCTTCTCATCAAAGTATTCCTTCATCAATTTTGATTTGTGACAGGGAACATTATCCCGCATAAAAATGAGGTTGGTGTGGTCGATTTGCACCCTTGCAGCAGAAGGGAGCAGAAAAGACTCTAAAATTCTCTTGTACTGCTCGCTCCTGAGGGTCTTTTCCATAGGTTTTAAGAAACCAGTTCCATGAAAAGAAAAGCATCCCCAAAACATTATACTGGACAGATGCTTGACAGTACTTACTGCTAAATTCAAAGAGCTTTCAAAGCTTCTTCTTCGGATTTTAGATTGCTTATCCTTTGAATTTAGCTCAACTTTCGTTTCATCGGAGAAGAGAACATTTAGTAAAAAAAATCAGGTGAGTCACTTTTATCGAACAACACTGTAAGTGACTGATTAACAACAAGGTCTCGCCGTTTTATTTTTGGTCTAGCTAGATACAACTGCTACCTCGAGTTTAACAATTAGTTTTCTCGAATTTTTAACCTGTGGAACTAACTTCCGATTGCTTTCTTCCCTGTCAAATAGAATCTTCAAAAATTTAAATCGCCATCTTCTATCTTCCTCAATCTTGTTCCTTTAATATCCTTTCCTTTCTTCTCCTCACTAAAAAAGGCACAATAAATGTACCATCGAATCCATTCAGTATGGGAACCTAGACGTGCCATAATGCTTAACGAATACGCCTTCTTCCATATGGGATAGTTGCTCTCCAGATTTTCCTGGGTTTTGTAACTCTAAGGACTTCTTGACCATTTACCATCCTTCTTTGTTCCATGTTCTATCCCCCATTCACACTAACTCATTAAATAGTTTATACATTGTTTTTCCCTGCTTCTCTTGCCTTCAATGTGCCATGTGTGTGTTAGATTCTTCATGTCTACTGTCCTCATTATGGACCCCATGTTACTATAGGAATGCACCGCAAATAAATAACCTTATAACTTTCAATGAAGTCCTTATCATTCCAAGAGTTTTTCAGACGAGTGAACTTTTTCTTTGCAATTTGATGTTACTAAAGGAATGAATCGGAAATAATGTGTGTGTGTGTGTGTTTGTGTTTCATTAAATAATATAGACAAGTAATTGATAATTAATCTTTGATAATGGCTCATGTAAGCCGAAAGCTTAGATTGGATTAAAAAATATGGATCAATATTGTGATTTTCTTTCTTCGTTTAATGATAATGTTATTAAGCTGATCAGACATTATGAAAAGAATTTACATAAAATAAATAGATAACACTTGTCTATATTATTTAATGAAACATGTATATATATATATATATATATATATATATATATTAAGAAGAGTTATTATACTAAGAGTGGTTCAGATCGTGGAATTCACTCTGTGCAAATGATATTACTATAGAAATTCATTGTAAATGATATCATTATATTAGGCTGGTGCAAAAATAATGTCGTTTTCTTACATATGTTACTATGTGAGAAAACGACATTATTTTTGCACCAACCTAATAGAAATACATTGGAACTAATGTTATTGTATATAAGTACATTAGAAATAAAATTACTATTGCAAAGTATTGGGAATAATGTTACTATAGAAATACAATGTAAATAATGCCACTAAAACAACCGACTGGGAATAATGTTACTAGAGTAATGCGTTGGACTTAGGTTACTATAGAAATACAATGCAAAATTATGCTACTATAGAAATGCATTTCAAATAATGCTACTATCGAAAATCTCACATTAGTAAACGATGTGGGGGGTCGGCCTTTTATACGTTAGGTTTTATTTTATTTTATGTGAGCTTTCTTTGGAATATTTTACGTTTAGGGATTTCAAAAGCAGAATTTTTTTTTTTTTTTACATGCTACAATAAAGGTAATTCTTTAAATAAACTTTCACGCCATTAATATAAGAGGCTGTTTTTGTCGATCAAACTAAAGCATATTCCAAATCAGAGAAATAACAAATGGAGTAAAAATCCACTGTTCATAGCATTTACTTTTATTTTTTAAAGTGCTCAATACAAAGTAGAGTAAAATATTATTATTATTATATTTTTATTATAAGGGATTATAATAAAAACATGTTGAAATCGCTACACAAAAACTTTCATGTTTCAATACTTTGATTGTACTTCTTCAGGGGATAGTTGGAAACTGGTGATAAAAATGATTTCTTAGGGAAAATTAAAACCAAATCGTTACCTCTTTTTTGAAAGTTAAAGTAGTGTGCATAAGGTCAGAATTAAAAATATACTTGTGGGTGTGACTCGATTAACCAGTTAGATATCATATCTATGCTAAATAGAAAAATAAGGTTAGAGGGTGGAGGAGGGTGAGTTAGTTTTTCATGTCACGATAAACAGTACGTAAACATGGCATCAGTGGATAATATGGCAGTGGCAAATGTATCGTCATTGCTACATTTATGACGTTATATTTGTTGGGGGCAGGTTATAATCAGACGTTAAGTTAACAGAAAAAAAATTTAAAAAATTATATTCAGATAACTTCTCAAAGGGAATTGTAGACAAAATTAAAAATGTGAGACTTCTATATAAGTTGCTAATAATACTGAATAGGTGGCAAAACATAGTAATATATATATAGATATATATAGATATATAGATATATATATTTAAAAAATCCACATTACAACCAAAAATGTTTCTAACTTCTTTTTAATATACACACTTTTCTCTCTACTATAACCTCTTCCCTATATATATATATATATATATATATATATATATATATATATATATATATATATATAGAGAGAGAGAGAGAGAGAGAGTAATAATACAATATAGTAATCCGTATAGAATTTCCAGAAGGATATAGATAGAGGGAGAGCTCTATGTCAAAGACATAACAAAATTATTATTAATTAAAGAATATCAAACACTTAAAATCCCATAGGTAATAATTTTTATTTCATGAGAGCTCTAAAAGAGTAGCTCTCAATCTTCAAGACCTCCAAAGACCTTTCTGCACTTTCATAGTAAAGTCATTCACAATGCATTTTCATTGTAAAATCATTTCCAATGCAGTTTCATAGTAAAATCATTTCCAATGCATTCTCATAGTATAATCATTTCCAATGCATTTTCATAGTAAAATCATTTCCAATGCATTCTCATAGCAAAATCATTTCCAATGCATTCTCATAGTAAAATCATTTCCAATACATTCTCATAGTAAAATCATTTCCAATGCATTCTCATAGTAAAATCATTTCCAATGCATTTTCATAGTAAAATCATTTCCAATATATTTTCATAGTAAAATCATTTACAATGCATTCTCATAGTAAAATCATTTCCAATGCATTTCCATAGTAAATATTATTTCCAATGCATTTTCATAGTAAAATCATTTCCAGTGCATTTTATAGTAAAATCATTTCCAATGCATTCTCATAGTAAAATCATTTCCAATGCATTCTCATAGTAAAATCATTTCCAATGCATTTTCATAGTAAAATCATTTCCAATGTATTTTCATAGTAAAATCATTTCCAATGCATTTTTATATTAAAATCATTTTCAATGCATTCTCATAGTAAAATCATTTCCAATGCATTCTCATAGTAAAATCATTTCCAATGCATTTTCATAGTAAAATCATTTCCAATGCATTTTCATAGTAAAATCATTTCCAGTACATTTTCATAGTAAAATCATTTCCAATGCATTCTCATAGTTAAATCATTTCCAATGCATTTTCATAGTAAAATCATTTCCAATGCATTCTCATAGTAAAATCATTTCCAATGTATTTTCATAGTAAAATCATTTCCAATACATTTTTATAGTAAAATCATTTTCAATGAATTTTCATAGTAAAATCATTTCCAATGCATTCTCATATTCAATTTATTTCCAATGCATTTTCATAGTAAAATCCTTTCCAATGCATTTTCATAGTAAACTAATTTCCAATGCATTTTTATAGTAAAATAATTTGCTATGCATTTTTAGTAAAAACATTTGCATTGCATTTTCATAGTAATATATTTGCAATTCGTTATTAAGTAATATCATTTTCCTTGGATTTAACAGCATACATCTTTCCTATGATTTTTATGCATACATCTTTCCTATGCTTTTTATGCATACATCTTTCCTATGCATTTTATGCATACATCTTTCCTATGCATTTTATAGTAAAAGAAAAACATATCCGATTTGCTCTGTCACCATAAAAGTAACGAATAATGTAAATGCAATTTTAATGGTTTTGTTATATAAATTCAATTCGTTCTTTTACGGTTTTCGTGAACAATTAGTTTCATGCTAATTTAATTTGAAGTTTATAAGCAGTTAATTCGACCTTGCCTCCCGAACGCTCCTTTGTTGCCGAGTCGGTTAAGGCACGTCAGCGTAAATGACGGTTCCGTATAGGATGCAGGTTCGAATCCTGTCAAAGGACGAATATTTTCTATGAAAATTTCTCGGACATTCAGGCCGGTAAATGTTATTTAATACTGTTTATTATAAACAGAGCATTTACTTAAATACTTGTATCTATAAAAAGAACGTTAAACATAGAAATGTCTTTAATAAATAAATTGTCGGACCTTGTCCATTTCTTCATGTATATATATATATATATATATATATATATATGTATGTATATAATGTTTAGACCTATCCATCTCGATCTGACTGGCTTTGCTGATATCTGTCTATCGATTTGTATGTATTTCAGTCTCTGTCTTTCTATCTCTCTCTCTCTGTGTATATTGATAGATAGCAAAACCGAGCAAAAAATAAGAAATCCACATTACATCCTCAGACAAGAGAGGAGGAGGGCTTGTTTACTATGAACAAGATCACTTACGATGGTAAGGTTAATGTACTACACAACGATACATATGAAAAAATACAAGAACAGAAAATTATTACTGAAACATAATAATTCAGTAAGGCGATTTGGAAACTAATTAAAAACTCATAGTATATACTAATAGAATATCAGCCTAGAATACCCAAGCTATATGGTCTCCCTAAAACCCACAAAGCAAGCATTTCAATCGACCGCCTTTTTTTCAGTTATTGGTAACGCTTCCCTCAAACTGCCAAAAGCATTAATAAAAGTTTGAACCCTTTTCCTTGAAAAATTCAGCCCATTAGATATTTTTAAAAAATTCAGGCAACCTAGTTGAAAAACTAAAAGAAACAAATATGACTGACAAACTCATGGTCAGTCTAAATATAAAACCACTTTACCCCAACGTCGCGGGTAATAAATGCTTAACTTTAAAAAAAAAAAAAAAAATCTGACACAATTATAAATAAACCTCCCCCTCCCAATACCTAAAATATATATTAGGTTGGTGCAAAAATAATGACGTAATAATGTCGTTTTTTGACGTTAAAAATACGTCAAAAAACGACATTATTACGTCATTATTTTTGCACCAACCTAATAAAAATTTTTTTACCTCATCACCATTCAATGTTATTTCACATTTAACAGTAATTTTTATAAACAAAAATTTGGATTACCAATGGGATCCTCCCTAAGTGAAGTGATAGGATGTATTTTCTTAGAATTTCTCGAACCTGGACCTTTCCAAAATATTTTACCTTGACAAACAACATACTTCTGATAGAGGGATAATGCTTTATTAATACATCACCTTGCTACTGATCTATCGCATCTTGTTTATCATTCCTAGATATCAGGCTAGTACGCATTGACACTAACTTAAAATTTAGTATCCACCGAAAATCAATTAATAAAAATGATCTCATAAATTTCTATTCACCCCATAACAACAAAATAAAATCCAGGACAATCATTGGATTCTTTTTAAGAGCACTCAGAATTTGCAGCCTTTAGTATTTAAACAAAGAGGAGAAATACATCGAAAATAATTTCAAGTATCTGCAATAGCCTATTTTATATTTAATGCGATAAAAAAAGCCCATGTAATATTTAAAAATAGAAAAGCGGTCCTTCCTGACAAACCCAACGATTCAAAATATATTGTTCTACCCAGCAATTGTATCACAGCTACGATTGAAAAGAATTTATCTTAGCTCAACATTTGTCACAACTACGCTTAAAACAATAAAAAACTTTAAAATAAAACAAAATAAAACCTAAAACTTGAAGGAGGAATTTACTCTATTCCTTGTAATGATTGCCACAAGGAATACATAGAAAAAACCTCAAGGAATGTAAACAAAAGATTATATGAACACAAAAGGGATCTTTTACAAAACAACACATTAAATGCATTTAGTTGGTCACCGTAATGAGACTGATCATAATTTTAATTTAAAAAAATGTTACTCTAATTAAGAGAGAAAACAATTTACTAAGACAAAAACATTTAAAATGTGCTTTAATCGCTAAACCATTCCAAGTAAATTTGCATCCAGCTTCTTACAGCAGCTGACCTTTTTATGGCAGATCTTCTATTATCAAAATGTCGGGTCGTTCATGCGGTCTAGGCGACCCTCTCTTTTTAAACAAAGAGACTGTTTGTTTGGTCTTGCGGTGCTGTATCTCTAGCATCTTTGGTGTTATAACTTTTATTATTTTATTTTTTTCCCTGTCCATTCATTCACGTCCTCCGCGACAGACTTTCTTCTCATAATTTCTTTCCTCGCTTACAGTTCTGACGAGAGGGGACGAATCCGGTCCACTTGTATTCGTGTTTTTGTTTTAAAATTTATCATGGCCTGTAGTAAAAAAATTCTTACCTTTAATGCCATAATATATATATATATATATATATATATATATATATATATATATATATATATATATATATATATATATATATATCAGTTTGTTGATTACTTATCTATTTATTTAGCTTGCTAGAAAGCTAAATAAATACATTTCCGATGCATTGTTATAGTGAAAGCATGTATTTTCATAGAATATCATGTGCAGTGCATTTTCACAATAAAATTATTTTCAATGTATTTTCATAGTAAAATTATTTTTAATGCAATCATAGTAAAATAATTACCAATGCATTTTCAAAGTAAAATCATAGTAAAATCAATGCATTTTTATAGTAAAATCATTTCCAGTGCATTTTTATAGCAAAATCATTTGCAATGCATTTTTATAATAAAATCATTTGCACTGCATTTTTATAGTAAAATCATTTGCAATGATTTTTTATAGTAAAATCATTTTCAATGCATTTTTATAGTAAACATCATTTGTAATGCATTTTTATAGTAAAAATCATTTGCAATGCATTTTTATAGTAAAATTATTTCTAATGTATTTTTATAGTAAAATCATTTGTAATACATTTTTATAGTAAAATCATTTACAATACATTTTTATAGTAAAATCATTTGCAATGCATTTTTATAGTAAAATCATTTGCAATGCATTTTTATAGTAAAATCATTTGCAATGCATTTTTATAGTGAAATAATTTGCATTGCATTTTTATAGTAAAATTATTTCAAATGTATTTTTATGGTAAAATCATTTGTATTGCATTTTTATAGTAAAATCATTTCCAATGCATTTTTATAGCAAAATCATTTCCAATGCATTTCTATAGCAAAATCATTTGCAATGTATTTTTGTAGTAATGTATTTGCAATTTCTTATTATTAGCAATATCATTTGCAATGCATTTTACAGCATACATTTTTGCTATGCCTTTTATAGTAAAAAAAAAAACAAACAAACAAAATCTTATACGCTCTTCCGCTATAAATGTAACCATTAAAGTAAATGGAAAATTTTAATGTATTTGTTCAATAAATTCAATCCGTGCTTCTACGGTTTTCGTAAACAACCAATCGAACAACTGCGTCAGGAAAATAGACGAATTTATTTTGAAATCACCATTGTACTTTGAAATCGAGCTGAGCACTGTTTACTTGCAAGAAACACTCAACAATATGCTGGCAACAATGCCCCACCCCGACATAGATACAATTTCTTAACTTTCCTTACCTAAATTTTTCTTTATCGCAACCAGAGGAATGTTAGGATTAATAGAAACAAACAGATAAGTAAAGACAAACAAAATGCAAAGAAATCATTCGGTAATAAAAAAAAAAAACAAAAAAAACCAGTAACGGTAGAGAAAAGATAAGGAATGACACACGTATCAAGAAACAAGACGAACAGAGTTTTACAAAACCTCGGACATTCTTCTTTTCTATGCACCCTGTTCCTTCAAGATGTTAGAGATTATGCCTCTCCACAATATCCTGCCCTTCGTAGCTCTAAATAAATATTGTCTGTTTCTTATTAGGTTGGTGCAAAAATAATGACGTAATAATGTCGTTTTTGACGTTAAAAAATACGTCAAAACACGACATTATTACGTCATTATTTTTGCACCAACCTAATATCTCTTCCAAACCATGTCCAGGCCATCCATTGACACAAACTCCCGTAGTCGACGTTGCGTTGTTTCCTTTGCCTTCAGTATGTCCTCTCAGTATCAAATTTTCCAAGCCGTCTTTCCTATAAACCTGCCCTAGAAATGTCTCTTTCCGATGTTGAGTATAGGGGTCCTGTTTTGTTTCTATTTTCTCTAGACAAGAAAATAGGGGCAAGCTTATTAAAGATTCTCTTTGTAAAAAAAAATATTTTAAGGGTTCTCTCCCTCATTCACTAATCACTTTTTCTAAAACACTCTTTCTAATCACTCTTTCTAATCACTAATCCCTTTTTCTAATAACCCCATCACTAATAATCTAATCACTAATAACTAATCTAATTACTAATCACTAATAATCTAATCCCTAATCAGTCTTTCTAATAACTTAATCATTAATAATCTAATCACTAATCAATGTTTCTAATAATTTAATCATTAATAATCTAATCAGTAATCTGTCTTTCTAATAATTTAATCACTAATAATCTAATCACTAATCTAATCACTGTTAATCTAGTCACTAATCATTTTATCTAATCTCTTTCCAGTCGCTAATCACTCATTCTAATGATATAATCACTATTCACTCTTTCTAATACGCAAAAACCAATCCTAATGCATACGTGGTCGAGGCAGTTGCGTATTTCCTATTGTCAAGCTAATACTGAAGGGTCTTGCAACATTGCAAATACATTGTGAGGTAACAAATGACAAAGTGAAACATTAATGTGTAAAACTTCAGAAGGACTTCATTAGACTAGAATCATTTTATTATCGATGGACTTATGCATACATATATATATATATATATATATATATATATATATATATATATATATATATATATATTTAATGAAAAACAGACCACTTTAAGGTACCATTACAATAATTTATTTCACCAAAATCCCTTTAAAGGACTCCGGATCATCAGGTAACACTTCCAACAACGAAATGAAAGGAAAACTGATATTGAAAATTGATGGGTAGTGTAATTTTTGTAATTTAACAGGGGGGGGATGATGGGGGTAGTTAAAGAGACAAGGTATATATGGGGGAGGTAATATAAACGTAAACGATGGTTACATTTACAATGACTGACGATGGAGGAATACATTATTTTTTTCAAATCTTCTGTTTTCACAATGTGTGATATTAAAAAGCAGCAGTGATAGCGGCGAAGCATTGAGAAAGCGAAAGAGATCAGCTAATCTGTATGTCTAGACTCGTC
The DNA here is from genome assembly GCA_963932145.1 of Acanthosepion lycidas. NCBI lineage: Eukaryota > Metazoa > Mollusca > Cephalopoda > Sepiida > Sepiidae > Acanthosepion > Acanthosepion lycidas. The sequence continues at coordinate 46,268,112 of OZ010604.1, forward strand.
GAGCGCCAGAAATGCTGATACTTGAAAAATTCTATATACCGGGTGTAACAGCAAAATTGTCCAATTGTTAGATTAAACCCTGAACTGTTGCATCTTAGAAATGATTAAAGATATCTTACTGGAATTCTCAGAGGTTTTTATAACACTATTAAACTCTATTTTGAGCAATAAGAATGTATACTTACTCTCCAAGCTTAACAAAAGTACTGTGATGAAATCGATCATAAATGAAAATAACATGTTCATAATTAATTTATCATAATTAAGAATCGAAAGCTCATGAAGTATTGAAATGAAGGTCATATATATATATATATATATATATATATATATATATATATATAAGAAAGAAAAAGTATATACGTTAAGTGCATAATATATATATATATATATATATATATATATATATATATATATATATATATTATTCCAAGATCATTTTCCAACTTATTCAAGATGATCTTAGCCCTCTCTAACTTCCTAACTTTCCGTCCTGTAGTAACAAGGTGTCTCACACATTTCACATGGGATTTCATTTTCAAGTCTTTTTTCACTGCTCATTGGAATGCCATAGCTGAAACTTCTCTCTCACGGGCAAAACGTCTTATGAACTGAGTTGGATCTTTTCTAATTGATCTGTTTAGCTATAAGTTGAAATGATGATCCCCCGTCCTGTTGTGAACTCCTGATCCAGTTTTCCTCTTTACTGTTCCCTCTTTTTAAAACATATTCACCGTTCTCTTGATGCTTCTTGAACAGACCTTGAAGATAGAAGCCAGAGTATGAATGTTGGCACAATTACTGAAGGCCTGAAGGATCCTCACACCATTGCTCAGTTGGGAAGATATAGTGGAACTGACACAAAACGATTTTAACCTGTTCTATTTTTAGCTGAATGACCCAAAGGCTTTTTCAGTGATTCTTACGACAAAGGGTGTCAAGATGGCTAAGCGTCTTATCAAAAACATAGAAAAAAGAAACTCAGATTAGTGGGTTTTTAGATATTAAACATTTTGTGAGATTGACAATTATCGCATGTTACACGATTTGGACAATTTTGCTGTTATATATATATATATATATATATATATATATATATATATATATATATATATATGTAAGCAAATATATGGGTATAGATCCGACAGTATGTATATTTGCTTACATACTGTCTACTGGAATTCTTCATATATATATATATATATATATATATATATATATATATATATATATATATATATAAAGGCTCAAACACTTATATTCCATGTCTATAATTTATTACATTGGAATCGTAATCACGCTCTTTTTGAATTTGTAGATCTGATAAATTGGATCGTGATTACCATTCCAATGTAATAAATTATAACCAAAGAATATTATTGTTTGAGCCTTTTATATTATATTCTTACTCTGTTCTGGACATTGAGTTCTACCTGTATTCTATCCTCTTGGGAATTATATATATATATATATATATATATATATATATATATATATATATATATATATATATATATATATTGACCACTCATATTATCAATATATATATATATATATTATCAATATATATATATATATATATATATATGTGTGTGTGTGTGTGTGTGTGTGTGTGTGTGTAGGAACATTCTCATTCTACTGCCCAGATATGCCCATGTCTAGACATAACTCGTCTAGTTCTTATTCTCGGTTTCCACTGAGTCCAAATCTACACTCCCCGGCATTGAACTCACAATTATTATGTCACCAAATTCATGAGCCACCAATGCTCTGTGGAGAAGTTGGAGCCTTAAACCTAAACTGCCTGCTGAGGAGATGGTTGCTACTTGTCATGCTTGATTCCAATCACCGAAATTTTTCTCGTTTTATTACAGATGGAGCTGCTGGTGAAGACTTGCAGTCATTTATCTTTCTTTGTTTGTTAGCGGCCCCCGCATCGTATTTATTTCTATGCTAGGCCTACTAACGGGCTCCTAACATATCAGAACAGTCTACTCCCATAGATTAAATAATGGATTAATCTCGGAATTCTCTCTAGGTTACCTGGATCACCATACACCCGATGAAGGCCGGATAAATGTTACACATCTATATACACATTCACTTACATATATACTCACGTTTACACGCATACTTATGCATACATACACCTAAATACAACCACACACACACACATATACAAATTCGCATATAGACATATAAAAGCAGACGCATACACAGAAATGTACGCAGTACACGTGATCGTCATCATAATCATCCCCTTAACTTTTGTAATCGTAGAAGGGGTCTGAATGTAGTTGCCATATTGAATCTCTTCCACAATGGTCTACCAAGGGCAGCCCTCTGGTATAGACATATTTGTCCATTGTTTGACATTTTCGAACCAGTTTTTGCGTTGGCGTCCTCTCCAACGTCCATCTTCAACGGTGACTTGCATGATGGTGTTTCACAGGCTGTCGTGACATGTAACGTGTCCAAACCACGCCATTTATCTCTGTTTTACAGTGGCGAGAGGAGGTTCCTGGTGGCCCACAATACTTTCAACATTTTTTCCGCACAAATTTATTGGTTTTATACACGTGTATACGCTCGAATACATATAAACACTTATATACACATACACATACTCATTTGTAAAAAATAATTTGTTGGTTGTACCTTTTATCACTTAATCCCCTTCTTTGTTAATGCACTCAATTCAGTGATAAATATTAATCCCACGGATCAAACATAATACGCTGTGAATTTCAGATTAAAATTCAGCTAATATCTATATGGTATGCTATGGACTTAATGCTTCATATTGGTATGAAATAAAGAAGAAAGAAAGAAAAAGTATATACGTTAAGTGCATCAATAAGTCAGTAGCCTGATAATGTAAATAAAGCATTTACATTAGGCAACAAGTACTTTCTTCAACATAATCTCATTTGCGATGTCAACGAATACTCGTTGCCACTTACATAATGCTCGTTGTAGTAGAGACTTTGTAATCGCAGATAGAACTTATAGTACGCCGTTGAGCAATGCTGGTGTCAGACACCTTCGAATATAACTCGCACTAATAGTACTTGATCGATAATACTCACTCGAATAGTAATGCGTATAGTGATCCGAATAGAGAAATAATATAATGAATAAAGTAGAGAATAGCGGTCCGTATAGTAATAGAGGATAGACTAGAAATAGTGATCCGTATAGTAATAGAGTTTAGAGTTGTGAAGATTCAAAGTCAATTACAATAAGTACATGTTAAATATCCAGCATACTCAAACTCAGTCTTATTTAAACAAAGCTGAAAAAATAAATACAATAATGCTTGCCTTATCTAAGTAAATTCATTCAACTTTTAATTACTCCACCCTGTAAGATCCTACTTGCTACAGAAACCATAGTAGCAACCTATAGCATGGTCAATAGGACATAACTGCGGAATAATACTCCACAGGTGTCTACAGGGCTAACAAACATAAGTTTTAATTTACATAGCATTAAAGAGATCTTCATAGATTATTTAATATTTCATACCAATGCTGATTGATAAAAACATTCATATTAACATATTAAAATTTTCAAGAATAGTTCTGAGGAAGTGTAATTTCACATCTAAATAAATAAAGTTCCTATTACTATTAATGTAGATTTTTTGTGATGTCAACGAATACTCGTTGGCACTTTTGTGATACCAACGAATACTCGTTGACACTTTCGTAATGCTCGTTGTAGTAGAGACTTTGTAATCGCAGATACAACTATAGTAACGCCTTCGAATACCACTCGCACTAATAGTATTCATTTCATAATACTCGCTCAAATACTAACCACCGTATAGTGATCCGTGTAGTGATCAGTATAGAGAAATAGTATAGAGAATAGCGAACCGTATAGTAATAGAGGATAGGATAGAAATAGACGAGGAAAGGAGGATTCAGGCCTTTCCCAAAGTGACTGGAATTCATCAATCCGTGCCGCTATCCATTACTCCACTGTGTCTCCCATATATATATTTCCTTTACTATCACGTGATCTGCTTATTTCAAATGGGATCGCCTGAGTTTGCTCTCTGGCGATCTGTGTTCAAACTACAGTGTCGGCAGCGACACTTTATTCCAATATAACAATCTCCTTCCTTGATTTTATATTTAACTAGCAGCATGGCCCGGCGCGGCCCGTGCTTGATTCAAAAATCGTACGTCTCATACAGCAATCGCTGTCACTTGACTTAAAATATTTTTGCCCTTCCTTGCCTTTAAAGGAGTGCCGTTTGCCGTGCTGATGTTGCTACATGCCTTACTTCTTGACAATCTCACACTGCGAATTTTTTCTAAGCTCTATACTAAACATTAAATCTGTTACAAAAAAAAAGAACTAAACAAAATGAACACAAAACGATCAGCTTTAAAAAAGGACTCGTAACTGGAAAAACCGAATGAAAAAAAAAATGTTAACAACAAAAACTTTTTCACACCCAACCCAGTTCTGCGGAATCAGAATCAATGTTAAGTTTAAGTAAGCGAATGAGCCAATTGGAGTAAAGTGCCATGCAGATATAAATTTTTCTCACTTGTGATTTTTTTTGCATGCTAGTTAACATTCGTGTCAGTCAGCTGTTGGCTCTCACGCTGGCCAATAGAATCTTCCTGCCTATTCGTGGAAGCCAGCTATAGGCTTTCACTCTGGCCAGTAGAAAATGAAAATAGAAAATGAAAACTGCCGTAGAAGCATGAAAAAATTGATTATTTCCACTATCGATGGGAGTTGGGAAATGCAAAGTCGGTCTTGGCGTTCCCGCTAACTTGGAGCATGTGCATGTAAATTTTGGTGCAAATCCGTCGAAAATTGCGGCAGTGCATTCGTTACACACCCACACACCCACACACACACACAACCTGCCTTTTATAGATAGAGATTCAGTGATAAAAGATTAATGATAGAGGCCGAACATTATACATCGTAAAATTCAGATCAAAAATCAGTTAATGACTCTATAACATGCTACAGACATACTGATGCAGCCTTGAATGAAAGCGTCCTGGGTATGACGACAAACTGCATCCAACAGCAAGGCCTCTGATCAGGAGGTTTTGAGAGTGAAACCACCACTTAATTGCTGGTGTTCCCAGGTCCACCCTGACCCGGGCTGGTAGCACCTGTTAGGGTCCCAGCTATGGGTAAATAGTTAACCTCCGAAACTGAGGTAAAATGTATTATAAAATATTACCAGCAATAGTCTTTTGAAGAAGAAAAAACTATTACCAGCAATACGTTTTTGAAAAAATAATATTGCCAGCCATATATTTCTGAGAAAAAACAATATTGCCAGAAATAGATTTTTGACAAACCAAAAATATTACCAGGAAAAAAAGTTGTCGGCATTAAATGACCCATTGAGGTTGGTATGCCGTAAAACAAAAGAAAACAAACCTTGAATGAAAGAATGAATGAAAAAAATGATGGAAATAAAACATTTATATCACACAGAAGTGTCTTTTGTCAACATAATCTCCTCCCTTGGTAATACCACATAATCCAGTGGTAAATATTAATCCCATAGATCGAACATTCTTTTTCTTCTTCTTTGTTCCATCTTCCTTCTGGGCATGTGAATCATGGCTCTCCACAACTTTTTATTCTTTGTAGTACTTAGTAGCTTATATCTTTTTATCCCACTTCTACACACATTTCCTTATTCACCCACACTAGATGATCGGGTAGGTTGCCCGCTTACTCCTCTTCTTTTTGCCTTTGATATATCCTGTGAGTAAAAATTCTCCAAGTCATCTTTCCTCATTCCGTG
>OZ010604.1:46278908-46306408 GCA_963932145.1 Acanthosepion lycidas
CAGCGGACTGAAGGGACACGGCGCATAGACGAATAATAATAATAATTATTATTATTATTATTATCGAGTAACCTTCTTATTACGATACAAAGCGTTCTGCAAGGAAATACAGTCAATTATGTGCTATGCGTGATACACTCTCAGGCGATCATGTATCTTTCGATACATGACTGACGAAGCAGATATTTTCCCGCTGTAGGTTGCCATTTCTTTCTGCGGTAGAACAGTCTCCATCCAAGGCTGTAGAACCCGGTCTGTCTTGCTATTTATCCATAGCTTGGGGGAGAAGATGATGATTCATACCTTTCCCAAGGGTATTAACAAGTAAGTGAATGTAATGGATTCGACTGGAATTCGAACTTGGCTCTTCGATTCCTCCAGTTTTACGAAAAGGAAAATCTGGTCAGAGGTTTAAAACGATATTCAACCGGATCCATTTTTATTAGCTTTTATTAGGTTGGTGCAAAAATAATGTCGTTTTCTCACATAGTAACATTGTTTTTGCACCAACATAATATTTTCTCATGAACTTTTTTGTTTGTTTGTTTGTTTGTTTGCTTTCTTAATAATGGCCCGTAAATAGCGATGAGGTTTTGTTTGAATTTTTCTTTGTTTGTTTTTCATTCCTGTTCTCGTTCGGAAACGTTTCACTTTACTCCCGTCCAAATACCGGACACGTCACTGCTTCGAGAACCTTTACACCTAATGACACGCAACCCTATGTTATATCACTGAACTGTAACGAAAAGCACAGGAGAATTTTCTTCTTGTACTAGGTCACAATGACCTTACCGGATTACTTTTTATTGTCAAGTGCTGACTGACGATGTACCTCTCATTCAGACATCGTTATTTTAATAATAATAAAAAGTTGATTTTTCCACGTTTTCTTGAATTCATTTCATCATCACAAAGCCATTTCTATGGAGATAATTATCTAATATATAGATGTGTCGTGCACATGCATGTTTATATATATATATATATATATATATATATATATATATATATATATATATATATATGTGTGTGTGTGTGTGTGTGTATGCGTGTGTGTATTTGTGTGACTGTGTGTGTCTCTTTATGTGAGTGTGCATGTATGTATATATATGTATATATATATATATATATATGTGTGTGTGTGTGCATATTTGTATGTATACATATATAAAGTATTTATGTCTGTATATATATATATATATATATATATATATATATATATATGTATATATATATGTGTGTAATTATATGCATGTATATATATACGTATATGTGCGTGTATATTTGTATGTATGTATATATATATATGTTTATATATATATGTCTGTATATATGTATATATATATGTATATATATGCATGCATATATAAATGTATATGTATATATGAATATGTATATATATATATATGCGTATATATGCGTTTATATATATTTCTATATATATGTACATATATGTTTGCATATGTACATGTTTGCATATATACATGTATACATATATGTATATATATATATATATGTATGCAAATGTATATATATTTATATACATATGAATATATATATATATGTATGTGTGTGTAATATATATATATATATATATATATATATATATATATATATATATATATATAGGGTGGGTGCACCTCGAGTCGTATGCTTAGCAATCTTGTCTCGCTAGAACAATTACAACTGAGTAGTCAGTTCGATCCTCACTGGGTGCCCTATACTTTCAGCCATGTTAGTGGATCAGGATGAAATGAATCTCTCTCTCTCTGTCTCTCTGTCTCTCTCTCTCTCTCTCTCTCTCTCTCTCTCTCTCCACGCTTTGCGCACCACCATCTCAGCATTTTCAATTTTCCAGTCCGGGGTGTGACAACCACTTCTTCATTTCTGTTTTTCTCAGAACCATCCTGACCTGGAATGGCAGCACCTTTTAGAGTCCCAGCAAATAGAGATCCGCCACTCAAGAAACAATATGAAAGTGTAAAAATACATTTTAATCGTAAAAATATCAGCAATAATTTTCATATAAAAAAGACCAATAATACATGAGCAACAATACCAAGTGATACACGCTTAGGCAATCATGTATCTTTCGATACATGACTGACGAGGCAGATTTTTTTCACGCAGTAGGTTGCCATTTCTTTCTGCGGTGGACCAGTTGCCATCCAAGGCTATTGAACCTGTTTTCTTTCTGCTATTTACCCATAGCTGTGGGAGAAGAGGATTCATACCTTTCCCAAGGGTATTAGCACGTAAGTGAATGTAATCGATTCGACTGGAATTCGAACTCGGCTCTCCGATTCCTCAATCCGAGCCGCTATACATTGCTCCACCGTATATTCAAATTACCAACAATATATTGTCAAAGCAAAAACACCGGCAATACATTTTATAGTAAAATGACCAACAATAAATTTTATCTGTAATTGAATGCATACAATTGCGTTCAAAATATATTTAGTTGAATCCATAAAATTGTGTTTAAATTATTTAGATTTCGACAGTAAATAACCTATAGAGATGTTGATATGCTGCTAAACAAAATGAACCTAAATTCAATATTCCAATATTGCTTTAGAATCCACTTTCTTTCTTCTCGACTTCAATTATTTGCCATTATTTAGAATATTTGTAAAAAAAAAAAAAGTTCCGTAAGTTTATAAATAATTATAATTCAGAAAGAGATGGAAAGTAATTGGGAAAGTGACAGTGCATTTCTTGCTTTATTTATTTGTAATATACGGAAAAATATTCGTGAATACGAAAGGATTATCATAAAAATAAGCAGACATAATGTTTGTAATTTATTCAATCAGACATACCTAAGAGAATTTTCTGCCTAAGCTCTCTCTCTCTCTCTCTCTCTCTCTCTCTATATATATATATATATATATATATATATATATATATATATATATATATAAATTCGTAAATATATATATATATGTATTTAAATTCGTAGGATTTTTAAAACTTTTTATAGTGTATAGAAGAAGACTGGTTAGTTGGGGAAGGTAAGAGAGAGACAGAGAGAGCGTCAGAGGGGACAGAGTGAGAGATATGACAGAAGAAGGCATAGTTACAGGAAGTAATGTGGGGTATTATATTATAGAGGTAAGAATGAGCAGGGGGGGAGAGAAGGGGAACCTCTCCCCCTGCCCAGTCTCTTACTACGAACTGATGCCATAAAACAGTTTGAAGAATCCGGCGAATTTAAAATTTAAAATTCCTAAGCGAAAATGGTCATTCACTCATCGTATCTTAATTCCAATTGTAATAACAATTTGGCTCTGTTTAATGAAAATAAACATTGAGCACTCCTTGTGAGTCAGTTTTAACATTTAATATTTCAAATTCTATATTGTGTTAATAGGACTCACTTGGATTATACCAACGGATTACTACCTGCATATATATATATATATATATATATATATATATATATATATATATATATATAAAGGAAGAACAGTAAGTTATACAATGCGGTGTTCTCATTGATATTCTTATTTTTACAAAATAGTGCTCAATGTAAATTTACAGAGCATTAATATTATAAATTAACTGATTTAAAATATGTTTTTTTCGCTACACAGTAATAATCATATTTCAAAAATGGAAGCTAAAAGCTTCGAATTTCATTTTGTAATTAAATTAAAAACATTAGTTCTATTTCATAAATTCGCTTAAGGATAAAATGGAACTAATGCCTTTAATTTAAATTACAAAATTAAATTCGAAGCTTTTATGAGGTTGGTGCAAAAATAATGACGTAATAATGTCGTTTTTTGACGTATTCTTTAATGTCAAAAAACGACATTATTACGTCATTATTTTTGCACCAACCTAATAACTTCCATTTTCGAAACGTGGTTATTACTGTGTAGCGTAAAAAACATTTTAAATCAGTTAATTCATAATATATATATATATATATATATATATATATATATATATATATATATATATATATGATAGTTTACTGAAGCTGTCAAATTACTGGTAAATTTTGTCAAGTTCTTTCTATTATTAGAAGATGATTACGCGTCTCTCTCTCTCCCTTCTCTATCTATCTATCTATCTATCTATCTATCTATCTATCTATCTATATATATATATATATATATATATATATATATATATATATATATATATTCTTGTTAATCGGTATCACCCCAAGCAAGTCAGTACAGCCACTAGCATGCAAGGTTTTCAGGTTATTTCCAGATTATTATTAACAGACACATCTATTACTGATGCTAGACAGAAGTGAAGCACAAAATCGAGACTAATAAGACGTGTCAGAACAAGACTAGCCGGACATTGGTGTTCTTTGGGACCTCCTAATCCTGCAATAATCTCACCTTAATCCATACGTGTTTAACCCTTACTTTATTGACGTGGAACACAAGACAGCTGACAACAGCGAGGCGCCATTACACTTACTTTTTTTTCTTCTTCTTTTAATATATTAGGTTGGTGCAAAAATAATGACGTAATAATGTCGTTTTTTGACGTTAAAAAATACGTCAAAAATCGACATTATTACGTCATTATTTTTGCACCAACCTCATAGATAGACTATTAGACTGGAATATCCGAAGTTGTATCTTGGTTGTTGAGTGATAATTTATTTTTGGTCAGTTTTATGCCATTTTCGTTCAGGACTTGAAAAACTATCTCTTCTTCTTCTTCTTCTTCTTCGTGACGTGTCCCTTCAGGACGTTAGCGATCAAGGCCCTCCATAATTTCCTGTCCGATAGAGCAATGGATTGCGACTCGGAGTAAGGAATAAGAGAGCCGAGTTCGAATTCCACTTGCGTTCATTACATTCACTTACGTGCTAATACCCCTGGGAAAGGTATGAATCCAATTTTTCTCGCTCACCAGATATGGGTGAATAGTAGGACACCCTGGTTTCTATAGCCTTGAGTGGCAGCCGGTCTAGGAGAAGGAAAACTGTAAGCTGGCGAGGTACATATTCTGCAGCTAAGTAAAGGATCGTTGACTCTGTGATCCCGACTACCGTCGATTCCTTTTTGTAGCATTTAATAACTTTTTTGATTGTCATCTCCCCCAAACGCTGCTCTCCCATCTTTTCGCTCAGGTTCGCCGAATAGGCTCTGCGTTCCTTTCCTTTGATCAGCTTACCTTAAATCTTTCCTGCGAGTATAAAATTTTCCAAGCCTCACACATCCTAAAACTTTTACGAGCGGACGAGTCACTTTGAGTCGTGTCCTGTTTCGAAACAAAGAAAAAAAATACCAGATTACATTAATTTGATTTCGGGACTCGGGTAATAGAACTCTATCAAGATTTATACAATCCATATGAACAAGTTGGAAGCCCTAGAGAGATTGATAGGGCGGGGTGTATATTCGGATCAGATCCAACGGACAGTAGTGTCATAAAAATGTACTATAAATTAATTGAAACGAAAGTTTTATCTCCAAAGGCTTCACCGAATAAATAGGGCGTATATCTTACTTTACCTTTTTCGCTCCTACTTATCTCTGTTTCGCACTTTAGCTGTTGCCGCTTCCTGGGTATGATAGCTATAAACTACACCCGGCAGCATGGCCTCTGATTGTGAGGTTTTGAAGAGCGTAGAACAGGACTTAATTGAGACATTTACTTACTATGAATTCTTTGAATAATAAGAGCCTTATATTCGAGTTGTCAGATGGAAGACACATGCCAAGTACTTTCGACAATTTCAAGTTGTCATCTTCAGTGCGCAATTTTCTTATATATAGCCAAGTATTAATACGAAATATGTGTAGGCTGAAAGATGGGTTTTTTTTTAATTATGTTATTTATTGACAGTTGAATATATGTTTTGAAGCATGCGATGTCGCGATGCTAGAGTTCTTGTTCAAATCGATCATTAAGTCCTGTTCGCGAAGAGATTTCGCCATTAATCACATTAACATTGATATTTAATTCTTTATGTAAATTGTTTCTTTATGATATATATATATATATATATATATATATATATATATATATATATATATATATATATATATATATATATATGTATGTGTGTGTGTTTGTGTGTGTGTTAAGATATGCCTGTAGTGGTACTGTAAGAATTCTTGGCTAGGGTCACCGTGAATATAACCAAGAAGAAAAGCTGTGTTCTTGTAAAACAACACCCCACATGAATCATGTACAACATACACGAGAGAAAAATAATCAAGCTCAGTGAACATTAATAAAATATTGTATTAACAATGGTATACAAATTTCAGCAATAAGTATAAAGAAAGTTGCTTCCCTTTTTCTGTAATAAAAAGGGTAAGTTTAGCTAATTAATGTTGAGTACAATGTTGAATGTTATTTAACTACAAGTTCAATTGAAGTCTTAGCTAAATAAAGAATAATTCCACAGTGTGTTACCAGTGTAGAAAGATGTAGTGTTCATGAGTGATATCAATAGGAATTAGTATGATTACTCGAATGTGTAATAATTAAGAATTAAAATGTCACAAGAATATGCGCCGCGCCGTATTTTCCAAGAATTGAACTGCTACTGGCTGTTGGCTAACAGCGAGAGGGTTTTTATAGTTACGCATAGGCTCCAGTGAGCTTGGCGCCAAAAATATAGAAAGATACTAAAATACGCGATTGGTCAGGAAATGGACCAATCCGTGATTTTAGAGAAAAATTCAAATGACGTGCGATGGCAAAATTGTCATATAATAAGTATCATATATTTATGAACCAATGACATTAAAGAAAGCGAAGGTGTGGCACATGTAAGTGATCACCATATGCCACATTACATAATTTAGACAAGATTTATCTACTTATTTTGAATAAGAACTCTCGTAATTACGGACTAGTTTCTTATTATTCTAATTAAAGAAAGAAAGGAAATGACCATGTTGACGCATATTCGTTTTGTTCCGAGTACTTTCGACATTAGCACAATGTCATCGTCCATGTCTTGTTTTTTCTAAGACAAAATTGTTGTGTTCATCTGAAAATTAAATTATTACGTGTGAAGTGAAAAATCGCTAAGGTTATGTACTGTACAATTTTAAATTTTATCATGTCAACACCCGAGCAAACGTCAAGGGACGTCACTAAATTATTGCAATGTCTAAATATTTTTAAAAAAGTAAAAAGTATTTAAAACTATTAGTTAAAACCTAGATATTTAAAACTAGCTACAGTAAACATTTTCAAACAAAAAAATTATGTGATTGTAGAAAACCAGAAGACTGCCCATTGTAGAATATATGCCGCGTAAAATCTGTGGTATACCAATGTATTATCTCATCCATTGAGAGTCCTAATACTAATATGATATACATTGAGTCTACGAAAAATGAATTTAAAACCAGATGGAGGCAGCATAAGTGCTCCTTCAACAATATAAATAAAAGAAATCAGACATCTCTATCTAAATATTTTTGGCATTGGAAGGAAATGAATAAAACCCCAAAAGTAAAATGGAAAATTATAAACAAAACTAGAATTTGTAAAACTTGGGATGACCCATGCCCTTTATGCCTACATGAAAAACTACACATTATCAAGTTTCTAAATGATAAAAATTTATTAAACAATAGACATGAGTTAACGGTTTTCTGCCGACATCATCAAATTTTCACATTGAATAATTAGCATAAAAAACAAACAAACAATAAAATAATAAATACAAATTTTAAACTCCATAGTCTAAATAAAAAGTTTAAATGTCCTAACCAATAATAAAAAAAAACCTTTATGAAGTCATCAAAAAAAAAATGTTAGCGAATTATGACAGTTTTTTATATACACAAAACCCTTTCAGGAAAAAAATAAAAAATAAAATAAAAAAAATAAATAAATCTCCATAGACACTTAACCAGACTAGATAATGTCATCTTCCCCTTTGAATTAAGACACCCCAACCTTATCCTGGCTTGACCTCTTTGAATGTAACTGAGATATTCATACAAATTATTAACCCTTACGCCCTTATTTTTTTAAATAATTGCTCAACCCGTTACCATAGTAATTTTAATTTTAATAATGAATATGCTTATAAAACGCGTAAATTTCAGGAATTAGTTATTCCAAAAAAAATTTCGCTTGAAGATGGAACAGAGCTTGGTGCTTTAATTCAATTTAATTCAAATAATTATATTGAAGTTTTCGGTTCTTGTTTTGAAACATGAGAACTCTTATGTAGCGATGGAATCACATTTTTTTAAATAAATAATTACATATATGTGTGTGTGTGTGTGTGTCTGTGTGTGTGTGTGAGAGAGCTGCATATCTTCATTTAAACATGTTTCATTGAATAATATAGACATGTTAAGGCTATTTATTTTATAGTAAGCCTTTCTAGTGCTCTAATAAATTTCTTAAGATGAAATTCATCAAGGAAAGCGCCGTAGTCTTTTTCTACCCAAGTATTTCCTCTGAAATTGTCCTCAGGGGTGAACTACAAAGACAAGCTTATTCTAACTGTGATCGTTGTGATAAAAAAAAAAAAAAAAAAAAAAAAACACGCGTGAACACGCTCTGTTATAATTGTTTTAAAATTTAAATTTATCCGTTGTAGGCATGTTTTTTTTTGGGGGGGGCAAAACAACCTTTTCTCCATATAAGGTCACTAAGCAGAAATTGATTGAAATGCAAAATGGCATTAAATATTTGTTAAAAAATAATTCAATACATTGTGGCTACACTCGTAATAAATTTGGATTAGAGCATTAGAAAGGATTATTTTAAAAATAGACATAATATGAATATCAAGCTCTTGATAATAACGGCGAAGCTCGAGCTGTGGCCCTGGATATCCCAAAGACGCTTGAAAGGGTTTGACACGCTGATCTACGGTATTACTGAGCGATTGTTTCATTAAATAAAATAGTTCCTATCAAATCGTGAAATGAAGCTCGTTTTGAATAGGTTCACTTCCAGATCATTTCAAACGAATAAGCGTCTCGCCAAAGGTTCTAACCTGGATTCTACGCTGTTTCTGATCATCATCAATGACCTTCCTGATGTCATCAGTTCCCAAAAAAACATTTATGCTGATGACATAACCATTTACTGTCTCGATAGCAAATCTGTCAGAACTTACAAAGATAACCTGGCCGCTGCTCGTGAAAAGGACCTCTAATCTGCGGTTAACTGGAGCAGAACATAGCTCATAAATATGAATACACCGAAAACAAAACAGCTCATTTAACCACCATAGAGAAATTTTCCTGCCCGCCATCAGCATGGCTGACGCTAGACTCCTGGAGTGTCACACAAGGAGCCTTCTTGGCCTCACGTTTTAAACTGGTTTGAAGTGGAACGACTACATCGAATGAATATCTGCATATACTGTAAGGAAACTTGGGTCACTGTGTCTCGCCAGCAGATTTTTCTTGTCAGAGTCCATCTTGTGCATTTAAAAATCTACCATTTGTCCGTGCATTAAATATTGTTGGAATATCTGGTTTGGTGCTCTTGCTATACATCTCGAGATTCTTGACAAAATCCAAAGAAGGATGTGTAATGTAATCGATCCTGACTTGCCATCTCGACTTCAGTCACTTTCTCACCACGTGACGTGGCTTTCCTCTGTCTTTTCTACAAATATTTTCATGGCAACCGCTCTGACGAGCTTTTAACTCAGGTGCCCGGACTACATGAGTTTATGTGTGCTACTAGATTGACATCTAGGTCCCAACTTTTTACTGTTGAAATAGTTAAATGTAACCACCACTTCTACTTTCTTTTCTCGCACTTCACGCCTGTGGAGTTAACTTCTGATTCCTTGCTTCCCTAATAACTACAACCTTCAAAAATTTAAGTGCAACGTCAATCGTCATTTTCTATCTTATTGAACCCCGTTCCGCTTTTATCCTTTCCTCGATCCCCTATACCCAGTCTTTTCTCTAACCATTACTCTCTATAACCTCCTGAGTATTAGTGGCATTCCCGCCTTACTTGGGGTGTAATGATTATTAAAAAAAAAGGATTATGGAAAATATTTCCCAAATTTTTAAGATTACTGAGTCGTTAAAAAATTGTATAAAAATGACGCTCACGTTATATTCCTCAAGCAATTTTTACAGATATGTTCACCGTAGAAAAACATTAGATAAACTTCCGTGTGTCAGTCAACCTGTCAACACCTTAAATAAACACCTAACTTCGTGTTGTAAAATACATTTCTGTGATATTTTAAACTTAATGTAAATAATACTTGTTTCAAATCAGATTAATTAAACTTTAAATCAACTAATCTTCTTCAAATAAAATTTCAGAAAAATATTTTATTTTTGAAAGATTTTTTAATATAAAGAGAATTACGTGACTATGGCTAAAATGGCACCAAAATTAATAATGTTTAGCAATTTCAAAGTGAAAACTCTTTCCAGTCAATTTAAATTAGTTTTGAAATGCAGCAAAGTATTTTGCTTATTGGAAATATTAGATTTAATCAATTAAGTTGAAACTAAAACTAAAATAAAAGCTTCAAAGGAGAATATTCTTTTTAAGAAACCGTTTTAACCCATAGATATCGCGTTTCTTCAGCCTCAAATTTGTTTTATTAAATTTTATTTTTTTGCTTTTTTCTTCTTTTTTTAAAAATCTGAGTTGCATTATATTGCGCAATATTCTTATGGTTAGTTTATTTATGGGATTATATTGATGACATATTTACTGATACCTTTATCTTTCCAATCCTCCAGTTAAATGATTTCCCTCTTTATACTCACTAGCTATAGATAACGACTCGTCTAAACAGAATGAAAAAAAGTCCCTTTGTTAGCGATCAGCTACGAACAATTAATAACTTTTGATTGTAGTAAATACTTTCAACAGGATGCTAAAAACTGCGCCCAGTTGGACGGGTTTTATTGTTTAATATTTATAATATCTATATAACGAGAATCAGAACTGAACGAGATTTGATAGGACGAAGAGACTCACCTTAATTTTAACTAAAGTTGTAACTTTATTATCTATAGGAATATGTCTTATTGATAACATGTGTTGGGGAGGGGAGTCATTGTTGTGCAATATTCATGGTGACTCATCCGAATTTTACAAGCCTAATCTTTGTTAGCAAGACATGAACTCATAATAATTTGCTTTTTTATTGTCGAACAAATAACATTTTATAACTAAAAATGGTAAGGCAAGGAACCGTAGAGAGTGGGTGGATAGATAGATAGATAGATAGATATATAGATAGATAGATAGATAGATAGATAGATAGATAGATAGATAGTGTGTGTGTGAGAGAGGTCGCCATACTGAACAAGAGAAAGAAAGACAGACAGAAAGAAAGAATGAAAGAAAGAAAGAAAAAGGGGGAGAAGTAATAATATAATAAAGAAAGAAAGAAAGAAAGAAAGAAAGAAAGAAAGAAAAAGGGGAAGACGTAATAATATAAAAAAGAAAAAAGGGAAGAAGTAATAATATAAAAAAGAAAGAAAGAAAGAAAAAGGGAAAGAAGTAATAATATAAGAAAGAAAGAAGAAAGGGAAGACGTAACAATATAAGAAAGAAAGAAAGAAAGAAAGAAAAAGGGGGAGAAGTAATAATATAAGAAAGAAAGAAAGAAAGAAAGAAAGAAAGAAAAAAGAAAGAAATAAATAAAAAGAGGAAGACGTAATAATATAAAAAAGAAAAAAAGGGAAGAAGTAATAATATAAGAAAGAAAGAAAGAAAGAAAGAAAGAAAGAAAGAAAGAAAGAAAGAAAAAGAAAGAAAGAAAGAAAGAAAGAGTGGAAGAAACAATAATGTAAGAAAGAAAGAAAGAAAGAAAGTAAGAGTAGTGGAAGAAGCAATAATATAAGAAAGAAAGAATGAAAGAAAGAAAGAAAGAGTAGTGGAAGAAGCTATAATATAAGAAAGAAAGAAAGAAAGAAAGAAAGAAAGAAAGAAAGAAAGAAAGAAAGAAAGAGTAGTGGAAGAAGCAATAATATAAGAAAGAAAGAAAGAAAGAATGAAAGAAAGAAAGAAAGAAAGAGTAGTGGAAGAAGCT
The DNA here is from genome assembly GCA_963932145.1 of Acanthosepion lycidas. Lineage (NCBI taxonomy): Eukaryota > Metazoa > Mollusca > Cephalopoda > Sepiida > Sepiidae > Acanthosepion > Acanthosepion lycidas. Next base: position 46,290,904 of record OZ010604.1, read on the forward strand.
ATAATATAAGAAAGAAAGAAAGAAAGAAAGAAAAAAAGAAAGAAAGAAAACTAACAATTGAGAAGAAAAAAGGGGAGGTAGAAAGGGAATTGAAAAGGATGATGATGTTATAAAAATTAAAAAGGCGGTAAAAGTTAAGAAGTTAAGCAATGAAGAAAAAAGAAAAGAAACAAAAGTAAAAAAAAGTACGAATCAGCATAAAAAAGAAGGAATTGTAAACCGAAAAAAAAAAGAATGAAAGTTGAACGACGGAGAGTATAAATGAGAAAAAACAAAACGAAAAAAGATAATACGATTGCAAGCAATCCTGTTAACAGCATAAATATTCTACAGTCAATGGCGCCATGAATATTTCCGGCCTTAGGCAGACAATTTTATGTTCTATTCATACATGTAATGATCAAACCTCACTTTGGATATTGCTTTGTAATTAATCATACGATTTTTTTTTTTTAAATTTCATTTCATAATTATTTTTTTCCTTCCTTCTCAGGGTAACACCTCTAAAACAGGTACCTTGACTGTACGGCTAATTTAGGAGACTTACTGCCACTAAAGTCAAGGCAACTAGTTGATCTGATTTGTCAATAATAATAATTATTATTACTATATCAACAATAATAATAATAATAATAATAATAACAACAACAACAATAATAATAATAGTAATATTAATAATAGTAACAACAAGAAGAATAACAATAATAACAGCAAAAAAACAATAAAAACAACAACAATAATAGCAACAATAACAATAAAAAGAACAGCAACAACAATAATAACAACAATAAAATAATAGCAAAAACAACATCGATAATAATAATAATAATAATATATTTAGCACCAACTGAATATAATACTCGGCATGATATGGAGAGGCAATATCTGCACTAGAAAATATGCAACTTCTGCGGGAAGGAAAATGCAAGAAACTGGTATGAACATCACCCAGACCCAGTTTACAGAGATATAGGGCCTGGAATAATTTCATAAAACTTTACAATAAACACAGATAGAACAATTACATCGTGATCAGAGGCCACAAAAACAGAATGTGCTTCCTTATTGACATGGCAGCCCTTGCAGATTGTAATGTATCTATGAAGATCTTCAAAAAACAAGGATCTTAAAATGGAGATCACATGGCACATGAGGACATCAATAATTCCAGTTGTAGTTGGAGCCCTCGGGTTGATTATAAAAGATTGCGATAAACTCATGGAAAGAAAATACAAAAAATTGTACCCACAAGTACAGTTTCCACCTTACGAAGAGTATTATCTATGTAAAATGTCTTTCATCTTAGTCTCTTTTTTGTTTTTTGTTTTTTTTTTTGGGGGGGGGGGTAATTTTTATAAATTTATCAGTGGAAAAAGTCACGAAGACATTTCTGAACTTAGGTCTCTTGTTGGGATCCGGAAGGAAATATATATAGAACAGAAATCAAAGGAAATAATAATAATAATAATAATAATAATAATAATAATAATAATAATAATAATAATAAGGACCTTGAAATAGAAATCTCAAAAATGTGGCACATGGGAACATCAACAATCCCTGTTGTAGTTGGAGCCCTAGGTCTGGTTGGAAAAGATTGCAGTAGACTAATTGAAGGGATTAGGGAAGTCCATGCCTCAAAGACATACAAAAAAAGAAATGTTCTCACAAGTACAGCCCACACTTTACGAAGGGCTTTATCTATGTAATTTTTTTTTTTTTTTTTTTTTTTTGTCACTGGAAAGTGTCATGATGCCATCTCTAACCTTAGGTCCCTGGGCGGAACCCGGAAAGAAATGTGTAAACGCCAGAAATCAAAGGAAATAATAATAATAATAATAATAGGTCCCAAAATATTATTGCTTGTTTATTCACCATAACTCCTTCCGTGGACAACTCGACGTGGTGTGCTGATTAACAAGCTAGAACAATTACGACTGAGTAGTGAATTCGATCCTCACTGGGTGCCCCATACATTCGACCTTGTGCCATATCTACGCTTAGAAAATTACCATAACTCTGTCCGTTTTTATTTCTTTTCTTTTTTTATTTGTGGCGCTACAACTTCTTGTTCACGCCACTTGTTTTCTCGGCAGGTAATATGGCTTTGACCATGAACGTGAAAGGATATTGCCACAAAGAGGGCGTTATGAAGAGTAAAACAAAACAAATTTCTGATGGGACTTTCACTGCATAAAGCTCGAACATACGAGGCCTGATATTATCGTGAAGAGAAAGCGCCCTCTTGTTCGTGTCGCGTGCTCAAGACATGAAAATCTTGTTAAGAAAGCGGTTGGGAAATTGTGGAGATATACAAATCTCAGCATCGACGTGGCACGTTTGTGAGATATGAAAACTGTCATAGTCCTCATCATCATTGACACGTTTGGCTCCGTTTCCCAGAACTTTAAACATTAAACTGGAAAAGCTTGGAGTCAAACTTCAAAACTCCGTGTTGTTTTGCTCTCTTACCAATATACGAGAGAAGGAAATGGATACATAGCTTTCATACCTTTCAAAAAGGTTATTTGCGCATATGTGAATGTAACAAATTCGGTATCTGTCTATATTTCTGTGATGAGGTATTATGTACATTATTTAGATTATTCGGACTATTGTCCTTATCTTTGTCGCCATATTTATCACAACGTTTCGGCCGTTGTACGCTCCGGCCTTCTTCAGTTGGTTGGAATGTCGAACTGAACTCGCTCACTGGGGTAGACTGTTCTAGTTTGACGTGCCATGTTTAATGGATGTCAGTTATCAGTTATCTCCTGTTAATTTCCCTCTGAAAGTTCTCCACTGCCTTAACCGGGTATTGAACTCACACTCTTTGGGTCCTGACACTGGATCTAACCAACGCCTTTATCCACTGTGCCATGTGTCCTTAAGGACAAATAAAGGGTTCAGTTCGACATTCCAACCACCTGAAGAAGGCCTGGGCGTACAACGGCCGAAACGTTGTAATAAATATGGCGACAAAGATGAGGACAATAGTCCGAATAATGTAAATAATGTAATGAATTCAATTGGAATTTTATACAAAGTATGACGATAAACTACATTCCCTCCTTTTCCCCGACCCAATTAAACAAGCTCGTTAAGTATGTTCGTTGCCGTTTCCCGCATTTTTTTCATTTTAACTCCAACATGCCCTGTAAGTGTTAAATTCTCCAAGTCCACTTTCCTCATTATACATCCTAGTAATTTCCACTACTTCTTTCTGAGTCTAAGTGCAAGTGTACTTTTTGTTTCATTTTCCTTAAAACTTCCTCGTTGCTCACATACTCTGGCCATGGTATTCTCATCATCCTTCTGGAGAACGTCTTTCTGAGTTTAAGTACAAGTGTACTTTTTGTTTCATTTTTCTTAAAACTTCCTCGTTGCTTACATACTCTGACCATGGTATTCTCATCATCCTTCTGTAGAACATCTCTCTGAGTCTAAGTGCAAGTGTACTTTTTGTTTCATTTTCCTTAAAACTTCCTCGTTGCTCACATACTCTGACTATGGTATTCTCATCATCCTTCTGTAGAACCTCTTTCTGAGTCTAAGTGCAAGTGTACTTTTTGTTTCATTTTCCTTAAAACTTCCTCGTTGCTTACATACTCTGACCATGGTATTCTCATCATCCTTCTGTAGAACCTCTTTCTGAGTCTAAGTGCAAGTGTACTTTTTGTTTCTTTTTCCTTAAAACTTCCTCGTTGCTCACATACTCTGACCATGGTATTCTCATCATCCTTCTGTAGAACCTCTTTCTGAGTCTAAGTGCAAGTGTACTTTTTGTTTCATTTTCCTTAAAACTTCCTCGTTGCTTATATACTCTGACCATGGTATTCTCATCATCCTTCTGTAGAACCTCTTTCTGAGTCTAAGTGCAAGTGTACTTTTTGTTTCATCTTCCTTAAATCTTCCTCGTTCCTCACATACTCTGACCATGGTATTCTTGATTACTCTTCCTTTGTTCCCGCTCCTTCGTAATGTTTCTGTTTTCTAATTCTTCCAAACCGAGTAACCTCTGTTCTTAGTGGCTTTATTGCCTTGATTGGGGTGAACTTGATTTAGAAATATTATTATAATATATTAGAGCACAATTAAAATGATTATTCTAATATCGGCCGTTATTTTCCGAACAAACTAAAAAGAAAATAATCTTTTTGCTTAATCGTAACGAATTCAAAGCCAGATTTACATGGATATTTATTACATAAGAGTCATCAATGACCATGGAATTTTCGTATGGAATCGATTAAGAAACGAACGGTTTTCCGCAAGCTATTCGTAGGCAGAAACCTTCATAAAAAGTTCGTCTGCAGAAGTGTTTGTGAAAAGAAAGAAAGAAAGAAAGAAAGGCAACTATTTTTATAAAGCATTGCCACGTGATCGCCTGCCTGCGCTTGTGCGCATGCTCATACATAGCAGACAAATATTAACCCATTTACAATATGCTTTCTAATCGCAAATAAATAACCATTGTCTGCGTTTGTTTTGTTTTTTTTTTTGTTTTGTTGTTTTTTTCGTTTTGTTTTATTTTTGTTTTTGTTTTTTTGTTTTTTTAACTTTTCGCATGTCAGTGAAATAATTTTCCTGCTAATACTAATAAACTATCGTGCCCACGTGACTGAAGAACCGAGGTCAATAAACGGTAGATTCTAGTTTGGTACAGAAAGAGTGGCAAAACCAGGTCATTGATTTAGGGGCAAGACAGTGACCTCGCCCAATCGACATATTAAGTAGAATTAGAACAAGAGTTTCATTTCTTGAAATAGAACGTTGCTGAGTTTAGATTCGACCTGTTCTAAAATTGTTTGAATCGATCGATATATGAATCCACATACGCAGCCCAGTCACAAAGAATAAATAAAAAGAAGGCAAATCCTGATTTTAGTTTAAAATTTTGCCTTATTTTTTCCCCTATAACTTTTTTTTTTAAATCATTCTACCCAAAGCAAAGTGAGAATGCCACTAGTACGCAGGGGGTTGCAGACAGTGAAAGTGAGAGTAAAGACTGAGTATAGGGAAGATTGAAGAAAGGACAAAAGATGAACGGAATTCAAGAAGATAGAAGATGGCGATTGATGTTGCATTTAAATTTTTGAAAATTGTACTTATCAGAGGAGCAAGTAAACGGAAGACGGGAAGAACGAGAAAAAAAAAACTATAGAGAAGAAGTGGCGGTTGTATTTAAGTATATCAACAGATAAACAGTGGCACCTAGATGCAAATCTTTGGAGCACGCTTAAATTCATGTAGTCGGGACATCAGGAGAAAAACTCGTCAGAGCAGTTGCCATTGAAATATTTGTAGAAGAGACAGCCACGCCACATCTGTGAGAAAGTGGCTGAAGTCGAGATGCCAAGTCAGGATGGATTGGATTGCAGGTCCTTCTTTGGAATTTTTCAAGAAGATCAAGATGCATATCAGGATCACCAGTCTAGATATGCTAAAGTATTCAATGCATGAACGGTCGTTAGATCTGTAAATATGCAAGACGGACTCTAGCAAGAAAATCCCTCTGACACGATACTGTGACCCAATTTTCCTTGCAGTAGATGCAGCTATTGATTCAATGTAGTCGCTCCACTTCAAGTTAGTTGAAAACGTGAGACCAAGAAGGTGCATTCTCCAGGAGTCTAGCGTCAGCCATGTTGATAGCAGGCAGAAAAGTTTGTCTATGTTGGTTAAATGAAAGTAATTTTGTTTTTGGAGACGTTAAAATTTACGAGCCATTTCCTCGCTATTATTTAATATTACCGAAGTATCCCTTCCTGGCAATTACTTTTGGCTCAAGATAATGGTGCCTAAATGAACGGTAGATGAGTGAGATCTAAGAATTGATCTCGATTTGGAGACTCACTATTACTGAGGTATCATTTCCTGCCACTTATATTCGAGTATCCAAAGATACTTTCCTAAAGAAAAGAAAAGTATTAAGAAACAAGAAACTGTCGTTAGAAACAAAGAAAAAATTGCTATGTAATATAAATCCTTATATATGTCAGAGAAGTGAAGTCTTAAGGCAACAGAAATATGGTTCTACAGAAGGATGTTGAGAATACCATGGATGGCAGATATGAGAAATGAGAAATCTTTAAAGTGAATATGAACTAAATTGTCACTTAGAATTTCTTATTCTAAGTGACAATTTAATAACAGTAGAAATTTCTGAAACTTAGGAAAGCGGGCTTGGAGGATTTGACATTCACAGGACGTATTGAGATTCGGGGGTGCAGGTTGGCGGGCAGCGAAGGACCCACCTAACGATGAGTGGTAGAACAGGGACTGGAGTGGGGATTGTAAGAAGATAAATATTGTTTAGAGCTACAAAGGTTTGTAAAGCCATGATCGCCCCCGTCCTGTAGGGACACGGGACATAAAATAAGACGACGACAAATGCCAGGGAGACAGATTGAGCTAAAGTTGCGAATTGGTAGACATTTGAAAGCCAACTGCTATTAAGTTCTAAATGACCTTTCTATTCATTCATCAGCCGTTATCAAGGCGGGCAGATTATGCGAATCTTCTTTCTATTCCAAGCGATTATCCATCGCATCTGGTAGATCTTCTCGTTCGCATTCTGCGTCTCTTCAGGTTGTGTAATGGATAGCGACATATCAGTTCTTTATAGGTCATTTGAGGCCGAAATTTTATTTTTTTGTGAACTTTGACATTTTTTTTCCAATAATATTTTGCCAGCAATTTTTTATTCTTTTATTATGAAAATGTATTTCTGGTAATTTTGATTTTTTTTTAATACGAAAATGTATTGCTGGAAATTTAAAATTTTTTTTTTTTTTTACTATGAAAATGTATTGCTGGAAATTTTAAATTTTTTTACTATGAAAATATATTGCTGGAAATTTTAGATTTTTTACTATGAAAATGTATTACTGGAAATTTTAAAATTTTTTACTATGAAAATATATTGCTGGAAATTTTTGATTTTTTTTACTATGAAAATATATTGCTGGAAAGTTTAGATTTTTTTACTATGAAAATATATTGCTGGAAATTTTAGATTTTTTTTACTATGAAAATGTATTGCTGGAAATTTTTAATTTTTTTACTATGAAAATATATTGCTGGAAATTTTAGATTTTTTTACTATGAAAATATATTGCTGGAAATTTTAGATTTTTTACTATGAAAATGTATTGCTGGAAATTTTTAATTTTTTTACTATGAAAATATATTGCTGGAAATTTTAGATTTTTTTTACTATGAAAATATATTGCTGGAAATTTTAGATTTTTTTACTATGAAAATGTATTGCTGGAAATTTTTAATTTTTTTACTATGAAAATATATTGCTGGAAATTTTTGATTTTTTTTACTATGAAAATATATTGCTGGAAATTTTAGATTTTTTTACTATGAAAATATATTGCTGGAAATTTTAGATTTTTTTTACTATGAAAATGTATTACTGGAAATTTTTCTAATGTATTCGGGGGTTCACTATTTGCCCATAGCTGGGACCCTAACAAGTGCTGCTACTCCGGGTCAAGGTGGACCTGGGAACAACAGTGGATGAAATAAAGGGTTCAGTTCGAAATTCCAAGGCCGGAGCGTACAACGGCCGGAACATCGTGGATATGGCATTAAAGATGAAGACAACAGTCCGAACAATGTAAATAATGTAAAAGACTTAAAGATTGTAATTGTTAGCGAAGCAATTAAGCGCTGGTTCCACGCCCTTCAAAACCTCCTGGTCGGAGATCTTGCTGCTAAATGTAGTTTATCGTGATATTTTGTATAAAATTCCAATCGAAATCATTACATTCACATACACGCAAATAACCTTTTTGAAAGGTATGAAAGTTATGAATCCATCACCATCTGTCACCCATCTATGGGTTAAATAGTATTAGCGTTAGAGGGTGATTACTTACTTTCCCTTATAAAGGAAGATAACTCAAAATACAACTACGTTAGGTCCCTTAACCGTGAGTTGGACAGCGGTACTTTGGAAATTCGACATGGTGATAAGCACGTGGAACTTATCTTTTAAATCTAAACAAATCTTTGCTGTTCTCAGTAAGCGAATAAAAGTTATTTTATTATGTGTTAAAATACAATTGTCTATTATTTCCATTCGTTTCTGTTCATCCCACCAACCTGGGATATAACAACTTTTATCTGGAAAAATCATTGTTAATCTCCCAGAAATCGTTAATGCAATATTCATTCACAAAAAATAAAGAATTATTCTTACGGTTAGAAATACGGATTTTATTTGCTTTAAGTAACTAAGGGTTGATATACCGTAAAAAAAACAATCAAATAAAAAAAAAAGAGTTCGCAACAGTTATGTGCTATGCGTGATACAGACTTAGGCGATCATGTATCTTTCAATACATGACTGACGAAGCAGATTTTTTCCAACAGTAGCTTGCCATTTCTTTGTGCGGTAGATCAGTTGCCATCCAAGGCTATAGAACCCAGTCTGTCCTGCTATTCACCCATAGCTGGAGGGTTAGAGAAGAAGAGGATTCATACCTTTTCCAAGGGTATTAGCACGTAAGTGAATGTAATGGATTCGACTGGAATTCGAACTCGGCTCTCCGATTCCTTAATCCCGGCCGCTATCCATTACCACCCCACCCACGTGCCTCGCAATAGAACGTAATAACGTTCTGTTGCACAATTTTACAAATTTTCCCTTACTTTTCCAAGAATGCCCAGTAGATCTTGTTCTCTCCCGAATGGCTTGTAAGATGACAGGCCATGAGGTTGCTTTTTTTTTTTTTTTGTAGGGTGCTGTTTCCTGGATAGATCCAATGCAACGCGTAGCATCATTGTGCTGTCTAGCTTCACTTACAATCGTTTTGTCAATTTTCATACGATGCTGACGTTGATAAAGACAGACACGACGATGGCTTGGAAGAAGTTCCGTTTCATTTTATCGGGTAAAGTTTCCAGACAACTGACAGCATTTCCATTACCACCCAGGTTTTGCCAACGGGAAAGTTTACATCACTTCTAAGATTGAAGAACTGGTCGACTATTTTTAATGGTTTGCCAGACAGGGAATTGATGGAACCTTGTTGATTAAAGCAAATCACACACTGCTTTGGTGTGCTTTAACTGAATTTACACCGCAACTATATCTGAGTACGTGACCAAGGTGCTAGAACGTTCGCTTTTCTGATCATGAGAACCGACCTCGAATTTCAGGAAGGTGACTTCTTGATGTTATCGATCTGGAAAATGCTGAAAACCCTACCAGCGGTTGACCCAAGCCTTGTGGGAATCGTCGATGGCTGTGCTAGCACGAAGTCACAAGTCATCGTGACCGAGGTGACTTTAACTGTGCTTCCCTAACAATTACAATCTTAACATCTTTAAGTTTTTTACATCGTTGTCCTAATCCTTATTGCCATATTCACGACGTTTCAGCTGTTGTACGCTCCGGCCTTCTTCAGGTGATTAGAATTTCGAACCGAACCCTTTATTTCTTCCACCGGGGTAGATTGTTCTAGTTCCACGTGCCATGCCGCTTCCAAATGTCTCAGTTATCTCCCTTTAACTCAACTCTCCAAGTTTTTGTTCACCACTACAGTAGCCAGGTATTGAACTCACAACTCTTTGGGTTAAGTCACTTGATCCAATCAACGCTTTTATCCACAGCCATGTGCTCTTGATGTCAAGACCTTAACTATTGTACATGTCCTTATAATATGCACTTCCAGCTTCTACATTACCTGCCTTTACAATAATCTTACGGAGTAATTCTCTACCTTGAGTGGCTCTTGGGCCTTGTATTGAGTGAATAAAAATAAAACACTGATTTCTCGAACTGCTTTATCTAGATTGCGCAATCGGGTTTCAGCCTTTGCATAATCAGCATATGTGATAGATTCTGACATGACTTTTGCTTCTAGCTTGTTTTTGGAATCGAAATATATGAAGAACAGAGACCCCTTTGTCTTCATCATATTTGAATGATTCGTTTTTTATGGCTTATCAACCGTTTGCAGATTATTTAAAGGCATAAATCAAATACTGATTGATTGATTCAATGATTCGTTTTGTACGGTTCTGCAGAATTTTATAAAAAAAAAAATATTGTTATATTCGGGTAGATGCAGCTCGATAGTCCAGGAAGGAAGTTCATCTAGGGGAAGAAAAAACCTGATTTTAAACGCCCACTGCTTTGCAGTCATATCAAAACACAGTAAAGGCTATGGATGTAAGTTCAGACAGAAAGCACAGAGTGGAGCCCCGGAGGCGGGTTGGCTGTAAACACTGACACCTTTCCGTCACCTGGCTGCAGCCAAGGCGTCCCCAAATGTAATTCCCTGTATTCGTTTGGATCTTGTTACGACCGAGAGGTGCCTTGTAGGTGATGCATATTTAAATTCTGAGAGGAGGGACGAGGTAACGTCAACATTCCCGCTGCAAAAGGAAGCCATTGCACTTTTCTGTCTTGGATGGCACCATGAACGACAATTGCGAGATGGAGGCAAATGGTAACCACAAGGGCACAAAATGGGCTAACTAAATAAAGCAGTGAACGATAAAAAAAATTTAGAGGGAGATATTAGGTTGGTGCAAAAATGACGTAATAATGTCGTTTTTTGACTTATTTTTTAACGTCAAAAAACGACATTATTACGTCATTATTTTTGCACCAACCTAATAATAATGGTTTAATTTTACAAGTCTTACTGATTAACCTATAGCTGGGGGGATAAGAAATGTATTCATACCTAATCAGAATTGGATAAACAAGAAATTATAATGTGGTTATAAAGAGGGAGATCAATTCTATATTATAAATTATAATCAATATATAAATTGATCCCTCACTTTGTGACCAAGATCATTTCTATGTATTCTCATTCCAGAGAATGTAAATAAATCTAAAAGACATGCCTGTGTAGTTAATCAGCATTTGATCGACTGAGTGATTGATTGGTTCGTTTTTTTACGGCTTATCAACCCTTTGCAGGTTATTTAAAGCCAGAAAATATTTTTAGATTGAGAGAATTTTAGGGAGATAAAAATTGTTTTGTTACACACGTCTTACTAATTAACCCATAGCTGGCGGGGAGAACAGGTGGATTCAGACCTAATTAGAATTTGATAAACAAACAAGAAATTATAACGTGGATACATAGTGGGGGATCAATTTTGTATTACAATCAATCATATAAATCAATCATATACATTAAACCAAGGTCAGAGGAGACAACTCCACTTTTGTGGAAATCTATAAAAACCATTTTGTCCAGTTCATCAGCCAGAAAGATGCCAAGTTCTGGGAATATGGAATCATGAAGCTACCTCGAAGATGGCGAAAGGTACTGGAACAAAATAGTGCGTAGTACAAATAGCTAAATATTTTCTTTGTTATTCAATGAAGAAGTATTTTTGTTCCAACTCAATAAAAAGGTGTTTACCAAAAATTCAATATATTGTCTAGAGGCTGCGCGAGCCGAATGTCGTACGGATATTTGCCGCAAAGCTTTTGCTATCTTTAATGTGTATAAAAGTACTACTTGAAAGGAGACGATAGAAAGTAAACTTCAGAGAACGTCATTTTTAGCAGTGAAATTAAACGAAATTAAAAATCGTTGTACAGGAATCGAAAACATTTACAACTCATTCGTAGTTTTAATTAAACAGAATTCTGAGATTTCCTCTGGGATGCCTTTCATTGGCGGTTACGTAAACATTAAAGACTCAACAATGTTTTCTTTCTGCAATTTCCTTATTTTGTTTAATGAGACATTTTTGTGTTTGCGGTTTTAATTCTTCAATTTACCCAATTTCAACTGTTAAAATTTGTTTATCCCGTTTTTTTTTGTTTTTTTTATCTCAATTAACTTTTATATTTACTTTGAATTTATCTTTCTTAGTAATATCTGTTTTGTTTCTTTTCTTTTGTTCATTGTTTTTACTATTCATTTTATGATGCTAACGACATCATTTTCATCACTTCCGGTGAAAACTTATAAACTTCCGCTCAAACTTATATATATATATATATATATATATATATATATATATATATATATATATATATATATTGTTTTTATTTCTTTTTTTATCCTATTAATTTCAAAAGTCTAGCGAATTATTTATTTCGTCGCTTCTCTAACAAATCTTTCAGCTTTTTGTTTTCGTTTCATTCAATTTGCCAAAAAACTGCCTCTTTTCCCCTTTCTCTTTCACTCGCTCGTTTGATTTCTTTCTCTCTTTTCCCTACTCTTTCCCTCTCCTTATTCCTCTACTTCCTTCTCCTCTTAGTATCTCTCTCTCTGTCTCTCTATCTCTTTGTCTCTTTCTACACACGTATACACGCACACACACACAGACACAGGCACACACACACACACGCACACACACACACACACATATATTATTTAAACATATGTTGCTAAATATAACAGAGATGTTTGATCATGAGCAGTTCAAAGCTTCGTATAGTGGCTTTAGTTTCAGAATAAAATAAAGGCAAAATCTCTCCAACATTTGGCTATTTTTTTTATTATGCTGTCCCTTGATCTAAGCTTTCGGCTAACATGAGCCATCATCAGGAGTGGTTCTATGGAAAGTTTAGATCGAGGAACAGCATAATAAAAAATATCCAAATGTTGGACAGTTTTTGTTTATTTTCTCCCGAAACTAAAGCCACTACACGAAACTTAGAACGGCTCATAATGTTTAAATAATGATCTGCTGCCCCAATACAATACAATACAATACAATATATATATATATATATATATATATATATATATATATATATATATATATATATATATATATATATATTGATAATATTAGTGGTAAATATACACATATATATGCAAAATACACAGGTGCATAGACACACATGTATATATTTTTTTTAATAAAAAATTCCGAGAAGATAGAAACCAGATAGAACTCAATGTCCAGGACAGAGTAAGGGTATAATAAAAAGGCTTAAACACTAATATTCCATGGTCATAATTTATTCCATTGGAATCGTAAATACGATCCAATTCATCAGACCTACAAATTCAAAGAGAAAACGGAAAAGAACAACTCCGGAAATAAAAATAGAATTTAGAGAGATTGTAAGTATGAGAATGTGGGACGAATGTTAGTGCTAAGGAGAGGAGTAACATACGAGAGAATTTGGGAGATTAAAACTTAACAGAGAGGGTTTTTTAAAAAACTAGAGGTGAGTGGAAGGGGGAAATATGAATGTTGTTGGATACATTTCGAGCTGACATACACACACCATAGACGATCTAATGTTAAAGATCAGAATAAGAAGGAGGGAGAGAAAGGGAAAGAAGTGGTGGGGGAGAAAGATGAGGCGATGAAATTAAAATTTAATTTTTATTAAATTTAAAATTTAATTTCGGCAAAGGATATACCGAAATAACGGATAATGATCTGAACATCATTTTAGCGTCAAGAAGATCAATAATTACATACAATGACGCTACATGGGTGAAGAAGAATAATGGTGGTTTCGATGTACCTAGGGAGCCCTTGATTCTGCCAAAATTGCAGATCTGGTGGGCATATATATTCTCGACACCTTGAGTAGAGTAGTTAACCATAGCCAAGTCGGAATTTATAGAGATGACGGCCTAATCATTGTCCCAAATAGCAATGGTCCCTTGACTTCCAGCTTACATAAGAAGATAATTAGGGCCTTCAAATACTTAGGTCTTAAAATTGAAATATCTTCCAACCTGAAAATAGTCAACTTTTGGATATTATACTCAATCTATCGAATGATACCTTTAAACCCGTTCATAAAGTTGATTAAACACCCCTATATATCAACGTCCACTCTAACCACCCAAAACATGTGATAGACCACATCCCCAAAACTGTGAATACGAGAATAAATAGGCTATCTTCTAGCCAAAAAATCTTTAATGATAATAAATTTATATACAATCAGGCCCTCAAAAATAGTGGTTTTAGACAAGAATTAAACTTTAACGGAGAACTTGTAAATCAGAATAATAACAGAACTAAAAATAGAAAGAGGAATGTAATATGGTTCAACCCACCATATTGCAAGCTCTCTAACATTGATATAGGAAGTTTCTTTCTGAAATTAATTGATAAACATTTTCACAGTAAACGTCCACTACGTAAAATTTTCAATAGGAAGACTCTGAAAATTAGTTACTCATGTATTAGAAATATGGAGAAAATCATATCTTCCCATAATTGCAGAATACTTAGAAACTACTATAGTAATGTAACTCAATCGAGTAACCCTACCTGCAATTGTAGGAATAAAGATCATTGTCCAATCGGGGGTAAATGTAACTATAAAAATGTAATATACGAGGCAACAATCTTTCCCGAGGAAAATATAAACGAGAAAAAAAGATATATAGGTATATCCGCCGGTGATTGGAAGCAGCGTCTATACAGCCATAGACACTCTTTTAGATATAGATGCCTCAGAAGTCAAACTTCCTTATCCAAACACTATTGGGATCTGGTGGATAAGGGATTAACCCCACTTTTGAAATGGAGATACCTATCAAGAGCCAGAAAACCTAATAACTTCCGCGATCGGTGTGATCTGTGCATGGCGGAAAAAATTTTTATTATCAAAGATAAAAATCAAGATGAACTGCTGAATCTTCGTAATGAGATATTTTCGAAATGTAGACATAAGAAACGTTTCAAAACTTAAACACCGTTTTGTAACATTTTGTCACTTATGTCAGTTCCATCTTGGTTCAAAACATCGGACATGACATTTTAACGGAATGACTATTATATTTATTTTGTTTATCTCTATATAGATCATTGTGTATGTTTATGTGATGCGCTATGTATTTAATTTGTTTTTTTTTACCCCCAAATTGTTGAAATTTTACTTATTTAGATTTTAAATTCTAATTTATATGTATATATATGTATATATATGTATGTATGTTTGTAGGTAGTGGTGTATGTGTGTGTATGCATGTATATGTGTATATGTATGTATATATGTATGTATGTACTTAGCAGCGTGTGTATGTGGGTATATATTTAAGTGTGTGTGTATAGGTATATGTATATATATGTATGGATGTATATGTATATGCATGCGTATGTGTGTATATGTATGTTCGTGTATACGTATATGGATGTAGGTATATGTAGATGGATGTATATGTAGAGATGTGTGTATATATATGGGTGTATGTTTTGGTATGTATGTACCCACATATATATATATGTATATGGGTGTATATGTATGTATATATGTATGTATAGTTAGACGGATAGATACAGGGATACATTATTTATTTGTTTAAATGGGTGTATGTAATTGTATAGAAATGTAGGGTTTTAGGTATATATGTTTAAGTGTACGTATGCGTATGTTCGTATGTATATATGTGGGTAAATGTGTAAGGACTGGATGCGTATGGATGTATGTGTGTATATGTAGGTATGTTTGTGTGTATTTTTGTATGTATATATATATATATATTTGTGTGTGTGTGTGTATGTATATATGTGTATATGTATGCATGTG
>OZ010604.1:46308908-46328908 GCA_963932145.1 Acanthosepion lycidas
CACTCTTTTCTACTAGCTCCTTTTTCTTTATTTTCTCTGCTTTCTCCTTTTTATCTTACTCTCTCCTTTTTCTCTCCCGCTCTCTCTTTTCTACTGTCTCCCTTTTTCTTTCTCTCTTTTCTACTAGCTCCTTTTTCTTTATTTTCTCTACTCTCTCCTTTTTATCTTACTATCTCTTTTTTCTCTCTCTCTCTCTCTTCTACTCGCCCTTTTCTTTTCTCTCACTCTTTTCTGCTCTCTCCTGTTTTCTTCTTTATCTCGCCATCCTTTTTCCTCCTCTTTCTGTTTTCTACCCAATCCTTTCTCCTTCTCGCTCTCTCTTTTCTACTCCCTCCTTTTTCTTTATTTTCTCTGCTTTCTCCTTTTTATCTTACTCTCTCCTTTTTCTCTCCCTCTCTCTCTTTTCTACTCTCTCCTTTTTTCTTATCTCGCATTTTACTATATCCTTTTTCTCCTTTGTCTTTTTCCAATCTTTATTTCTCTTTTTCTAGCTATATTTTCTACTCTCTCCATTTTTCTCTCTCTTTTCTACTCCCTAAATGTTTCTTTTCTCTTTTTCTACTCCCCACTTCTTGTCTTCTTTATCTCTATTTCCATTCCCTCTCTTTTTTGAACTCTCTCTCTTTTTTACTCTAACCAATTTTATTTTCTCTCTTTTGTACCCTTTCTTCTTCTTCTTCTTCTCTGTACCTCCGTTATCATCGCTTACGTTATGGCCTGAATATAAATCAGGACTAATTAGCATATCATCACCTGTCGACTTTCATTGAGAGTCGAGAGTATTCATCACCTTTAGGGTGTGGTCTTCAGGTGGAACAGAGACAGGAAACTGGGTCAAAGCGTTCATTGATGGTGGAATCGGCGAGGGGAAATGGCATGAATCAGTGATCCTCATCAACACTTTCAGCCCCCGAACTGTCTGGGAGGTATCTACATCACACCCCTTTTTCTTTTTTTTTTCGGCATCTACGTTTTTGTTTTTTTATCCCTCGAGATGATTCAATAGTCTGACGTTGACATAACCTCGAAACAGGAAGAAATTATTTTTCCTTCTCTCATGATCATGATTTTAATGTGAATGTTATTTTCTTATGAGGCACACACACACACACACACACACACACACACACACACACACACGTATATATATATATATATATATATATATATATAAAGTGTCCACGTTTGCTTCTTCGAATATGTAAAATAGGTTGGTTAATAAAACAAGGACAAATGAAAGGCTAGCTATATAATCGGTACGATAAAGATTTATCAAATCTTAATTATTAACTCTATGACAGAAATGAAGCATGGACAGAAAGGTTTTAAGTTAGGATTTTTCGGTATTCGGTATGTGACATGGTTTATGAAGAGGATTTGGTTTCCATACAATCCATTTCTATTTTTAAGAAATACATTGTATTGTGTGAGTACTTACGCTGATAACCATCGTATCCAAACTATTGGCGATGTCTTTCAAAACAATTCTTGGGTTTATATTAACCTCGCGATATAGTTTTCGTGCAGTTCTCGGTGACAATTTGGGTTTTCTACCACGCCCAGGCAAATTCTCTGTCGTACCAAACTGTTTAAACTTCTTTATAACGGATTTTACCTTAGATCTAGGGATAGCTAACCGGTTTGAAATAGAGCTGTAACTGTTTCCCGACATGTGGAAGATTATACTTCTCTGTCGTCAGCGCTAACGTTCTTTGTCTTCCCCATTGTGCTGTTAACGTAAGAATAGCAATGGTGGCCCTCTGTGCGCTACGTAATTTTCTTTGCTAGAATTATCACAAATATTCTACTGAATAGTCTTGAAGGCTTCACCGATAAAATAATTATGCAAATTACTTACACAAATCAATCAATTTAAATGATATTTTCTACTGTACGAATAATTTTGGCTTTTCCTACTTTTTTCACAATTCGCCTGTCAAATTTGTTGTATGTAACCTAGTGTTCTGAAAATTGTGTTTTAAATTCCTTTGTTGGTGCTTATTAACATAGAAAAAACTGGCATCATACGGGCATTAGATTCTGGGAAATGGATAAAAATATTCAAAATTTATGTGTTGACTGTAATTATAGAGAACAAATTTAGAATATTAACATAGAAGGATAAACATAATTAGTGTTATCTTTATTAGGCTAACTAATTTGAAATTGTGATGATTATAGCTGCCTAAAATAACAGGCTCTATCGGATAATTTGCTGCAATGCTTTCAAGTCTGATCAAACACCACATCACCCGATGTACAACCTTGGTCAACCATTTAAGGAAAAAAAAAACAAAACAAACTTGGCCAGATCATTCTATTTTACTTTTACTACTGTCCCATGATTTATTTCTTCTTTCTTCGCTTACCATTCCTCAACTCTTCCCCCTCTTTAAGTCCATTCTATCTATATCTCACTCTCTCGTTTATATTTTAAAAAGAATTTTATCTTCGAAAATCTGGCATCTTTCTTTCTTCTCTTTCCCTTCCACAAGTAAATACAGTATATCAGTCTGGATGAATTGTCTCCATTTCTTAAGAACTTTCAGTTTAAAGAGATGAATATAGAAATATTCACGAAATATATTATAACCGAAATGGTCATAAAAAAAAAAATTTTCGATTAAAAAAAAATTTTTCGGGTTGAGCCGTCACCTCAACAATCCTTCAACAAACTGACATCAACAAACACTATCGTTTCACATTGTCACCCTTTTGCCGCTTCTATTTTTTCTTTATCTTTATATGTCTCCGATTATTTTTTTTTTTTTCAAATAAATAAAAAAAAAGGAAGTGATGTGCCTGCTTACAAACAAAATTGTCGATAACCATTTGGTTCTCACCAATCAAGGTGCAACAAAGTGCACTGAAACGAAGTTGCATTTTTGTCGTGAGTAAATTGTTTTTGTCTACATGAAAAAATATATATAATAGCTGGCCACTTGTAATCGAGGACTCTCGTCTACTAGAGCGGCTAGCCAATCCTGGTGAATCAAATATTAAAATTGTTCCACAGAGAGCTGAATGTATTTAATATAACAGAGCATATATATTTTTATAGCAATAATTCAGAATGTGGGTTAATTTTACGAGGCAATTTTGGCTTTTTGCTATATATATATATATATATATATATATATATATATATATATATATATATATATATATATATATATATGTATATATACACTCCCGTCAGCATTCGACGTATGAGGGTCAAGCAAATCAGTTCCTAGGAAACCGACAGCCTGACAACAGCACATGAGATTTGATTATAGTGGTGAAGGTTTCGTGCAGGACCATCCACACTTTTTGAAGGGCTGAATACAGGTTTTGAATTCAGAGTTGTCCTTCTCCTAGACCAGTTGCCATCCAAGGCTATATAATCCAGTCTGTCCTGCTATTTACCCATAGATGGAGGGAGAAGAAAAGGTTTTACACGTAAGTGAATTTAATGGACTCGACTGGAATTCGAACTCGGCTCTCCGATTCCTTAATCCAAGCCGCTATCCATTACGTGTGTGTGTGTGTGTGCGTGCGTGCGATCAACTGAGAGAAAGAACAAATGGAGTAAAATTCCACTGTTCGTCGCATTTACTTTTTGAGAAATGCTCAATACACAGTAGAGGAATATATTATTATTACTTTATTATAATAGATTATAATATAAATATTTTGAAATCACTACATGCTTTCATGTTTCATACTTTCACCTGATGAAGTATAATCAAAATATTGAAACATGAAAGCTTTTGTGTAGCGATTTAAACATGCTTTTAATATAATATCTTATGATAATATATATATATATATATATATATATATATATATATATATATATATATATATATATGTGTGTGTGTGTGTGTGTGTGTTGCCATGGGTAAATTGTCTTCAATTTCGCGGATCCGCGTTACTTGTTTTTGATTTTGTCGACTGCGCCGTATAGTGACATGGTTTAATTTTGCCAAAACCTTCTTGGACAAAGAAAATTGCTTTTGGGAAAAAGTACTATGGAGTGATGAACGAAAAATTGAGCTTTTTGGACACAATGATGTACAGAAGATTTGTCGAAAGAAAGGTGAGCCTTACCTCCCAAAGAACACTGTGGCAACATTAAAACATGGAGGCGGCTCGATGATATTTTAGAGTTGTTTTATCACAAGGGGGAATGGACAATTAATTGCAAGAAGAGGAATAATGAAATCTGCAGACTATATCATAATTTTGGATGAAAATCTACAACTATCAACGCAAAATCTTCATCTAGCTCGGCGATTTACTTTCCAGCAAGATAATGATACCAAACACACGTCTAAATCAGTGACTGCGTGGCTTCAGAAAAAGAAGATTGCTGTTCTGCCGTAGCCTTCAATGAGTCTTGACTTGAATCCTATTGAAAATCTATGGCAAGAATTGAAAGTTTAAATAAATCATCAGTCACCAAAGAGTGAATTAGAATGTCTAACCATTGAAGATCCCAGAAAAAACTTGCTCAAATCTGATCAAAAAATTTAAAAAACGATTTCAGCAAGTTATAAAGATGAGAGGCCATGCTATTGACTATTAATATTGTGAAAATTGTTCATTTTTTTTTCTATTTTTTATACTGTACGTATAATTTTGTCTTTTCCTATTTTGCATAATTCGCCTGTCAAATTTTTTGTGTTTAACCTGTTGTTCTGATAACTGTGTTTTATATTCCTTTTTTGCGCGATTGACGCATAGAAAAAAACTGGCATCATACGGGCATTAGATTCGGAGAAATGTATAAAGAGTCAAAATTGATGGGTGTATGAATGATTTCGGCGTTGACTGCATTTATATATTGGTTCACTTATTTATTTATAATTTATTTTTTAGTAAAAAACCTATTTATTTTACTTTATTTTAATTTATTTATGTTAGATATTATTATTATTATTATTATTATTATTATTATTATTATTGTGAGTATTTATCTCTTATCGTACAAGTGAATATTGATTTAACAATTTTACACGTAAGTGAAAGTAACGCTCCGGATTGGAATTTGAAGTCAGCCACCATCCATTACAACGACCGAACATCCATTAAATCTAATGTAATCTGGATAAATTACTACAATCCTCTAAACTATGAGAACAATATTTAACGTAATAAATAATCAAATAGAATATTACGACTGTAATAAAGAGTTTGGTCATAGCACCTTGAGTAAACATGTTTAGTAAACATGTGTAGCTGAAAAGAAAGAAAGTAAGAAGGAATGAACGTTTGTCGGGAGTCAAGAAGGTAAGAAAGCAAAACAAAGGAAGAATTTAGAAACCAAAGAAAAATTGGGTAACATCCCAAAAATTATTAAAGAAAGAAATAACTTTAGAAGGATGAAAGGAAAAGAAAGAAAGAAAGAAAGATGAAAAGTAAAAGAAAGAAAGAAATTTGGACGGAAAAGAAAGAAAGAAAGATGAAAAGTAAAAGAAAGAAAGAAATTTGAAAGGAAAAGAAAGAAAGAAAGAAAGAAAGAAAGAAAAATGAAAAGTAAAAAAAGAAAGAAATTTGGAAGTAAAAGAAAGAAAGAAAGAAAGATGAAAAGTAAAAGAAAGAAAGGAATTTGGAAGGAAAAGAAAGAAAGAAAGAAAGAAAGAAAGAAAGAAAAATAATAACATAAATATGACGAAGAAAGACAGAAAAAGAGGAGAAGAAAAGCAACCAATGTATAGAAAATATTAAAAGAAAGAAATTTGGAAGACTGGAAGGAAGCGAAAGACATAAATTTGAAAGGATGGAAGGAAGAGAAAGTAAGAAAAAAAATAGAAAGAAATTTGGAAGGAAAAGAAATAAAAAAAGAAAGATAGATAGATAGATAGATAGATAGATAGATAGATAGATAGATGAAGAGTAAAAGAAAGGAATTTGGAAGGAAAAGAAAGAAAGAAAGAAAGAAAGAAAGAAAGAAAGAAAGAAAGAAAGAAAAAAGAAATTTGGAATGATTGAAGGAAGAGAAAGGAAGAAAGAAATTTGGAGGGATCGAAGGAAAAGAAAGAAATTTAGAAAGAAAGAAAGAAATTTAGAATGAAAGAAAGACAGAAAGAAAGAATGAAAGAAAGAAAGAAAGATGAAAAGTAGAAGAAGGAAAGAAATTTGGAAGGATGGAAGGAAAAGAGAAAGAAAGAAAGAAACAAACAAACAAAGAAAGAAAGAAAGAAAGAAAGGAAGATGAAAAGTAAAAAGAAATTTGGAAGGATGGAAGGAAAAGAAAGAAATTTAGAAATTTAGAAAGAAAGAAAGAAAGAAAGAAAGAAAGAAAGGAATTTGGAAGGAAAAGAAAGAAAGAAAGAAAGAAATTTAGAAAGAAAGAAATGTGGGAGCTGAAGTAGGGATGAAAAAAGAAGAATGTCGGTACAAAACACAATGTCTGATGTCATCTAGCGTGACTGATGCAATCTTTGCCCAACTTGAATTTCCTCTATTTTCTATCTGCTGACAGGGCTAGGGCTATCAGGGTTGGGCAGATGTCAAATGCACCGAACCATAATTGACGTGATCACGTCGGACAGTGAATTCACTCGTGCAGGGAGACCTCCGAATAAGACTCACAGGGAACGGAAATGATCTGCGACTGCGCAAAGGAAAGGTCAGCGAAATACACATCTGAGGATCTACCTGAATAGCAATATACGCATCAAAATTCACAGATGAAAGAAAAAGAGTGCTTTTATTTTATTCTGATTTTGTTCTTTGCTTTTTAATACCTAGTTCACTGGATAAAAGCCTCGATAGCCACTGAAGGTGCGTCTTATTTCAGTCAAACGCTTGTGGCTTAAAAATAACTCTTTGCCAAGATCATCATCCACGATATTACCATGAGACTATTCTGTAGTAGCAGGCAAATTTTATTTTGCTTTAACCTACTGCTATAGATGAGCAAAGCAGAAATAAAGCATGGTGAGGGGCTGAACAGTCTAAAGGGGAGTTTTCTCTTTCGCGTCGTTCTGGGCTTGTCTTCTCATCACTCTCCATGGGTTCACCCTGTCGCTCTGTCTTTTCTGCTGGTAGGGACCACTGTCTTATAGAGAACATTGTTCTTTGTCGTGTCATGTTTACCTAAACCGGTAATTTAATCTGGCCTCATTCAGGAACACTCTCTTGCCATAGTACTTGTGAAGATCACTTAGCTGATAATCACCTGAAAAATAACTATCTGAAACCATTTTTTGACTGGTCAAATGTTTTCTATTCAACAAGATATCGGCTGACACAGATATTGCTACAGTTTTTTCTGTGTCTGTCGTCAGCACAGTTTCACCTGCATATTTTATGCTGTTAAGAATAATGCCACCAATAATAAATCAGAATAGGTTTTCTAGTTACTCTTAGGATCGTCTCACTATAAAGATTGAATGAACCATGTGAAGAAACACATCCTTGTCTTTTGTGTAAATACTCAATTCACTTTCTGCCAACATATAGGAGGTTTGCTTGCAATATAGGTTTTGGATTATTCTAATATCCTTTACAAATAAACATTATTTAATAACCTTTAAATGACAGTTATAAAAGCGAAAAATAAAACAGTTAAATAAAAGAGCCTGCCTGAGTATTGTCAACGGTGGCGACTTGGTCGCCATTTTGAAAAAGGCAGTTTTCATGAAAATTATTTTTTGTTAATCAAATGCCAAATTTGCTGTGTATCAGTCGAAAGAAATTCTGGAAAAATGACGTATTTTGCTTTTCATCGGAGAAGTCCCATTGGTAAGAAAAGGTTTTTACTCAACTTGATATTATTAATAAATATTTACACGGCTTTAGATAACGTTAGCTGAAGGCTCTCGTCGCTAAAAAAAAGAAGTTACTATAAGGTTGGTGCAAAAATAATGACGTAATAATGTCGTTTTTCGACGTTAAAAAAATATGTCAAAAAACGACATTATTACGTCATTATTTTTTTTGCACCAACCTACTACTACTTGTAGGTACAGAACAATCACTCAAAAGTTAGCTGATGTGCCCTGGTGTTTCATGGCCGACAGGTGACAGTTGAAATGAGGCGAGATTGATGCCTTCGCATTAGTCAATACTTAAAATGATTTCTATAACAAATAACCAACTACGTGTGCCAATCTATCGACTATTATTTGTACGCAAATAAGAATGTGGTTTTATACACACACGTTTTATTATAAACGGCTGTAAATATATGTGTGGATTATGTTATGTGTGTGTCTGTGTCAGATTTCACGGCAACTGTGTTTATTTCTACGTTTATTGTTCATATGGATCTTTGACAAGACCAAATTCAAAATAGTCGACACCCGCAAAGACTAACTTTTACAAGCACGAGCAAATTGAATGACCTGAAGATTTTAAAAGAGAACTCTTAATATTGTTGTTATTATTATTATCATCATCATCATCATCATCATCATCATCATCATCATTATTATGCTTGTCTTTCTTCTTCTTCTTCTTCTTCTTCTTCTTCTTCTAATGCCCTCCTCCTTTTTTTCTTCTTGTTCTCCTCCCCCTCCTTCTTGTTCTTCCAACCTCCTCTTTCTTCTTCTTCATCTTCTTCTTCTTCTCATGCCCTCCTCCGTCTTTTTTCTTCTTCTTCTCCTCCTCCTTCTTCTTCCCACCTCCTCTTTCTTCTTCTTACCTCCTCCGCTTCATCTTCTTCTTCTTCTCATTTCCTCTTTCTTCTTCCCACCTCCTCTTCTTCTTCTTCTAATGCCCTCCTCCTTTTTTTCTTCTTGTTCTCCTCCTCCCCCTTCTTCCCACCTCCTCTTTCTTCTTCTTTTTTCTTCTTCTTCTTCTTCTTCTTCTTCCCACCTCCTCTTCATCTTCTTCTTCTTCTCACTTCCTCTTTCTTCTTCCCACCTCCTCTTTCTTCTTCTTCTTCTTGGTATAGGCGATCATAGCTCTCCGCGACTTCCTGTTCGTTGTAGACCTTCCCCTGTTCTGCTAACCATTTACACAAGCACGTTAGTTAGGCTAATGTCCCTCTTGCCTTCAATCTATCCTGTTTGACTGTCACATTTTTCCAAGCCCAGCTTCTTCAATTATGGGAACGAGAAATTTCAATCTGTCTCTTTCTGGTGTTACTTAAAACTCTCCATTTTGTTTCCATTTCCTCACATGTTCAGTTGACCAGCATCCTTCTGTAGAACCACATTCTCTTGCCTCTTCTTCATCTGTTACATCTTCATATCTTCTTCATCTGATATGATCCAGCATTCACTGCCATAAGTTGTTTTCAATTAAATTTTCAAGTTCCTTAGTATTCTGTTTAACTTTTGGAAGGTATCTTTTACTATTCAAATTCAATTGATGAGAATCTGAGATCATACCCATAGGAAAATGAAAAAAAAAAAAAAAAAAAAAATTCTGGAACTAATATCTACATTTACAAAAAAGAAAATAACCTTATAGCTACAGAATTGAATGTAAGCAAAACTAATTATTTCCACGATTATTTTTTCAGCTAACACTCAAAATATGAAAAAAAAAAAAACTATGGTCCGGCATAAAATCGCTTATTTGTTGCAAAATCACTATTACTTACACTATCAATAATATCAAAGACCGTAATGAAAAGGTTACATCTGACGCAGTTGAGATGCCAAATGTCTTGAATGGCTATTTTGTTAGTGCCACAGAAAATATATCAAAGAACATTCCTAAAACACCTAAATCTCCTCTTGATTAGCTCTCTAATAAAAATACAAAATCTTTATTTCTTAAACCTGTTACACATTTGGAAGTTACAGATGTTATATCAAATATTAGGTTGGTGCAAAAATAATTTCGTTTTCTCACATAGTAACATATGTTAGAAAACGAAATTATTTTTGCACCAACCTAATATTAAACCTTCTAAATCGGTTGGCCCCAATATTACCCCTGTTAAATTATAAAAAATTCTTGGATCTGTTATTTCTCAACCCGTTGCTCAACTTATTAATCAGTTTTCTCATCAGACTTATTCAACATATACTTTAAGGCGATTCTGAGATAATTAAAAGTCGTACCGGGGTTTATTATTGGTAGCCACAATCTTAACAATGTTGGATATTCAGATGACATAGTTTTGATAGTATACGTAGAAAGAAAAAGGTAAAGAACGGACTATGCATCAACTATGTAGCAAAGGAAACGACCTTTCGCATTGACTCGATTATCCTGACTACGGCAGACTCATTCTTCTCTTGGGAAAGGTATGAATCCAACTCTTCTTCCCGACACTCGGCTATGGGTGGTAACCAGTCTAGGAGAAGGAAAATTCTGATATTCGAAACTGTATATAGCCCTGGCGAAGCACATTCTATGTATTAGGTTGGTGCAAAAATAATGACGTAATAATGTCGTTTTTTGACGTTTAACGTCAAAAAACGACATTATTACGTCATTATTTTTGCACCAACCTAATAGCTAAGGAAAGCATCGTTCGCATTGACTCGATTATCCTGACTACGGCCGACTCATTTTTCTCTTTGGAAAAGTATGAATCCAACCCTTCTCTCCCACATTCGGCTATGGCTTCTATAGCCTTCACTGTTAACCACTCTAGGAGAAGGAAAATTCTGAAGTCGAAAGTGTATGTATTCCTGTCCAAGGACATTCTAATATAAGAAGACAGAATTAATATTTGTGTTAAATAATAGTTTAGCCGACTATTATTTTTCGGGGAAGTCTATCTTCGCTTTCACGTCCGGAGGTTGGCATTCGTTGTCAGATGTGATTTTATAAGCGTAGCTTAGATGTGGTACAAGACCTAAAGTATGGTGCACCCAGTGTAGATCGAACTCACTACTCAGTAGTAATCGTTCTAGCGAGACAAGTTTGCTAACCATTGCAACAGTAAGGAAGTTGATTTTGATTGACTGAACTAGCGTGCGAAAGATAGAATTCACTGGGTAGAAGATTTGGAAACAAAAAACATTGATAAGGAGCAAGAACAAGAATAATCAGGAGAACAGTAGATAACGAATGACATTTCATTTAAATTGTTGAAGATTAAAGTTGACTGGAAAGCAGGGAGCCGCAAGGGAGTTCCACAAGCGAGAAGTGCGAGAAAAGAAACTGTTACCATAGAATGTACGGTTACATCTAGCCAGCTCAACTGTAAATTGATGAGACTTCATCGCCAGTTTAATACTGTACTTAAATTCAAAGATTCTAGGCACCGTATTGAAGAGCGATATTTATTCTGTTATCTACAGAAATGTGGCACGAGGCCGAAAATGGGGTTGGGGAAAGGACGGTCTTCTTCTGTCTTAACTATAACTTAGCTAGCCGCAAGCACTGACCCAATCGTACAAAACAATATTCCTCACACCAAAACAACACATTCATACGTACCTTTCTTACTACAATCACCATAATACCTCTTTGTCTCTATGAAAATACTAACTAGTCCCCATATATACAATTCGTTGTCTGTGGGGGGGGAATAAAATAATAATTCTAAAAGTTAACCCCAATGAGTATTTACGTCAGAACAGGAGCAATAATATTGCTGATCATTCTTTGGATTTTATCAAAGAGCTCTATGTAAATACTAAAGTGTGTGTGTGTGTGTGTGTGTGTGTGTGTGTGTGTGTGTGTGTGTGTGTGTGTGTGTGTGTGTGTGTGTGTGTATGTGTGTGCGTGCGCATTTATATGTGGGCATGTGCGATTCTGTGTACGTTTAAATCACTACAGTTTTTCTTTTTGTTTTCTTGTTTTTGGTCATTTTCTTTTATTCTTGGCACAACCGCGCCATTCATTATTTTTAGAATTGTCCGTGGCACTAGTTCCAAAGTCATTGTTCACTTTCCAGAATAAACATTCATTTTTTTTTTTTCGTTCAAAATCTCTATGAAACTTCATATCATAGGATTTTTTTGTATGTTTCATATCATTTGAACTTAAGTAAATGTAAGTAAAAAAAAGTGAGATAATATAAAGTCGATAAATATATATATATATATATATATATATATATATATATATATATATATATATATATATATATATATATATAAAATATAAATATATATATATAAAAAAGACAAATATAAATATATATATTAGGTTGGTGCAAAAATAATGACGTAATAATGTCGTTTTTTTAACGTTAAAAAATACGTCAAAAACGACATTATTACGTCATTATTTTTGCACCAACCTAATATATATAAAATATAAATATATATATATATATATATATATATATATATATATATATATATATATATGTATATGATTTTATTTATGTTCTTTTTTGCAATAGTCGATGCTTTCAAAACTGATCTACCAACATCTCTCTTTTTTTGACTTTCTCTCTTTGTCATTTTTTTCTTGATTCCTCTGTGTTTTTATATATCTTTTTCTTTATCTCTCTAGCCTTCTCTCTGTCTCTCTGTCTCTCTATCTCTCTCTCTTTCCTTCTTTTTTTCTCCCTTTTTCTCTTTGTTTCCCTCTGCTTTTCTTTCTCTTTCTCTCGCTTTTCTGGTTTTCTCATTTTCTCTCTCACTTCTCTCAGTCTCTCTATGTCCTTTTTGTTTTCTGTTTTCTATCTCTTAATCTCTCCCTTTCGTGGTCTCTCTCGATCTATCGATCAACTTCTCTTTCCCTCTCTCTTTTTTCTGTTCTCTTTATCACTCTTTCTCTCTGCTGCTTTTCTTTCTCTCTTTGCCTGTTTTTGACTTTCTCTCACTCTGTCTTTCTCACGGTTCATCTTTTTCTCTGTTCCTATTCTCTCTCTCTCTCTCTCTCTCTCTCTCTCTCTCTCTCTGCATGCATCTCTCTCTCTGCTCATCTTTGTCTCTCTCTCTCTCTCAGTCTTTCTCTCTTTCGGTCTCTCTCTCTCTCCATATGTCTTTCTCTTCCTCTCTGTCTTTTTTCTTTTCCTTTCTCTGTCTTTATCTCTCTCTTTTTCTTTGCCTGTTTTTTCTTTCTCTGTCTGTGTCTTTTTTCTCTGTCTTTCTATCTCTCTCTTTCTCTCTCTGCGTCACTATAAATTTCCCTCTTTCTTTCACTCTCTCTCTCTTTATCTCTCTTCCCCTCTCTTTGTCGTTCTATCTGTCTTTCTCTCTGTGTGCCTTTATTCTCTCTCTTTCTGTCTTTCTCTCTGCATTTATATATATATATATATATATATATATATATATATATATATATATAAATGCAGAGAGAATTCAGAGCAGCATGGATCCATCCAGATCTTATCTCAAATAACACTTAAAAGAGACTGTTTGACCAACACAAGGAATGTTAAAAGATTCATGTTAAAAAGATAAAAAAATAAAAAAACAAATGAAAACTACAGACAAAAGTTCATTTTCTCCATCAAGGCATTCATTTCTGTAGTTCACTGCTAGCAGCAAGCAGAAATATTTCCTCTCCTGATGATGGCCATTTTGGCCGAAACTAGTCGAGGAATCTAAATGAAATAATAATAATTAAAAAAAACGAAAGATTATTAATCTATAAACCAGTGTGTGTGAATATTTTATTTTTATTGTTCAATATATATATATATATATATATATATATATATATATATATATATATATATATATATATATATATATATTAAATAAAAACAGACCACTTTAAGGTTCCATGTAATAAATTATTTCACCGCAGTCCTTTTAAAAGGACTGCGGATCATCAGACTTTACTTCCAAACAAGTAAAATCTGATGATCCGCGGTCTTTTTAAAAGGGCTGTGGTGAAATAATTTATTACATGGAACCTTAAAGTGGTCTGTTTTTATTTAAATTATTTGCTCTGGATTTACATTGAGCTCTCTGGATTTTATCCTCCATAGGTTTACCAATACGGATTACCTAGTTTTTCATAAACTATATATATATATATATATATATATATATATATATATATATATATATATATATATATGCTATTCTTGATCTCTCTCTCTTTCTTTCTCAATGTATGCTTATAGCTTCCTATCGATTTCTATCTCTATCCATATATCGTACATAGAGGCAAGCACTTTGCTTTGCTTCAAGAATAGCTCCTATAAAAAAAGTTAGATAAAGTAATCGATTATTTTATCACAGTGAGGCATCCATACTTTTCAAACTTTACACGTATTTGAAGATTATAGATTATCATTATCTTCGTAATATATCCAAATTATCGATTGGGCATTAACGAAATTACTTGGTTTCTATTTCAGTAAGCCGACTCAGTCTCCGTCCATTAAATGCCACAATAAATAATAGGAATTGATTTATAAATGATAATGGTGAAAATAACCCTTCCATGCAGAAAACGTTAGGTATTCATTAACGGACTAAGCATAAACTACAAGAAGACAGAAGGTATGGTCATCAGGAAAAGGATGAGCCCGAAATGCTATTTGCAGGTAGGGAATACTAGAATCAAGCAGACGTTTAAATATCTGGGAAGCGTCTTGACAGAGAACGGTAAGTGCGATGCTGAGGACAAAGAATCACCATTATTTGGGGATTGGGAGCAGAATGAATCGGAAGTGTGACACTGAAATCCGTAGGCATATTGGGATGGCCAAGAACACATTCCAAAAGTTGGGCAGAGTATTGCAAGACATGAAGATTTCTTTGGTAACAAAGAAAAGAATATTGAACTGTTATGTGACATCTTTCCTTCTTTAGGGCAACGAATGTTGAGGAAGAAGATTCTCGAGGCAACGGAGATGTGGTTCTACAGAAGGATACTAAGGATATCATGGACCATTGGCGGCCACAATCTTAACAACTTAAGATACGCAGATGACAGAGTACTGATAGCAGACACGGAAAAGAAATCACAAAATCTCCTACAGAAGGTAGCGACGGAGAGCGTGAAGAAAGGACTAAGCATAAACTACAAGAAGACAGAACGCATGGTCATCAGTAAGAGGACGAGCCTGAAATGCGATTTTCAGGTCGGGGACAATAAAATCAAGCAGACGTGGAAGTTTAAATATCTGGGAAGTGCGACGCTGAGATCCGTAGACGTATTGGAATGGCCACGAACGCATTTCAAAATCTGGACAGAGTATTGCGTCACAGGAGGATTTCTTTGGTCACAAAGAAAAGAATACTGAGCTGCTACGTGGCATTTGTCCTTCTTTACGGCAGCGAATGTTTGACGGTCTCCTCAAAGATGAAGAAAAGACTCGAGGCGACGGAAATGTGGTTCTACAGAAGGATGCTAAGGATATCATGGACTGAGCGTGTGAGCAAAGATGAGTTGTTGGAGAGACAAGAGAAAGCAACGCATATTAAACCTGGCGGTCTTGAGCAAGGGGGTGACAGAACGAGGGTCTCCGGGAGGTGGTAGATTGTCGAAAGCTATTGAGAGCTACAAGGGATAGGGGGAAATGGAGATCCATGATCGCCGACTTCCTGAAAGGACACTGCACATAAAAAGAAAAAAAAGAAGGTTGAAATTTATATCATCTTTTTCTTTTCAAGACATAAAACTTATAAAGTCCATTAACTGTTATAGCTCGCTCTAGTACTGTTGGGTATTTCCTTCCTCATTTTTTGTTTAAAGTGGAAAGTTAACACCTTGATTATATCATTATTTTCCTTTCTAGTTACATATTCTTACTATAGTGGTTACTTCTGGTGGAAGTCTTCAAGTGATGCGGGCTTTATTATTTGGTAAAGCTCTTTGTGATTCTGTAGCCCCAGCCTATAGGCTCTGATGAAAGATTGTTTACTTTAAGGTCTAAAGGATTCTTTCGCTCGAAGGCATTAATAATCCTTGATCTGAGAATAGCTGAGTTTGAACATTTCCGAAGCGGTTTGATTTTCAGGAGCATGCCATCTCGTGAGGCTATTTAAGAACATGGTAGAGACTTTATTCTTTCCGGTTTATAACATCTTACATTGTTGGACAAAAGGAAAAATACCTAACTCGTCCAATCCCGTTTTCTATTTCCTTTCTTTCCTATACGGAATTTGTACACTTACAACAGAAAATTTTAAATACATTTCTATAGTAAAACCCCCATTAACACTGTCTTTACATTTTACATATAATAGCCCTATTGTATCATTAATGCTTACATTAATTCTTCATAAACGCCGAAGGCTTTTTTTATGATTTTTAAAACAGTTTATTATACAATCATATGTTCAGGTATCTATAATAAAATTATTTGCACTGTATTTCTATAGTAAAACCCCCATTAACACTGTCTTTACATTTTGCATATAATAGACCTCTTGTATCATTAATGCTTAAATTAATTCTTGATAAACGCCGAAGTTTTTTTGTTTGTTTTTTTAATAGTTTATTATACAAAATATATTCAGGTATTCTATAGTAAAATTATTTGCACTGCATATCTATAGTAAAATCGCCATTTACATTATACATATAATATTCTTAAACGGATATTAACGTTTGCTTTAATTCCGTTTTTCTTTCTGATTTCTAATGCATTTTACTGTAAAGTTAATATATTCAAGTGTATTTCTATAGCAAAATTATTTACAATAGATTTCTATAAAAAAAATTAAATATGCACTTACACTTTACCTGTAAAGGTCTATTCTCTTATTATTGTTTGACTTAATTCCTTCTCACTGACAATCACTTCTTTCCTGATTTTCAACCGACAGTTTCTAAAAAAGAATATTAGGTAAAATGTTCCGTGGTTAAATCATCATCATCATCATCATATTTCTAGTACGAATAGTGGGCTATTATGAATTCTTCTGTGAGGTTAGCGTTAGTTTACATTTCCTATTCTTAATATGTAATTAATATACTTCATATTTAGTTAATATTTCTTGTATATTTACTCGTAAAAGATAGACACTTCCTAAATGATGAAATATTGAAGTTATTAATTTATATTTGCCATTAACTTTCACATACTTACTTCCTATCTACGCTTTTAGCAATTTGCTGTGACACTATATATTAGAGTGAATGAAAATTTTAATGTACTTATTTAATAAATCAACGATGTTAAATACGGACTTAAAGATTTGGGCGAAGATCTTAGCCAACCGTTTGCAGCTTGTCCTGTCTAGTCTGATTGGCCCTGAACAGACTTGTGCTGTGAAGGGTAGGACTATTCAGGATAATCTTCATATGGTACGCTTGATCTTAGAACAAGTCGACAGTGAAGCCGCGCTGATCAATTTAGATCAGTCCAAGGCCTTCGATAGGGTTGACCATCGATTTTTGGAGGCTGTCCTTTCGGCGGCCGGTTTCAGAGCCGACTTTCGCTCTTGGATTCGACTTTTGTATGCGACCCCCGGTGCGCTGGTGGAAGTGAATGGGGTAAGATCGAAGCCTTTCGTATTGTCTCGCTCCATTCGTCAAGGTTGTCCGCTCTCGCCTCTGCTGTACGTTCTTGCGTTGGAACCTTTCCTTCGCAAGTTAAAGGCGAATCCGGTCCTGCGCGGAATTTCCCTGCCTGGGGCTTCCACCTCAGCCAGATCCATGGCAAGTTACACTGCCTTTTTATAGTAAAATAATTTGCAATAATTTTTACAGTAAAATCAACTGTAATTTCATAGTAAAATCATTTACAATGTATTTTAATATTTTATGTGGAATCGTTAGAGAATAATTAAAAATTTGCTTAATAATTATCGTGACAGTTTGCAATGCATTTTCATAGTAAAATTATTTTAATTAATTTTCATAACCAAATAATTTGTAATGCATTTTTATAGTAAAATCATTTGCAGTGCATTTTATACAAAAACCATTTGCAATGTATTTCATAGCAAGATAATTTTAATTCATTTTATAGTAAATT
Organism: Acanthosepion lycidas; assembly: GCA_963932145.1. NCBI lineage: Eukaryota > Metazoa > Mollusca > Cephalopoda > Sepiida > Sepiidae > Acanthosepion > Acanthosepion lycidas. The sequence goes on from OZ010604.1 coordinate 46,326,649, forward strand.
TATTTGTAATGGATTTTGTAGTAAACTCATTTATAATGCATTTTCATAGCAAAGTAATTTGTAATACATTTTATAGTAAAATCATTTACAATGCATTTTATAGTGAAATCATTTGCGATGGATTTTATAGTAAAATTATTTGCAATGCATTTTCATAGCAAAGTAATTTGTTATTCATTCTTATAGAAAAATCATTTGTAATGCATTTTATAGTAAAAATCATTTGCCATGCATTTTCACAGTAAAATCATATCCAATGCATTTTATAGTAAAAATTCATTTTCACAGTAAAATCATTTGCAATGCATTTTTATAGTAAAATCATTTGCAATGCATTTTATAATAAAATAATGACGTAATAATGTCGTTTTTTGACGTTAAAAAATACGTCAAAAACATTATTACGTCATTATTTTTGCACCAACCTAATAAAATCCTTTGCTATGCATTTTTATAGTAAAATCATTTGTAATCCATTTTATAGTAAAATCACTTGCAAATCATTTTTTTTTTTTTTTTGTGAGATCAATTTTAATGCATTTTATATCAAAATCATTTGCCATACATTTTTATAGTCAAATCATTTGCCATTCATTTTATAGTAAAATCATTTGCAATGCATTTTATGGTAAGACCATTTGTAATGAATTTCTGTCTATATAAACCCGGTGATAACACAGTGATATATCCACCTTGTTAATAATAATGATTATTATAATTTTCAAATGCTAATCATTTCTTTTTCTTTATTGCAGGTAAGTTCATAAGACCTTCTTTTACAAATATACAACAACCCAGACCGGCATTGGCTTGAGGATTATCTACTGGTAGGATTTAAGCAAAATATTTTATCCATTTTTCACTATCTTACTTATGATTTTGTGTGTTCAGCCCCCAGATGAAAATCGCTGGGGATAGTAAGAACAGGTCCTGGCAAATCTTCAGCAATTTTCTCACTATTTCTACCAACGACTGTCATGGAAGTATCCATATAGCCATAACGGTGTCCCACTTAACTAGAAGAGGAAATAATGATGTAATTAAAATGTTGACTTACTAGGCTACCTTAGACAAAAGTTTAAGAAAGAAATCCCTGTTAATACTAAAAAGAGCGATAACAATGTGTATGAGAAATCTGAGTTCCTGAAAAACAGTTTCAAGAAAAACAAATTGTAAATTTCAACTGACAATCACGCTTTTTGGTTAATTAATCTCGAATGCTTGCTGTAGATATTTACTCGTCCTCCCCCCCCCCACTGAGATATGATGTGACACAAGGTTGGTTTTATAGTGGGGAATCCGAGCGCGTACACCGGGGCCAAGGAGAAAAATTCACCGCGCCGCTGCAACCGTCCTTTTATCTAACGTCGGTGGCGAGCACCGATCCCTCTCTTTTGTGTCATGAGAGTGTGCAGCCTCGGGCAGCTCTTCCCCAGGGTTGGGCACCTCGCAGTATTATTTTCCTCAGTTGCGACTCTGTCTTCCGACGGAGCCGCAAGTGAGTCGCACTCAGCCCAAAAACAGAGACGCAACTGAGAAATAATAAGCTCTACCCAGCACGCGCCTGTAAATAGGTATTTACCCTGGTCTCTCCCACCCCGAGACATAATGTGACACAATGTCGGGTTTACATTTGGGACACCCGGGCCAAGGACAAAAATTCTCCGAGCTCCCGTAACCGTCGGTTGCGCTGGCCTCGGTGTCGAGCATCGATCTCTCACTCTAGTGACGTCAGATGATGTAGACTCGGGCAGCTGATAAATATAATGGTCAAATTAGACATTAGAAATGTTCATACAGCAAGCAATACTTACCAGGCACGTGCCGGCTAGGGCTTATCATCTCTCTGTTGCGTCGCTGTCTTTGAGCTAAGTGTGACTCAGTTGCGTCACCCTCGGAGGACAGAGTTGCAACTGAGGAAAATAATACTGAAAAATGTTTAATTTAACCATTATAATTATCATGCATATATACGTTTATATATAGGCAGGTCTGCACGAAAGTCAATATGGCAGACATACGTCCGGTTTAGACAAGAGTCGAAAAGTAGACAGAAGTCCTGTTTAAACTAGAGGCAAAAAGGTAAATATAGGTCCGGTTTGCATTAGGTCCAAAACAATAGAAATAGGCCAGGCTTAGATGTGTGCCAAAAAGTAGACATTGGTCCGATTTAAAATAGACAAAAAGGTAGATATAGGTTAGGTTAGCATTAGGTCCAAAACAATAGAAATAGGCCAGGCTTAGATGGGTGTCAAAAAAT
>OZ010604.1:46333908-46378908 GCA_963932145.1 Acanthosepion lycidas
TGCAAGGTAAACATCATTGTAAAAAATTTTTTAAATCATTAAGACTCATAGGGAAAAAATATTTACTTTTTAACATAATCTATTTCCTTGTCAATGCACTTAATTCCGTGGTGAATATTAATTACATAGGTCGATAATTGCACAGTGAACATTTCGTATCAAAATCCATTTAATAATTATGTGTCAAGATATTGATAAACTCTGAAGATCACAAGGGCGTGAAACCCAGGGTTGCAAACTCACATCAATACAACTATGTTAGCTCTATCAGCGATATTGAGCGCTTTCCAATAAGTACCGCATATATATATATATATATATATATATATATATATATATATATATATATATACAGTGTAACCCGGATATAAGAGAGTTGTCGTGACCGGAGAAGAAGTCTCTTATATCCGGCTTTCTCTTATATCCGAGTTTGGTCTATTTTGTTTAGTTAAGTATGGCTCTAATTTGGGACCAGAGAAAATCTCTCTTATATTCGGGTTTCTCTTATATCAGGGTTACACTGTATATATATATATATATATATATATATATATATATATATATATATATGTATGTATGTATGTATGTATATATATTTGCAGTTATGTATGTGATGGAAGAATTATTTACTCTTCTTTATGTTTTATCTTGAGTACATTTTTTTTAATTTTCATGTGCAATTAAAACACAAAATATTCTGCATTTTGGAAAAATGTCAACAAATTTTGGAAGATTTTCATCGAAAAGCCTGCAGAAAAAAAATGAAGCAATTTGGATGAGGTTAAGAATGTGGAAATTTTCTTCTTCTTCTTCTTCTTCTTCTTCTTCTTCTTCTTCTTCTTCCGCTGTATATTATAAGCCTGATTTTTTCATTACCGCTTACGTTTTTCTCTCTCTGATTCTCATAGCTGCTTTTCTTTCTATTTTTTCCTCTTCTTCACCATTTAAATTCTGTTTCTTCTTTTCCTTTCTTTTGCCTCGCTCTCTTTTCATTGTTATCTTTTGTTTCCTTTTCCTTTCTATTTTTTCTTTATTCTTTTTCTTCATCTTCTTCTTTCAGTTCTCGGGTTCACTTTTATTTCTTTTCTCTTTTTCATTTCTTTTTCTTTTTCTTCTTTTTCTTCATCTTCTTCTTCTTTCAGTTCACTTTTCTTCACTTTTTTCTTTTCTTCTTCTTCTTCTTCTTCTTCTCTCAGTTCACTATTCTTTCTTTTCTCTTTTTCATTTCTTTTTCTTCCTTTTCTTCATCTTCTTCTTTCAGTTCACTTTTCTTCACTTTTTCCTTTCTTCTTCTTCTTCTTCTTCTTCTCTCAGCTCACTATTCTTTCTTTTCTCTTTTTCATTTGAATTTCTCCTTCTTTCAGGTCTCGAGTTCATTTTTTCCTTTTCTCCTTTTCCTTTCTTCTTCTTCTTCTCCTCCTCTTCTTTTTCTTCTTCTTCTTTCAGTTCTCGAGTTCACTTTTTCCTTTCTTCTTCGTCTTCTTCTTCTTCTTCTTCTTTCACTTCCCAAGTTCACTTTTTCCTTTTCTCCTTTTCCTTTCTTCTTCTTCTGCTTCTTCTTTCAGTTCTGGAGGTCACTTTTTCCTTTTCTCATTTTCTCATTTTCCCTTCAATTTCTTCTTCTTTTTCTTCATCTTCTTCTTCTTTCAGTTCCCTTTATTTCACTTTTTCCCTTTTCTCCCCTTCCTTTCTTCTTCTTCTTCTTCTTCTTCTTCTTCTTCTTCTTCTCTCAGTTCTAAAGTTCACTTTTCTTCCTCTTCTCCTTTTAATTTCTATTTCTTTATTTTCTTATTTTTCCTCCTCATCGTCCTTCTTTTCTTGAATTCACTTTTCTTCCTTTTTTCTTTTCATTTTCTTCATCTCGTTTTCTCCATTTTTCTAGTTTCTTTGATATTTTTGTTTTAGATTATATTCCAAACTCCTCTTTTCCCAGAAATTATTTGCAATCTCATTTTATTTCGTCAGATATTTTTATTTTATTACTTAAACTTTTTTTTTCTTTTGTGGATATCCATGTTTGTGTAAATTCTTTGTTTATTTAATAAACAGTACATTTGTTTATTTCCATCTACTGGTCTGAATATTCGAGTAATCTTATTAGAAAAATACGCATTCTCCAGCAAGATTCGAACTTGCATTGCCCTAGGATAAACCGCCATTAGATCTGACGTGCTTTAACCACTCGGCTACAGGGAACCTAGTAGTCAAACAAAGCTCGAATATTGCTTTTGAACACAGACTTTTCCCATATTCTCGAAATATAAATCTCTGTACCATTTTCTTTCCTAACCTAAACAAAGACAATTTTTAGGAATGTATTTTCCATTTATTAATCCGACTTTTTTTATTTCATTACTTAAACCCTATTTTATTTTAGTGGATACCCATATTTGAGTAGATACTCTGTTTAATTATTAAACAGTATATTTATTTATCAGGTCATCCCATAAGTTCTGTCTGAATTTTGAATAAAGAAAACAAGTGACCAAATGTTATATTTAATTACAGATTCAATCAACAATGTATTTTCCCTGATTATCTATGACTTCCTTCCATCTATTAACAAGCTTACTAATTCCATTACTGTAAAATTCTTTTGGCTTTGATTCGAAGAACTTACAAATGTCAGTTTTAACCTCTTCCTGTGTTACAAACGCTGTTTCTTCCAAATGATTCTGTAAGCTACGAAACAAATGGTAGTCTGAAGGAGCAAGATCAGGAGAATAAGGTGGATAAGGAATTTTCTCCCAACCAAGTTCTTCGATCTTTTGTGACGTGATTCTTGCTGTGTGGGGTCGCGCATTGTCCTGATGAAACATCACCTCTTTTCCATTCACTAGAGCAGGTCTTTTTTTCCTCAAAGCTTGGTTCAAACGCTCTAATTGCTGACAGTATATTTGAGCATTAATTGTTGCATTAGGTGGTAAGAATTCAAAGTGGATTATTCCTTGGCGATCCCACCAGATTGAAAGAAGAACCTTTTGCCCATGAAGTTCCCTTCTTGGCTGTGGCTGGGGTCCTTCCTCTTTACCAAGCCACTGTCTACGACGCTTAACATTTCGATAAAAGATCCATTTTTCGACGCCAGTCACAACTCTATCCAAAAAAGGTGAAACAAGTTGGCGAGAATGGAGAGAAGAGCAGATGTCAACTCGCTATTTGAGGTTGTTTTCAGACAATTCATGAGGCACCCATTTTCCAAGTTTAAGAACTTTTCCAAGTTGTTGAAGATGACGATGAACAATTGAATGGTTTGAATTGAGAACCACTGCCAATTCCTCAACTGATAAAGCAGGATTTTCTTCAAGGGCTGCTTCAAGAAGCTTTTCATCAAACTCAACTGGACGTCCGGTTCATCTTCAAGGGGGATATCTCCACCTCTGAATTTTGCAAACCATCTTCTGCAAGTTCTTTCATTCACACATTCCTCTCCATAAACTGAGTGAATGTTCCTAGCCGCTTCGCCTACTGAGTTTCCTTTCTTGAACTCATAAAGCATTATGTACCTCAAATGATTTTTGGGTACTTCCATGTTAGCAGGGTTTTAATCAAACAAAATTTAATTTTATTGTTCTCTGAAATAAAATTTGATCAGTTTAAATGCATCTAAACATAAAAATAATGTTCAGCTCCATTAGACATTATAAAATACTCTTTAAATTTCGTTCATTTTAACAAAAAGTTAAAATTCGGACAGAACTTATAGGATGACCTGATATTTCCATCTACCGACCTGAATATGCGATAAATTTTCTTATAAACATATACGTTCTTCAGTAGAATTCGAACTTGAATTCCTCTGGGGTAAACCGTCAGTAGATTTGACGTGCATTAACCTCTCAGCTAACGTTATGGCTAAGCAAAGCCCGAATAGTACTTTTGGATATCTATACTCATCATAAGTATATACTGTCATGATTTTGTCCTGTCACCCTAATCGCCAATATGGCGACTTCGATAATAACTTGTGGAAAACCATACCTGGTGAATAACAACAGTTATAATAATTTCTCATTATTATTATTTGATATGCTTTACGACTTTTCGATTTTTTCGCCGGGTGGTGATGGTTGTATATAAGCTCTAACCCGCATCATAGAGACACATCACTTTGCGGTACCCACAAGGCGTCCTGCGAGGTGGAAAGATTCCTGCAAATAGTTTCGGGTGCACAGACCGCAAAAAGGGAACTGCTGCTTCGTGCATTTAACGGATTTGCCGAAACCAAAAAATAAAATGGAATTTAGCAAAGAGGAATATAAAAGGCATATATTACGCCAAGAGATAGAAATTGGCGATACTGGTGCTTCCATATCCAGCAAAAAAAAAAGAGGGCTGAAATAATGACAAGACGTTTACGCAAACACACACACACACAAAAGTACCTAATATAGAACCCGGATGACATTCGCTTCCGGATAAGAATAATTATAATTATTATTTAAAAAAATATGATTCCTTCGCTACATAAGAGTTTATTGTTTCAAAAACGAGAGCAGAAAACCTCATATGATTATTAAATTTAAATTGAGTTAAAGTATCAAGCCCTGTTTCACCCTCAAGCGAAACTTTCGGCTCTCGTTTTTGAAACATGAGAACTCTTATGTAGATATTTTTTTAAAAAATAAAACAAAAATACTAAAGAAGTCCGAATTATTTACCTAACGTTTTCTTTCCTATTTTTCTACATACCTGCACACAAACACACACACACACACACACACACACATACATATATATATATATATATATATATATATATATATATATATATATATATATTATTTTATTTCCTTTGATTTTCTGTGTGTAGTCCCGACCAGAGGCCTAAGGTCAGAAATGGCATCATAACATATTACATTGAGCAATTTAAAAAAATAAATATTTTACGCAAATAAAGCCCTTCGTAAGGTATGAGCTGTACTCGTGAGAACATCTTTTGTATTTCTTTAAGGTATGGACTTACAGGAATCCCTTCAATTAGTCTACTGGAATGTTTTCCAATCAGTCCGAAGGCTCCAACTACAACAGGAATTGATGATATTCCCATGTGCCACGTTCTTGAGATTTCGATTTCAAGGTCATTGTATTTTGATAGTTTTTTGGAGTTCATCAAAGATACATTGCAGTCTACAGGGACTGCCATGTCAATAAGAATGGACATTTTGTCTTTTCAGTCTCTAATCACGATATCTGAGCGATTAGCTTTGATTGTTCTGTCTGTGTGTATTATGAAGTCCCATAAAATTGTTACAGGTCCTATCTTCGTAACCGGGTTTAGCTGATTTTCATACCAATCTCTTGCAGTTTTCTTTCCGTAAGTGTTGCAGATTTTCCAGTGCAGATATTGGCCCATTCTGTCATGCAAGGTTTTATATTCAGGGGTGGCAATACCGTGCAACCTAATAGAAAATGATCAATTGTTACTGGATATTTATCATAGAATCTGCATTTTGGATAAAAAAATTTTTTCAGTATATGTGCTTGGTAATTTCTAGTTAGCAAGCATTGGTTCTGTACAGCAAGAATAAAACCTTCAGTTTCAGCTTTTTACCCTGCACTTCATTGACACTGATGGGTACGGGGATCTGTCTACATCAGCTTGTTTGGTGCAGGCAGAGTATTGACCGTGAAGCGGTTTATCTTGCCATCCTTTCTGTATCTGGTCGGTTGCATTTGCCTTTGTTTTCTTTTTTAAGTATTTTGCAACTGCAGTCAGTGTATTGTGCTTTACTTGTATTTCTTCACCTATTTGAAACGCCATTTTAAACTAATTAGCTTCCTTTATTACTGAATAAAGTCGCTTACTACTGCTATGTCCCTTGACACATATCAACAGCCAGTCTTCTATAGTTTCTTTGAAAGCCAGTTGTTGGAATTTTGTAAGACAGTTCTAGTTGAACTAATCCTCTGCCTCCTTCGGATCTGGGCACATACAGATAATCAACATCAGCTTTGTGATAATGCATGCGGTGGCAGGTAAGAAGCTTTCTCGTTTTGACATCTATTTGCTATATGTCAAGGATATACGTGACATCTAGATGTACCCGATATGGTGACAGGTTTTGATAAAAGCAGAGCATAACCTTGAGGTGGGGCCCAGTTAGAAGTACCTTGAATTAAGCTAACCCGGTCCGCTCAGAGAAGCTGTGGGTTCATACCTAATCAGAATTTAATAAACAAACACGGAACTATAATGTGTATATAAAGTGGGGGATAGATTATTTATTATAATCAATATATAAACTGATAATTCACTTTGTGGTCACTGTAGGTTTTGTACTTTATCGCGACATTATTAAAAGGCATATTTATTGTAGCCCATCTTAATTAACCAAGTACAAACCTCTACACGACAAAACTTCCAATCAGTTAAGATCAGAAGCCATAGAAGCCATGTCTGGCACAGCATCAGGGCATTATTGAAAGGCATATTTATTGTAGCCCACCATAATTTGCCAAGACAAAACTTGTACACGATAAAACCTCCATTCAGTTAAGATCAGAAGCTATACTTTGCGTACTATCAGGGCATTTTATGATCGTTATTTTTTATTTAAGTTTTCCTCGGTTACATTTTGATACAATCCATAACGAAGGTTTTTACCAGCCATCCATTAGGTTGGTGCAAAAATAATGTCGTTTTCTCACATGTGAGAAAACGACATTATTTTTGCACCAACCTAATATTTGGTCTATTGGCTTGTATTTTGCGGTTGGAATTTATGGTGAAGTCCCAAAGCACTTGAACATATTCACCTTCAAGCATTGTGTCCATACCATTTTTCAGCAGGAGGAAGATTGCAAGGTTGGCATATCTTCAAACGTAAAACTCTAATCTGAAAAAAGGAATTGCTGGGAAACTTTGCACACACCTGATATTTACGGCGTTTAAGTGAACAGTGTATGTTCAGGTTGGGAGGGGCGTTTTTGTTTGTTTCCTTGCCTTTATATTAGGGTGGTACAAAAATAATGACGTATTAATGTCGTTTTTTGACGTTAAAAAATACTTCAAAAAACGACATTATTACGTCATTATTTTTGCACCAACCTAATAGAAAATTAGATTTATCAATCCCGGTTCAAACAACGACCTCTGATACCGGTTACAAATACCTGTGATACTTCAGACATCAGGAAATACCTGGATTCTTCTTTCTATGTAAATGCAATATAATATTTTTATCTCTTGTAATTTCGCAAGTATCTCCTGTAGTTACCGCAGTATGGCAAAAATAAAAACAGGTAATACGATTTTTGCTAACAATTTTCCAAATTAGGTAAAAAAACCTTTTTTATCTGGAAAATCAGGATTAAGAATCATAGGTTGGGTTCGAACAATAACCTCAGGCATCAGTCGACTCCAAAAGCCTCGTCGCATCTGAAAATAGCATGTTTATGAATTATCCTTTTTTTTTTTTTTCGGTCGTGCTAGCTCGGGCAATGTGTGAGGCTATTACGCCAACCATCACGGTCTTGCATCAAGAAAGGGTGACATTGTGTCATAACATAACTCAAAAATGTAGGTGGCTGCTGGACGACCAACTCATCTTGCTCCATGGCTAGGTGTTCAGAGTAGCAGATCACTTGCGAGTTTTTATTCTGCTCGCCAGCAATGTCCTGCAAAGTACTTTCTACGCTCGCCTAAGAAATATAAGGAATGGATCCATAGAGCAGTGATTTAGGTGGATGTTGTCTTGAAGAGATGTTAAGTCGCATGTATATTGCTATGCTTCTGTGTGTCGTGTTCCTTCAAGACGTAGATGATCAAGGCTCTCCACAATTTCCTGTCCATAGTAGTTTTTTTTAGCAATATTTGTCTTTTTACAATCTCCCTCCCTGTTTTACATAATCTCGTTATACAGGTTACTCGCTGCTTTCCTCTGTCCTTCTTGCCTTTAATATGTCTTGCTTGATGTTTTAGATTTTTTAAAAAATCGTTCAGGATTTGAACTCAGTTAAAAACTTAAAAAAAAAAAAAAAAACTCTTTTGTCGGATTGTTGATAACTAAAGCGGTTACCTTGCAGAGTCTGTCTATATTTCTGAGATGAGGTATTATGTACAGTATTTACATTATGCGGACCATTGTCCTCATCTTTGTCGCCATATTTGTCACAACGTTTCGGCCGTTGTACGCTTCGGCCTTCTTCAGGTGGTTGGAATTTCGAACTGAACCCTTTATTTCGATCCCTGGTGTAGACTGTTCTAGTTCCACGTGCCATGTTTGATGGATGTCAGTTATCAGTTATCTCCTGCTAATTTTCCCTCTGAAAGTTCTCCACTGTCTTATTGAACTCACACTCTCTGAGTCTGTCACTGGATCTAACCAACGCCTTTATCCACTGTGCCATGTGTCCTTGAGGACATTTGTGTATGAATTTCTGGGTATTATAAACCTAATGTTTTCAGCAACCATTTTTACCAGTGCTCATATTGCAATTTTGCTGTTATCATTGCATGTTTTTACCAGAGCTCATATTGCAACTTTGTTATCATTATAACATTGCCTACTGACCTGAGATGGAACAAATACAGTGAGTCAATTGCCTCGTCCACCGCGAGGAAAGTTGACTCCCTGTACCGCGCCAGGAAATTTTTCTCCCCGGAATCGATCCTCCAGATCTACAAATCAACAATTCGCCCTTGCATGGAGTATTGCTGCCATATATGTTCTGGAGCTCCTTCTGTTTGCCTCGGGGTTCTTGATAGGCTCTAGAGGCAGATATGCAATATAATTGGCCCTACTCTGGCGTCTCGTCTACAGTCATTTTCTCACAGACGCGTCGTCGCCTCTCTCTGTCTGTTCTACAAATACTTTCATGGCAATTGCTCCGATGAGCTGTATTCGCTGGTTCCCAGACTTATTGAGTTCAAACGCCCTACGAGGCTGGCATCCCGCTCTCACCCCTTCACTGCCGAAACTCCTAAATGTAGCTGTCTCTTCTACTCCAATAGATTCATGTCTCGCACCTCTCGCCTGTGGAACTCCCTTCCCTATTCCTGTTTCCCTGAAAGCTATAATCTCCAGCTATTCAAGTGTAATGTCAATCGACATCTCCAGTTGCCTTGATCTATCCAATACCCTCATCTTTTCTTCTATCACTCCTATCTGATCTTGCTCTAAATTTTCTGTAACCCCTGCGTCCTAGTGGCTCCCGCCTTGCTTTGGGTGAAATGCTAAAAAAAAATAAATAAATAAAACTGGGAAAACACACCACTATTAATACAAGAACAACCATGACAACGAACGATCTATAACAGCGTGGGAGCTAGCCACCCCTTTCTTGGTTCTGTTAAGTTGAAAGGGCCCACTGCGATTTTTTTATTTAATTTGGAGGCGGTGAATATAGTCGACACATATCCATTTTTTTTCCAAATTTTCAATAATTATTTAGTATTGGCTAGGAAAGGGAATTTCTGAAAGGCGTCTAAAGCTGTGGGAAGCTATCAAACTTTTCTTCATTGCTTTTCTAACTTCCTATATGGCTGAATGTGATTTCAACGCGGTTACACAGCTTCTAACGAAAGAAAGAAATCGCCTGCAAATTGAAAAAAATGGAGATCGATTACTTCTAAGCAACATGGAAGCTAGAGTAAGAACCTTAGCCAGTAAGCACCAAAGTCAATCCTCGCTTTGAAAATATTGAGATAAGCTATCAAATGAACCTAGAGTAAGAACCTTAGCCAGTAAGCACCAAAGTCAATCCTCGCTTTGAAAACATTGAGACAAGCTATCAAATATAAGTTGTTCTTTTTGGCATTTTAATCATTGGCATTTATAATAGGAATGAAAACTATTAAAATTATTTTTGCACTAGTATCTAAATATTATCTTACTATGAAAGATTAATTCAGTATAATATTTGAAATTTAATTTGACGAGTGTTCACAAAAAAAGTTTACCCAAAGGGAGCGCTCTTTGAAAAAAGATTCGAAAACACTGATCTATTTCTATCAGCATTTTTATAATGTCAAAGAATTATACAAATACAGAGAGAAAATGAATTTGGAGTAGCGAATAATATAAAGCAAGGGAAAACTTCTGCGTTCGTTTAACAGACAATTACAATAAATAATAATAATAATAATAATAATAATAATAATAATAATAATAATAATAATGTTGGCGTTGGTGGTGCAATTTATTTGAAGGCAAAGGCCTATTTTTCACCGGAGTAAACAAACTGCGAACGTGGATTCGGTAATTTCACTGCGCAGAAGCAAAATCGGTAAAAGGCATTTCCGATGAACGGAGAGGAGAAAAGGGGGAAGGGAAACGAGAGCTGGGATGAAGAGAGGGAGATGACATGATGGAGAGGGAGGGAGCTGAGCTGGTGGGTTGGGCGAGGGTGGCCGGTAGGGTGGGGTCAGTGTTCGCATTTACACCAATCGGAAGAGGCGAATCTGCAAGGTAAATTTTTGCACGCGCGTGTGCGCACACTCACACGCACACACACACACACACACACACCTATACTGACATAATCACAGAAACACGAACTTACATATTCTTTCATTCATATATATATATATATATGCATATACATTCGTATATATACATATATATATATATATATATACATACATATATATCTATATATGCATATACATACGTATATATACATGTATATATATATATATATATATATATATATATATATACATACGTATATATATATATATATATATATATATATATATATATATATATATATATATGTATATATGTATAGACGACTATATATATATATGAAATTCCGTGTTTCTGTGAATATGGGTTTACAATACGTTTGTATATGACTATGCTAGTATATATATATATATATATATATATATATATATATATATATATATATATATATGTATGTATGTGTGTGTTTGTGCGTGTGTGTGTGTGCGCGCCTGTGTGCGTGCGTCTATGTTAGATATTTGAATCGGTGAATGCATTTGCTATTACATGGAAAGAACATTTAAGTAAAAATTCTTTCCGATATCTATAAAGTTCGTATATTTATTATTATTGTTCTTGCTGCTTAAAGTGGTAACCATTTAAAATCATAATAAATTGTTGTATAATAAGAAAGATCTGTAATGTTATCGATCCTAACCTGGCATCTCGGCTTCAGTCATTTTTCCGCCATCGTGACGTGGCTTTCCTTCGTCTTTTCAATTCTTATTTTCATGTCAGTTGTTCTAATGCATTCTCCTCCTTTGTACTTTGACCGCATGAATTTAAGCGTGCTACTAGATTGGCAATTAGATCCCACCGTTTTACTGTTGAAATAGCTAAATGCAACCGCACGTTCTATTCTAATAGTTTCTTTTGTCGCACTTCTGGACTATGGAGCTTTCTTCTGTTTTCTTTCTTCCTTGGCACCTACGTTTCTGTAAAAATTTAAATGCAACCCAAATCGCCATCTTGTTTCTTCCTGGAGTTCTATTCTTTTATTGTCCTTTCTTCTCGCTAAATCTTTTATTCCGAGTTTCCCCTTGCGTGTTTACGGCATTATCGCCTTGCTTGGGGTGAAATGATTAATAATAATAATAATAATAATAATAATAATAATAATAATAATAATAAATTGATGTCTCTACCATCGATATGCCAGTTGCATCAGTTTAAAATACATCTGTTAAAACAACAAGCAAATATTTTCTTGAAACTAAAAAACAAATGTGTCAACTTAAAACTACTGTTACACCTGCAATAATTGGTGACCCTTTTTTAGTTTTTTTAATGCTTTCACCTCAAGTCAGTTTGGAATGCCACTAGTACACAGTGGGGGCGGGGTTACAGGGAATGAAAAGAAGATTGAGTATAGCGGGGGGGAGGTTGAGGAAAGGCTAAAAGATGAACGGGATTCAAGAAGACAGAAGATTGATGTGGTATTTAAATTTTTGAAGTTTGCAGTTATCAGGGAAGCAAGTAAACGGAAGGGAGTTTCACGGGTAGGAAGTGCGAGAAAATAAACTTCTGGAGTAGAAGTGGCGGTTGCATTTAACTAATTTAATAGTAACAGGCTTAACTTCATGTATTCGGGCACGAGGGTGAAAAAAGCTCGTCAGAACAGTTGCCATGGAAATATTTGTAGAAAAGGCAGAGTGAGGGCACGTCACGTCGGTGAGAAAGTGACTGAGTTCGAGATACCTGGTCAGGATAAAGATGATTTGAAAAATTACCTGTCAATCGCCATATTCAAAAAATTGTATTGTCGAATTGTTCTTCCATTTTATTATCAATGTAAATATAAACACTATACCTGTTAATTATCACTTAGCTTCAGTAGGCCAGTCTTCGTACGATCATCAAAGTTAAGCAACGATGGGCCTAGTCAGTACCTAGATGGGTGACCGCTTGGGAATACCAGATACTGTAAGCTTAGATATGCGGGTAGCGTAATGGATAAGAGCCAGGAATTGTAATTTCTGAATCCATTTTTTTTTTTTTAGTTAGACATGTATCACTAAATCTATATATTCTTTTCACTATGTATCACTAAAGTCACATGTATTCCCATGTATTCACATGTATACATATATAAATGATAATGTATTTATGCATACACATATACATGTATACACATATACATGTATTATTTTTTTAAGCATTTCACCCAAAGCAAGGCGGGAACCACTAGGACGCAAGGGGTTACAGAAAATTTAGAGCAAGATCAGATAGGAGTGATAGAAGAAAGGATGAGGGTAGTGGATAGATCAAGGCAACTGGAGATGCCGATTGACATTACATTTGAATAGCTGGAGATTATAGCTCACAGGGGAACAGGAATAGGGAGGGGAGTTCCACAGGTGAGAGGTGCGAGACATGAAGCTATTGGAGTAGAAGAGACGGCTACATTTAGGAGTTTCGGCAGTGAAGGGGAGAGAGCGGTATGCCAGCCTCGTAGGGCGCTTGAACCCATGACGTCTGGGAACCAGCCAATGTAGCTACACTTATATATGTATTCAGATGTATCAGTAAATCTCTATATTCGCTTATGCACAAATACTCTTGAGCAAAAGGTCAGAATCCACTTTTTCTACCCCTAGCTATTGGCTTATCAGTTAGACATGTAACACTGAATCATTATTAGCTCAAAAAAGATTCTTAGAATCGAAAAATATCTTCTGACTTTAAATAAGGATTGATAAACCGTAAAAAAAGGAATCAATCGATTAATTGACAGCAGAATTTATGCAAAATGAAAGTATATACCATATACTTATAAGGTACATATATACTTATATATACGTACATATATATGTACTTATATATATATATATATATATATATATCTATATATATATATATATATATGTATGTATGTATGTATGTATGTATATATCTATAAATATATACATATATATATATATGTATAAGTACATATATATGGTACATATATACTTATGTATAAATACATATATATGTTCTTACATATAAATATATACATATATATATATGCATATATATATATACATATATGCATAAGTACATATGTATAGTACATATATACTTATGTATAAGTACATATATATATATATATATATATATATATATATATATAGATAGATAGATAGATAGATAGATAGATAGATAGAAGTACATATATATGGTACATATATACAGTATATATGAAAGTCTTATGCATAAGTATATAATATACTTATGTATAAGACTTTCATGTATAGTTCGAATCCCTGAATTCTTATTTGAAATACCTCATTTTTTTTCATGGAGGTCGAAAATATGACCCCAGCTTTTAATTTGACTAGGGTAGTAGGCCTACCGTAGTCAAATACTGCAGTACTGGTTATCATACTGGACATAATTTATAGCAAATAAATGGTCTTCATTTTTTTTTTTTTTAACAAAGCTACCTGAAAATGGTGAGAAAAACCATTAACCATAAAACATCTAATTTAGATACCACTTTAAAAAAAAAACTACTTTTGAAATAAGCTATGTTAATTTTGATTCTAAGAAAGTCAATTTAAAATTTAGTCAGAGTAGACTTTTAAATGTCACCTAATAATCTACTTATAGTCCAATCTGTTAATCCCAAGGGAAATAGATGCTCACATATATATAAGCCTACTTCATGCGTAATGCGACCTATAATCTTTTTGTGAAAAACCTGATTTTTTTTTTCATATAGCTTGTGTATAATGTAACCCTGGCTTCTGGGCAATACTAGTAATAGGTCTGGAGTAGACAAAGATCGCAGTACTGGGCATCAATCTGGACATATTTTATAGCAAATAAATGGCCTGCATTCTTTCTTGTACAAAGCTACCCCCAAATGGTGAGAAAATATTAGAACTGAAATTAATTTTGTATTTCATCCTGTTCAATCATCATTTAATATATATTGCAGTGCAACTTGTCAAAATATTTTTTAAAAATGTAACGGAGAATTGTAATATTAAATATTACCAGTAAATGTAGGGAATATAATAAATAAGAATAAACGGAGGACGACAGAATAAGGAATATAATATATAATAGCTGGCCACTCGTAATCGAGGACACTCGTCTACTAGAGCGGCTAGCCAATCCCTATTGCAGACGCTTGCTCTGTAACTATGTTGAGCAGGCTTAGCCAGTTTCTGGGAATGAGTCTGTTATCTAGCGTGATTAGCAATGTGAACAAGGCCAGCACCCTCCGGTCCTCGGTCACGTTGACTTGTGACTTCGGGCTAGCACAGCTATCGACGACCTCCAAGAGTTCTGTCTACCCAATTTTACTCACAAGTCTTGAGTCAACCAATGCTATGTTTTTCAAAAGGTGCCTCACGCTGGGATCGATCCCCTCCAGCCCGATAACATCAGGAATCTTCTTTCTGACAAATCGACCATGGTGAGATTCGAACTCTGATATCATGGTCAGAATACGAACGTTCTAAACAGTTACTCACGCCCCCCCTCTCTCTCTCTCTCTCTCTCTCTATCTATCTATCTATATATATATATATATATATATATATATATATATATATATATATATATATATATATATATATATGTTGAAGTAACGGTTGTTTTTTTTGTTTGTTTGCTTTTTCTTTTGCTATAAAATAATACATTATGCTCTGTTAAAAACCAACGAGCTCCCTGTGTGTGAGTTTTAATAATTAATATTCCTAGGATCCACCCGGATTATATACCAACGGATCGAATAATTGTACTATATATATATATATATATATATATATATATATATATATATATCGAATACTTGTACTATATATATATATATATATATATATATATATATATATATATATATATATATATATATATATATATATATATAGTACAAGTATTCGATCCGTATATATATATGTCTGTGTGTGTGTGTGTGTGTGTATATATCAGACAAAAAGGGTTCCGTTGAAGAAGAAATAACCCAGCGCCATAAACACGTGCGAACGAAAATGAACGCAATTTGGACAAATGAAAAAAACATTGTTGTTTTTTTCATTTATATAAAATGTTCATAGATTTTAAGCGGCACAAATGGTGAACGATGTTCTGTTGTTCATGTAGCAAGAGAAAGAAAGAATCTCGTCCTACGGGAGGCAGGCTAAAGCGGCTTAACCATACGGTTCTGATTAGCTAAAGGTACTGTGAGAATGTAGGCTTACCAGGTAGATGGTCACCGAAAATTCACGAATTTCCACCTTTTCAGAAAATATTTACCTGTGTATAGTGCAACCGGACGCTGACAAAGCATAATTTATAATCTCATCAAAGAATAACCTGCGTATAGGGTGACTCTATTTTTTATTTATTTATTTTTTTGAAAAAAACTGATCATGAAATCTCACACTATACGTGAGTATATAACGTATTTTTTTACCTTATCTCATTTTAGGTCTTAGATAATGACCCAGGTAGAGAATATGCTGAACAGTATATTATATTATTATTCAGAAATAATAATAATAATGATAATAATAATAATAATAATAATAACAACAACTATTATTATTATTATTATTATTATATAATATAAAATCACAATTATTATATCATAATAATAATTATTATCATATAATAATTGTACTTGTCCGTCCCTTCGTTAGTTCGCACGACCCTTACACCCTGCCAATATCCATGGACTATTCCGTTTTGATCGGATGGAAAGACAAAGGACTTATCAGAGACGCTACTTGGTTTCAGTGAAATATTTTTTTTTTCGAAATCTGCTCTTTCTTTTTGACTAAGCCTGTATATATCCAACAATTTTCGGCCATCCAAATCTTTTCTTTATGTATCCGCTGATCTCCAATGGAAAGCCAACTGATCAGGTCCACTCTTTAAGACGTAAAGAAAGATATTCATAGTTTTTGCCTTCCAGAGAGATTACCAAATTCGGCGCCATGAATAAAATAATTACGACAATCGAAAACCATGATATTCATATTATTATTATTAAGAAAACATTATTACATTAATATTAATATCAATATGAAAAACATTAGTTAAATATTCTTATTAATATGAAAACCCTGATATAATTTTATTATTCATATTAATATTAGTTTAATATCAATATGAAAACCATAATATTAGATTAATATTGATATGAAAACCATAATATTACTTTAATATTAATGTGAAAACCATAATATTTGTGTATGTGTCCTATTTTTGAATGCCATGTTCCTTTAGTACGTCGGCGATCGTGGCTTTCCACAGCTTCCCTTTTTGTTATCTGTGAATTGCGATATATTCATAGGGAATATAGCCTAGCGGTTTCCCCTTGATTTCTCTATGGTTTTGAATCCAGAGGTTTCTCTATAATAGACTGGACGCCAATCAGGGTTAGACATCCAGTCTATCTTGTAATTTAATAATGTACAGAAGAAAAGGTTTAGCTGCTGTCAAAGAGCATTACTTTTCTTTTATTATCTACGAAATGCAATCTATTTTAAGGAACTCTAGTGGAGTGGTTTCTGTTGAATTCTCCACGGTTTGGCATTCACAGTTGTCCTCTTTCTAGAATTACTGCTACCCATCGCTAGAATGTGCAATCTGTCCTGCTACTTAGCTCATAGCTGGGGAGAAGTGATGGATACTTAAAAACGTTAATGCGAAAGTGAATGCAACTGACTAGAGTGGGATTTGAACTCGGCATGCTAATTCTACTTTCCGTATCGCCATTGCCAATGAAATTTTAAATTTCCACCGTCCGATGTATATAGACGCACAACCTAGCCGACGTAATTTAACTTCCTATCCCTTCTATATTCGCTTTTATCACTTGCTTTTCCAAACGAGAAACCAAAACCATAATGACTGCCAATCATAATACAGAGAAAGTTGCCATTTATTGGCCCATAATGAGGAAATAGGGCTTGGAAAATTTGATACCCACAAAACAGATTGAAGGTAAGAAGAAAACAACGTAAAACCCACCTAGTAAACTTGAGTAAATGAATGGCGGAAAAAGGTTTAGGAGAGATATCAAAAATACAAAATTTATTAAGAGCTATAAAAGACAGGAAATTGTGGAGAGCCACGATCGCCAGCGTACTGAATGGAAACGGCGCATTGAAGATTCTTCTACGATCTGTTTTTTAGACGCACACATGCATAGATATATAGATAGGTATTTTTAGAAATGCCTATATAAACATCTGCGCAATTTGTTTTCGAAATAATTCCTGCATTGCATAATATTTTATCATCAACATTTTTTTGGCAATAAAACAAAACTTCCCCCACACTCACCGAAGGATTCTTTCTGGAAACTTATTCGCTAAGATCGCACTTCACCTCCTCTGTTAGAAAAACATTTTTTTCTGGCTTCGAAACAGCTGGCAGATAAAACAGGGGATCAGATGAAACTGGTGGGTAGCTGAATGATAGGTGGCCCTGACAGTTCGGGGGCCGAGAGAAGCATTGGGGAAGCAAAAAGATGTTTGAATTTTGTAATAGGCGAGTACTAAAAGTCCGGCCAAAATCCGCCATTTTTTTTTAATCATTTCAACCCAAGCAAGGTAATACAGCCACTAGGACATAAGAGGTTACTGAGTGCTAGAGAATAATTAATTTTCATTTCAGCACATATGACTACTTTTGTTTTATTTCATTTCGTTTTCCAATATACCTACATTTTAATCTTTCGTCCTTCTTGTCTCCTTAATCGGAAATCCCTATTAATCTGAACAGATATATATATATATATATATATATATATATATATATATATATATATATCACTATGGGATCATTAGACTCTGCAGAGTCTTCTGACCTTGTTGGTCTTTTAATACTGTACAACTTGACCGCGCACCGTGAGATAGATATTAAGGACATCGGACTGTATAGAGATGACGGGCTCATGGTGGTGAGGAGTTCTACTAGTTTTAAAATAGAGAAAATTAGAAAAATTATATTTAGTGAATTTAAAAATCTAAATTTAAAGATTACTGTCTGTACTAAATTGAAAAGGCTAAACTTCCTCGACGTAACTCTAGATTTAACAAACAACACATACCAACCTTATATTAAACCAAATACTAACCCCTTATATATACACCCGAAGTCAAACCACCCTCCATCCATAATCAAACATATACCCTCATCAATAGAAAATAGAATCAGCATTAACTCCACTAACAAAGGAATATTCCAACAACACAATAGCTTTTATAACGCTGCCCTAAAAAATAGTGGTTACAAGAATGCAAACATTAACTATAGAAACAATTGCACTAGCCAGAAGAAAAAAAACAGGAAAAGAAAAATCATTTGGTATACCCCTCCGTTCAACCAAATGGTTAGTATTAAACTAGGACAGAAATTCCTAGCTTTAATTGAAAAGCACTTCCCCACCAATATAATAGGTTTAGTAATATATTTAATAAGAACACCCCAAAATTGAGTTACAGCTACACTGAAAATTTAGAAAGTATAATAAAAAAAACACAATAAAATCTTGAACAACCCCCCCATGCCTGAATAGTATTAATAAAAAACCTACACTTAAATTAGACAATAACAGTGACAAATTGTGTGATTGTAGAAACCCAGAAGACTGCCCATTAGAAAATAAATGCTGCATCAAATCTGTGGTATACATTCATAACTGCTCATGGCGTATCAAATGTAAACAAATGACGTCATACATTAAGAAATGGACAAAGTTCGACAATTTATTTATTAAAGACATTTTTTATGTCTAACGTTCTTTTTATAGATACTTGAATAAATAAATTGTCGGAGTTTGTCCATTTCTTAATGTATGACATCATTTGTTTACATTTGATACGCCATGAGCAGTTATGAATGTACGAGGTTCATGGAAGATTGAAGTTTATAAGCAGTAAATTCGACCTTGCCAACCGAACGATCCTTTGTGGCCGAGCGGTTAGGCACGCCGGGCTAAATGGCGGTTCCGTATAGGATGCAGGTTCGAATCCTGTCAAAGGACGAATATTTTCTATGAAAATTTCTCGGACATTCAGGCCGGTAAATGTTATTTAATACTGTTTATTATAAACAGAGCATTTACTTAAATACTTGTATCTATAAAAAAAAAACTACTGCTTATAAACTTCAATCTTCCATGAATCTCGTACATTCATAACTGCTCATGGCGTATCAAATGTAAACAAATGATGTCATACATTAAGAAATGGACAAAGTCCGACAATTTATTTATTCAAGTATCTATAAAAAGAACGTTAAACATAAAAAATGTCTTTAATAAATATATATATATATATATATATATATGAGTGGTGTAATGGTTAGCAAGCGTGCCTCTCTAGAAAAATTATGACTGAGTAGTGAGTCTCACTGGGTGCCCTCTACTTTCGGTCTTGTGCCACATTTAAGCTACGCTTGGAAAATCACTATATATATATATATATATGAAACTGTGTTGATTTGTCCTGGCTAAAATAACAGGCCACGTCTTTTAATTTGCTGTATTTCTTTCAAATCTTATCACACACCACATCACTCGATGTACAAAGTTTCAACCCTTTAAGGAAAAAATTATTGGCCAGGTCATCCTATTTTAGCTTTATCCCTTCATTTCTTCCCTTTCTCTACTTCTCTCTCTCTCTCTCTCTCTCTCTCTCTCTCTCTCTCTCTCTCTCTTTCACACACACACACACACACGTTTTAAAAAGAGTTTTATATTCGAAAATTTGTTATTTTTCTTTCTTCCTCTCCCTCATTCTTTTCCTCTCTCTCTCTCTCTCTCTCTCTCTCTCTCTATCTATCTATCTATCTATCTATCTATCTCTTGCTTTCCCTTCCTCCTGTTAATCTAGTATATCACTCCGAATAAATTGTCTCCATTTATTGAGAACTTTCGGTCTGAAGAGATGAATATAGAAATATACATGAAATAAATTGTAACCGAAATAGATCTTTAAGATTTTCTTCTTGATTTATTATTATTATTATTATTATTATTATTCTCTGTAGTTTACATTGAGCTCTCTCTGGATTAATATCCGTCTTGGAATTATCAGTAACAAATTGGTAATAATATTAGTGGTCAATTCACAGATAATATAGAAAAGGAATCTGTGGAGAGCAATGATCGCCTGTCTCCTGAAAGAACATGGAATTTACAATTCACAGATAATATATGAAAGGAACATGTGGAGAGCAATGATAGCCTATCTAATGAAAGGACATGGCATTTACAATTCACAGATAATATAGAAAAGGAATCTGTGGAGAGCAATGATCGCCTGTCTCCTGAAAGAACATGGAATTTACAATTCACAGATAATATATGAAAGGAACATGTGGAGAGCAATGATAGCCTATCTAATGAAAGGACATGGCATTTACAATTCACAGATAATATAGAAAAGGAATCTGTGGAGAGCAATGA
This sequence comes from Acanthosepion lycidas, assembly GCA_963932145.1. Lineage (NCBI taxonomy): Eukaryota > Metazoa > Mollusca > Cephalopoda > Sepiida > Sepiidae > Acanthosepion > Acanthosepion lycidas. Next base: position 46,354,774 of record OZ010604.1, read on the forward strand.
TCGCCTGTCTCCTGAAAGGACATGGCATTTAATGAAATTAAATTAGTTAATATAGCAACATAAACTGGGTTATCTAGCTTTGGTTGGCAATCAGTCTAAGAAAAGGAAAACTCTGAATTCCAAATTGTAAAGAAGGCAACAAGATAGCACTCCACCATTTCACAATTACGGAAAAATGAAAGAAAAGGACCTGTGGAGAGCCGTGATCGCCTATGCTCTGAAGCGACATTGCACTAAAAAAAAAAAATACGAAATACCACTTTTCATTTTTAATTATATTTTTATTGATGTCTATGCTTAATGAATCAGAAGGATAAAAAGCAGATTGTTTCAAACTCTAATGCTGACTGACGCTAAAACAACAATTCACTGAAACTGGTATTCGTCATAAGTCAGAACCGAGTCCCAGCAAATGTAGTTAGAACCCAAGCACGTATTAACTCGTGAACTGCCTGTAGTTAGCGTGTGACTGGTATTAGAATTTCTTTTCTATGTTAGACATTTTTTGAACTCTTATCAACAACCAGATTTGAACCTCCATATTTGCAGCCTCATGCCTAACGATCACACCTAATTATTTTAAAAAGCATGGAAGTAGTCATTTAACCGCAAACCATCTTGACCGGGATGTGAATCAAGCCCTAATTTGTAGTCGGTTGTTAAACCCCTACGTACGTGAACTGGGAACAAAAATTGCTTAAGCCTACCTCAGTACTTTTTGGGGACAGCTTAGTCGCCAGGTAATTTTATGAGATCGGTTGATGTTAACATTGATTTTAATTTCAGCTCCACAACACAGGCAAAAACTGAAGCTTGTCCTTAGAAACATTGTTTTTACTAAACGAAACTTTTTTTTTCTTAAAATCAATTATTTCCATTCCGAAACGGCTATCAATTTCGAATTGACTTGATTGGACATTGCTTAACTTCAATAATCATGTTTGGACTTCTCTTTCAATTGATTCAGGCCGTAAAGGCGGTTGGGGTGGGCTTTAATGATAATAATTCTTCACAGTTACAAGTCGCAAAAAATAGTGGTCGTTCTAAAAACAGACGAATTAACGTCAGAAGGTGGTGAAATGCAGTTCCGCTAGAAATTTAAGCGAACGATTTCGGTTGAACCAAAATAGCAAAACGGAAGGCGCCGGAGTTATTTTTTGCTTCGTTTCGTTTCGAATCACTTCACTTCGTTTCGTTTCTGAACAGTAACGTTTTACATGCCCGCAATAGAGAGTTGGAAAACGTTTTTTTTTTTTTTTTTTGTTACGATTGCTGCGTAAAACTTTGGAATATTATATCATTATCATCACAGTCCTATTTTTTTTATTATTATTAGTTTTTCCTTATTATTATTTCTTTTCATTTTCTGTTTGATAGAATCGCTTAGTAAATTGTCCGCTTGAAACGTAAGGTCAATGAACGTTTTTCTTCGGATGATATTGAAAGAATTTTATTATTATTATTATTATATTCATTTTTCATAATTTGCTTTTATTACTGATTGATTTGGTTGATTCGTTTTCTACGACTCATCAACCAGGTTATTTAAAGCCAGAAAATATTTTAGATTGTAAGACTTTTTAGATAATAATTATTTAGTGATTACAAATTAACCCATAGCTGGGGGAGAATTGGTGGACTCATACGTAAACAGAATTTGATAAACAAACAAGAAATTATAATGTGGATATAAAGTGGGGATCAATTTTATACTACAATCAATATATAAACTGATCCCTCACTTTATTGCCAAGTTAATTCCTATACATTTATATTCCAGAGAATGTCCGTCCTGGGTATGACGATAAACTACATCCAACAGCAAGGCCTTTGATCAGGTTTTGAGGAGTGTAGAACCACCTCTTAATTGCTGGTGTTCCTAGGTCCACCCTGTCCTGGGGTGGTAGCACCTCTTAGGGTCCCAGCTATGGGTAAATAGTTAGCCGCCAAACTGATGTCAAAACACTATGAAAGTGCAAAAAATAGTTTTTAATACCAGAAATACTTTGTAAAAATTATTACCAGCGATAAATTTTTGAAGAAAAATATTACCAGCAATACATTTTTGAAAAACAAAAAATTACCAGCAATACATTTTTGAAAGAAAAAATATTAGCAGCAATATGTTTTTGAAAAAAGTATTACCAGCAATAAAAATCTTGTCGGCATTAAATAACCCATTGAGGCTGATATGCCGTAAACCAAACCAAACCAAACCATCCAGAGAATGTAAATAAATCTAAAAGACATGCCTGGCTAATCAGTATTTGATTGAGTATTTGATTTGGGTTTTTTTTTTTTTACGGCTTGTCAACCTATTGCTGGGTATTTAAAGCCAGAAAAATATTTTTTGATTTCAAGATTTTTTAGGCAATAATGGTTTTAGTGATACAAGTTTTACTAATTAATCCATAACGGGGGGGGGAAGAAAAGGTGAATTCATACCTTCTCCATAGGTATGTAAGTAAGCGAATATAACAGACCCAACTGAAATTGAAACCCGTCTCTCCGATGAACCATTCCGAGCCATTATCCATTATACCACCCACACATCCAAGCTTACAGCCCCTGGTATTCCCAAACGGTCACCCATGTAGATACTGACCAGACTCGACGTTGCTTAACTTCGGTGATCGTACGGGAAGCGGCATTTCAATGTGATGTGTCAGTAAACCTAATGCGCTTTTGATACATTAATGTAGCAGTTCTCTTATCTGAGACCAGAGTTAAAAGAAGGTCTTATCATCATCATCTATTTTTTTTTTTATCTGCAAACAGAATAAATGTTCCTGGGAACGGAACCAAAATACCATTTGTCTTTAACTAATGAAAATGGCACGTTATTCATTATAAATCGAGAACTCTTCGAAGTATGCCAGCAATTCTAAGGAATACAGTCTTTTGCAAATGTCCAATCACGACAGTGACCGCCATCTTATACAGCCAACTTCAGTACCTATCGTACCCTCAAAAACTATGAGGATGATTTCCACTCTCTTCACTGACCAGAATTTGTACACATCCCCTTTTAAACTATCATAGTTTTCTCTATTTTTCTCTTCTTTCTCGACTCCGGGACGTGCAGGATCTCTGATGATGCATGTTCTTTCTTCTTTATCTAGAACTACACAGAATGCTTCTTGTGGTAATGACGAAAAAAATATTATATCGAGTGGGAGGTGCGGAGGGAAAGTGGAAGAAGTGGGAAATTATGTAGCGAAAGAGTCCTAAATACCACCACACTCTCAGCTTTCTGTTGTAGTCTGAAGAAACACCTACAGTGCTGAAACACGCTGTTGAATATGGTGAGGTTGATGTTGGAAGCGCGTTGTTTTATATACAGGGTCTCCCTCACAACGCAATGTTTCCAGAAATACATACATACATACATACATACATATATATATATATATATCTGGCCACTAATATTCGAAGATACCTGTCTACTAGGGCGGCTAGTCAATCCCTATTGCAGACGCCTGCTCAGTCGCATTTGTGTTTATTGAACACCCACACCACCTGTGGTTTATACTGCAACTATGCTGAGCAGTCCTTATTTACAGTTTCTGGGAAAGAGCGTGTTATCTAGCATGAGCAACAAAGTGCATGAGCACGCTCAAGCCCTCGGTCACGATGACTTGAGACTTCGTGCTAGCACAGCTATCGACAGCACCCCAGGGTTCCGTCTACCCAATTTCACTCACAAGGTTCAGGTACTTTCCAAAGGTGCCGCACGCTGGGATCGATCCTCTCCAGTGCGATAATATCAGCCAGTCTCCTTCCTGACAAATCAACCATGGTGGGATTCGAACCCCGATTTCATTGTCAGAATGCGAACGTTCTAACCGCTCGGCAACGTTATTTATTTTTATATATATATATATATATATATATATATATATATATATATATATATATATATATATATATATATATATATATATATATATATATATATATATATATATATATATATATATATATATATATATATATATATATATATATATATATATATATATATATATATATATATATATATATATATATATATATATATATATATATATATATATATATATATATATATATATATATATATATATATATATATATATATATATATATATATATATATATATATATATATATATATATATATATATATATATATATATATATATATATATATATATATATATATATATATATATATATATATATATATATATATATATATATATATGAAATGAGAACGAATCAAATATAAATTCAAACATTCAAAAAAATAAAATAAGACTCAATACAATATATATAATCAATATATATATATATAATTAGTTACTTAATGCAAAACTAGGTAATCCGTATGGGTAGACCCAAGGAGGATGATATCCAATGTAAATTCGGAGCAGATATGTTTGAATAAAAACAGACCACTTTAAGGTTCAATGTAATAAGTTATTTTACCACAACCCTTTTAAAAGGGCTCTCGATCATCAGACTTTACTTCCAAAGGATGAAATGAAAAAAACCTTTGGAAGTAAAGTCTGATGACCCAGAGCCCTTTTAAAAGGGCTTTGGTGAAATAACTTATTACATGGAACCTTGAAGTGGTCTGTTTTTATTCAAACACACACACACACACACATATATATATATATATATATATATATATATATATATATATATATATATATATATATATATATATATATATACAGTGTAAACCGGATATAAAAGAGTTATCGGGAGCGGAGAAGAAGTCTCTTATATCCTGGTTTCTCTTATATCTGTGTTTGGTCTAATTTATATACATTAACACAGGCTCTAATTTGGGACCAGAGAAAATCTCTCTTATTTTTATTCTATAATGTTGTTATCTACTTTTTTATTATTTCACCGCTAGCAAGGCGATAGCACCACTAAGACGCAGAGTGGCCTTACTGGGAATGAAAGAAAACGCGAAAACATTATTGAGGTGAAAATGAAATAAAAGAGTAGGCTTGCAAATGACAGATAATGACGACTGAAGTTGCATTCAATTATTTCAAGATCGAAGTCGACAGGAAAACAATAAGCCGGCAGAGAACGAGAAAAGAACTTTCGCCTACATATAGCTGTTTCAACAGGAAAAGGATGGGACCTAGCTGCCAATCTAGCACTACGCATAAGTTCATGAAGTCGAGAAGACGGATGCTCGTCAGAACAATTGCCATGAAAATATTTATAGAAAAGGCGCAGAGAAATTATGTTACGGTGATAGGGACGTAGTTGAAGCTGAGGTCAGGACCGGGGCCATTGCAGATTTATCTTTGGATTTTGGCGAGTATCTCTTGATACATAGCAGAAGCACCAGACCAGATGTGGCAGCAATATTCGATGGACGGACGAATGGTAAATTTATAAAGGGGCAAGATAATTTCTGTCGAGAAAAGTTCCGACAAAATTATACGTAATATTTTCTTGTATGTATTTTTAATGCAGCAATTAACTTTGGTAATTAAATACATACACGAATAAAGGCAACAAAATTCTTAGATCTGTACTGATAATAAAGTCTATTTATAAAACAAAGTAAAAAAAATGACCTATTCCTTTGTTATTCCAACAAATAAAAAAAACCATATTGCGCGTTTGGGCATGTTTGCTAAATCTGATCTGTACAAGGCGGAATATTTTTTTATCTACAAAATGTAGCTAGCGACACGCAACACTTTAGTGAGTAGGGCAAATAGAGAACAATTTTCGTTCTACAGACACTCGACTTATGACTGAGTTTTGTTCATACGATGCGTCGTAACACGATTTTCCGCGTAAGTCGGAACGTACCGTGATTTCCCTTGAATAAACACTTACGTCACTCACCTATGCTAATACAATCATCTTTTTCTATCTCTTTTTATCCTTCAGGAGGTAGGCGATCATGGCTCTCCATAATTCCCTGTCCTTCGTAGCTCTTAATAACATCTCATTTTTCATTTTCATGCCTAAACCCTATTCTGCCATCCATTTACTCAAGCTGTTAGGTAGGTGACGCATTGTTTTTCTCTATCCCTCTTGCCTTCAATCTGTGCTGTGAGCATCAGATCTTCTAAACCTCATTATGTGCCCTAGAAATGTCAACTGTCTATTCATGATGTTAAGTATAAGTTGCCTTTTTGTTTCAATTTTTTCTTAAAACTCATCATTGCTAAAATTTTCGGTCCATGTTATCCTCGGTATCCTACTGTAGAGCCACATTTTTGCTGCTAAGTCTCCCTTTCATCTGTGAGGAAATTGTCCAGCATTCACTGCCATATAGAAGGACTGATATTACATAACAGTTCAGTACTCTTTTCTTTGTTTCTCTTGCTTCAAGTCTCTACTTCATCTATGAGGAGATTGTCCAGCATTCACTGCCATATAGGGGGACTGATATTACATGACAGTTCAGTACTCTTTTCTTTGTTTCTCTTGCTTCAAGTCTCTTCTTCCTCTGAGAGAAGATTGTCCAGCATTCACTGCCATATACGAGGACTGATATCACATAACAGTTCAGTACTCTTTTCTTTGTTTCTCTTGCTTCAAGTCTCTTCTTCATCTATGAGGAGATTGTCCAGCATTCACTGCCATATAGGAGGACTGATATTACATAACAGTTCAGTACTCTTTTCTTTGTTTCTCTTGCTTCAAGTCTCTTTTTCATCTATGAGGAGATTGTCCAGCATTCACTGCCATATAGGAGGACTGATATTACATAACAGTTCAGTACTCTTTTCTTTGTTTCTCTTGCTTCAAGTCTCTTTTTCATCTATGAGGAGATTGTCCAGCATTCACTGCCATATAGGAGGACTGATATTACATAACAGTTCAGTACTCTTTTCTTTGTTTCTCTTGCTTCAAGTCTCTTTTTCATCTATGAGGAGATTGTCCAGCATTCACTGCCATATAGGAGGACTGATATTACATAACAGTTCAGTACTCTTTTCTTTGTTTCTCTTGCTTCAAGTCTCTTTTTCATCTATGAGGAGATTGTCCAGCATTCACTGCCATATAGGAGGACTGATATTACATAACAGTTCAGTACTCTTTTCTTTGTTTCTCTTGCTTCAAGTCTCTTTTTCATCTGTGAGGAGATTGTCCAGCATTCACTGCCATATAGGAGGACTGATATTACATAACAGTTCAGTACTCTTTTCTTTGTTTCTCTTGCTTCAAGTCTCTTTTTCATCTGTGAGGAGATTGTCCAGCATTCACTGCCATATAGGAGGACTGATATTACATAACAGTTCAGTACTCTTTTCTTTGTTTCTCTTGCTTCAAGTCTCTTTTTCATCTGTGAGGAGATTGTCCAGCATTCACTGCCATATAGGAGGACTGATATTACATAACAGTTCAGTACTCTTTTCTTTGTTTCTCTTGCTTCAAGTCTCTTCTTCATCTGTGAGGAGATTGTCCAGCATTCAAGTCTCTTTTTCATCTATGAGGAGATTGTCCAGCATTCACTGCCATATAGGAGGACTGATATTACATAACAGTTCAGTACTCTTTTCTTTGTTTCTCTTGCTTCAAGTCTCTTTTTCATCTATGAGGAGATTGTCCAGCATTCACTGCCATATAGGAGGACTGATATTACATAACAGTTCAGTACTCTTTTCTTTGTTTCTCTTGCTTCAAGTCTCTTTTTCATCTATGAGGAGATTGTCCAGCATTCACTGCCATATAGGAGGACTGATATTACATAACAGTTCAGTACTCTTTTCTTTGTTTCTCTTGCTTCAAGTCTCTACTTCATCTATGAGGAGATTGTCCAGCATTCACTGCCATATAGGGGGACTGATATTACATGACAGTTCAGTACTCTTTTCTTTGTTTCTCTTGCTTCAAGTCTCTTCTTCCTCTGAGAGAAGATTGTCCAGCATTCACTGCCATATACGAGGACTGATATCACATAACAGTTCAGTACTCTTTTCTTTGTTTCTCTTGCTTCAAGTCTCTTCTTCATCTATGAGGAGATTGTCCAGCATTCACTGCCATATAGGAGGACTGATATTACATAACAGTTCAGTACTCTTTTCTTTGTTTCTCTTGCTTCAAGTCTCTTTTTCATCTATGAGGAGATTGTCCAGCATTCACTGCCATATAGGAGGACTGATATTACATAACAGTTCAGTACTCTTTTCTTTGTTTCTCTTGCTTCAAGTCTCTTCTTCATCTATGAGGAGATTGTCCAGCATTCACTGCCATATAGGAGGACTGATATTACATAACAGTTCAGTACTCTTTTCTTTGTTTCTCTTGCTTCAAGTCTCTTTTTCATCTATGAGGAGATTGTCCAGCATTCACTGCCATATAGGAGGACTGATATTACATAACAGTTCAGTACTCTTTTCTTTGTTTCTCTTGCTTCAAGTCTCTTTTTCATCTATGAGGAGATTGTCCAGCATTCACTGCCATATAGGAGGACTGATATTACATAACAGTTCAGTACTCTTTTCTTTGTTTCTCTTGCTTCAAGTCTCTTTTTCATCTATGAGGAGATTGTCCAGCATTCACTGCCATATAGGAGGACTGATATTACATAACAGTTCAGTACTCTTTTCTTTGTTTCTCTTGCTTCAAGTCTCTTTTTCATCTATGAGGAGATTGTCCAGCATTCACTGCCATATAGGAGGACTGATATTACATAACAGTTCAGTACTCTTTTCTTTGTTTCTCTTGCTTCAAGTCTCTTTTTCATCTGTGAGGAGATTGTCCAGCATTCACTGCCATATAGGAGGACTGATATTACATAACAGTTCAGTACCCTTTTCTTTGTTTCTCTTGCTTCAAGTCTCTTTTTCATCTGTGAGGAGATTGTCCAGCATTCACTGCCATATAGGAGGACTGATATTACATAACAGTTCAGTACTCTTTTCTTTGTTTCTCTTGCTTCAAGTCTCTTTTTCATCTGTGAGGAGATTGTCCAGCATTCACTGCCATATAGGAGGACTGATATTACATAACAGTTCAGTACTCTTTTCTTTGTTTCTCTTGCTTCAAGTCTCTTCTTCATCTGTGAGGAGATTGTCCAGCATTCACTGCCATATAGGAGGACTGATATTACATAACAGTTCAGTACTCTTTTCTTTGTTTCTCTTGCTTCAAGTCTCTTTTTCATCTATGAGGAGATTGTCCAGCATTCACTGCCATATAGGAGGACTGATATTACATAACAGTTCAGTACTCTTTTCTTTGTTTCTCTTGCTTCAAGTCTCTTCTTCATCTGTGAGGAGATTGTCCAGCATTCACTGCCATATAGGAGGACTGATATTACATAACAGTTCAGTACTCTTTTCTTTGTTTCTCTTGCTTCAAGTCTCTTTTTCATCTATGAGGAGATTGTCCAGCATTCACTGCCATATAGGAGGACTGATATTACATAACAGTTCAGTACTCTTTTCTTTGTTTCTCTTGCTTCAAGTCTCTTCTTCATCTGTGAGGAGATTGTCCAGCATTCACTGCCATATAGGAGGACTGATATTACATAACAGTTCAGTACTCTTTTCTTTGTTTCTCTTGCTTCAAGTCTCTTTTTCATCTATGAGGAGATTGTCCAGCATTCACTGCCATATAGGAGGACTGATATTACATAACAGTTCAGTACTCTTTTCTTTGTTTCTCTTGCTTCAAGTCTCTTTTTCATCTATGAGGAGATTGTCCAGCATTCACTGCCATATAGGAGGACTGATATTACATAACAGTTCAGTACTCTTTTCTTTGTTTCTCTTGCTTCAAGTCTCTTTTTCATCTATGAGGAGATTGTCCAGCATTTACTGCCATATAGGAGGACTGATATTACATAACAGTTCAGTACTCTTTTCTTTGTTTCTCTTGCTTCAAGTCTCTTTTTCATCTATGAGGAGATTGTCCAGCATTCACTGCCATATAGGAGGACTGATATTACATAACAGTTCAGTACTCTTTTCTTTGTTTCTCTTGCTTCAAGTCTCTTTTTCATCTGTGAGGAGATTGTCCAGCATTCACTGCCATATAGGAGGACTGATATTACATAACAGTTCAGTACTCTTTTCTTTGTTTCTCTTGCTTCAAGTCTCTTTTTCATCTGTGAGGAGATTGTCCAGCATTCACTGCCATATAGGAGGACTGATATTACATAACAGTTCAGTACTCTTTTCTTTGTTTCTCTTGCTTCAAGTCTCTTTTTCATCTATGAGGAGATTGTCCAGCATTCACTGCCATATAAGAGGACTGATATTACATAACAGTTCAGTACTCTTTTCTTTGTTTCTCTTGCTTCAAGTCTCTTTTTCATCTATGAGGAGATTGTCCAGCATTCACTGCCATATAGGAGGACTGATATTACATAACAGTTCAGTACTCTTTTCTTTGTTTCTCTTGCTTCAAGTCTCTTTTTCATCTATGAGGAGATTGTCCAGCATTCACTGCCATATAGGGGGACTGATATTACATAACAGTTCAGTCCTCTTTTCTTTGTGTCTACCGATTTTTTTCTGTTTCTTAATGTTAGGTCGGTGCGAAAACAATGACGTAATAATGTCGTTTTTTGACGTTAAAAAATACGACAAAAAACGACATTATTACGTCATTATTTTTGCGCCAACCTAATACTTTCTTTAGCTTTTAGAATGCGTAATCTAGGACATAACAACACATTTCATGTTAACATAATTGGGTCTAAATACACATAGCGGAGATAAATATAATACATATAATGAAATAAACTTTGTTTTGATCAGGCTGTATATTTATTGCCAGTGATGTCATTGGCTCTCTGAAGACGAGATGAAGAAAGCTAAGATTTTGGACATCCTGCAGTATTCAGAAACATTAGCAAATCTGGCGAAGAAAAAAAAACTTATTCTTCCGCCGCACAGTTTGGGTCATACGTACGAGGTAAACGACATAAGTCTGAACTAGATTAACGGAAACTGCGTCGCATCTACAAATCGACGTGAATCGGGAGTGTTGTAAACCGGAGACTTACTGGATTTAAATTTAGTTTTTATGAGAGGAATAGGATTCCGACACAACTGTTCTTATCTTTGCAACCAATATCAATCATCAGACGTCAAAACTGGCATGAGCGTTTGATTCAGGGCGAACAAGGCTTCCACTATTAGCTGTGTTCTTTCAGTGTGTTGCCGAATTCAATAGGGTTTGACTGGATGACGTTTTATAGCTAACCGTGGAAGAAACGAGTTTGTTTTTTTGTTTTCAATTTTTTAAGTAACTGCCATATCTCCGTGGTTGCGAATGAAAAACTTCAACATTATCAGGTACTCACTTTCGTTTATTATAAAATAAATTATGTCACTTCGCATCCTGCGTAATTTACCTAAACTTTTCAGTTAACCTGATGAATATTTATCAGCGTCTCTTAAATTTAAATATTTTATAGAACTAACATTTTTACTTTTGTTTATAAATACTTGTTGCAAAATAAAATTATTACATTTCCCTTAATAAAGTTTTCCTTTTGTTTTCATTCTTTTACAGATATATTGTACTTATATCTGAATTTTTTTACACGTATATATATATCGACTACATTCACTTACGTGCTAATACGCATGGGAAAGGTATGAATCCTCTTCTTCTCCCTCTAGCTATGGATAACTAGCAGGACAGGCCGGGTTGGATAGCAACTGGTCTAGGAGGACAGCTCTGAATTCAAAACCTGAGGAGGGTTGTTTGGGGACCTTGTGGTACATAGTGCACCTGGTCTCTGTGTTCAGCCCTTCAAAAAGTGTGGTTGGTTCTGCACAAAGTCTTCACCACTATAATCAAATCATACGTGCTGGTGTCTGGCATATATATATATATATATATATATATATATATATATATATATATAAAGGGAAAATGTAAGAATACTGGAAACATATATATATATGGAAATGAAATGAAAACGAATCAAATATAAATTCAAACATTCAAAAAAATAAATTTAAAATAAAACTCAATACAATTGGAGAGCACGTTTCTTTATTATAGGATATTACATTCGAATATACGTAAGACCGATCAGTATTTGGATGGGTCACCGCTTGGGAAAACCAGGTGCTGTAAGCTTGAGTGTGCGAGTGGTGTAATGAATATTGTCTTGGTAATCGGACAACTGAGGTTCAATTCCCGTTCTGTTCGTTATATTCACTTACGCGCAAATATCATTGGGGAAGTTATGAATACATCCTCTTCTCCCCCAGCTATGGATTAATGAGTAATACTTGTATCACTAAAACCATTATTATCTACCTCACCCCCCAATCAAAAAAATCTTACAATGTAAAAATATGGAAAGGGTTGATAAGCCATAGAAAACGAATCAATCAAATCCTGATTGGCTACACAGGCTTGTCTTAGATTTATTGACATATAAATATATAGAAACTACTGTGGCCACAAAGTGAGGGTCAGTTTATATATTTATTAAAATACATAATTGATCCTCCACTTTATATCCACATTAAAATTTCTTCTTTGTTTATCAAATTCTGATTATATGTTATATACCGTACCTATGAAAACTAATGGGTATGTCCCAATTCTCTACACTGGACACTATTGTAAGTGGGGGGTAATAATGCTGTCTAAGTAGTCCACCACTAGCAGTGGTTTACCTACTTCACGTCGCTGGCGAGTATTGTATTTTGTTGATGTTCATTTCCAACCTCTGTTTTGGTTATTTCTCATTCAATAACCGTGTCTAGGTTACGACATGCATTACTAAATCATTATCTCCCAAAAAAGAATTCTTACAATCTAAAAATATGTTCTGGCTTTAAATAACCAAATAAGGATGGATAAGCTGTTGAAAACAAATCGACCAGTCAATCAACCAACATATTCGCGTCATCTTTGGAATATTCTTCTATTTCTCACTTCCTCTAACCCCGTTTAGGGATGGATATAATAAAAAAACAGGAAAAGTACCTTTGCAATCAAAAAATGAACTCGGCTCGAATTCGCAGGGTTAGCTGACCAGCTTAATACGAATTTGGAATCACAGGCTTTTATTACAGAAATATTTTAATCTATCAATATTTCAAATTTCGGTAAAGATATGTTGATTATTTCCTAGCTTTTAACAATAAAAATGTGCGTGCTTAGACACATAATGGAGCCCATATCTCTTCGGACAGTTTGTTTATAAGAATTTCTTTTAGTCTGGGAATATAGCAGGAAAACCAAGGCGAAATATATGTTTTGAATTAATAACATCTCTTATCCCAACTTTGCGAAACGCTTTGATTGGTGTGGTGAAAACGAAAAACACCTGAAACTATTCTCAGAGATTTTGAAAATACGAACTATTAAAGTGTGTCTAGTATCGCCATCGTTGGTGATTTGATCAAAAGGGTCTGATATTAAGCATTATTTCACTGCTTATAAGTCGCTCCGATACATTAAACGCCTCCCCTAAACACAAAAATTTAAAGGTAGAACTTGGGAAAAAAAATCTGTTTTCTTTGTACTTCATATCTATCTATCTATCTATCTGTCTGTTCATCATCTATTTATCAGAGTCTCTTTATCTATCTATCTATCTATCTAGCTATCTATCTATCTATCTATCTCAGTCTTTTCATTATCTATCTATCTCAGTATCTTCATAATCTATCTATCTGAATTTCTTCATAATCTATCTATTTATCTATCTATCTAAACCATTTTGTTCATTGTCTATCTATCTAGCTAGCTAGCTATACTAAATACTGATTAGCTACACTGGCATAATTGATCAGATTTATTATCAAGACAGGAGTAAATGGTTGTGTTGTCAGCATAGATACCAAGTTGAGAGCTGATGCCATTAGGAAGGTCATTGATGAAAATTAAGAACAAAGTAAGATAAAGGGTAGAGCCCTGAGGGGGGGACACCTGCATTACTGCAGAAAGATCTAGAAGAGTGACCATTCAAGACAACTTTCATTTTTTGATTTCATATAAAAAACTGGATCAATTCAAAAATGTGTCTGTAGATGCCATAACCTTTCAAAGGTCTTTGAAGAAGACCGGTATATCAAAACCTGTTATTTCAAGATGTCCAAAGTAACAGCCTGAAAATGACTGAAGCAGAGATGCCAGGTTAGAACCAATAATATTGCTGATTTTTCTTTGGATTTTATCTAGAATCAATAAATATATAACAAAAGCAACGTGCCATATATGGTAGTAATATTCTAAGCATGGATGAATGGTAAATATACAAGATAGATTCTGCAGAGAAAAACTGTCTAGCATGACACATTGAATTTTCTTCGTAGCTGACCTAACAATGGATTCAATATAGTCTTTCTACTTCATGTCAACTGAAAATGTCATACTGATGAAAGGTGACTAATAAAGATCAGTTTTATTATAAGCAGTCATTCTTTGCCCCGATTAACAACAGACTGTAGGTCACTTCTGACATCAGCTGCCAATTTGACTTTATAGAACTGATCAGACTTAGTATCCAGACAGGAGTAAAACATAGATACCAAATTGAAAACTGGTCTGTTGCGTTCACTCTCGCACCTTTACCGTAGAGAAAGAAAGAATGAATTCTTCTGTTCATCCTCCAGATATGGGTTAAATAGTAGAAAGAAACTGTAAATTCAAAACCAGTTGGATGTGCGAACGTAAATATTTACTTGTTACGGAAAACACGGAAGAGTCACTTCCTGCAGTGAAGCTATGGTTCTATTCGCCAGAGGGAAGTTGGAAACAAGAGGAACACTATACAATTAAAATTATTGGTAGCACGACCATCTTTGTGTCTTCGTGTCAAACTAAGTTAATCTGATCATCTGGATTAACTTAATTAATCTAATTAATTTAATCAGGTTAACTTTACGCAGGCTAGACTGTTAGTAAAATATCAATTCTTTATCCAGTTAAGTATTCAAATTACATAGATTTCAGTCTATTTCCCTGGAGACTTGACTGCAGCCACCTTGTTCATGCCTTTCAGACAAGTTCAAATACCTTCGACTGACTGCCTTCAACACGATCTCTAAGTTATTTAAAGTATTACTTTTAATATTCATGTAGTAAAAACAATGGTTAAATAGTAGTGCTGCTCACATGGGCTCAAGCTTGAATGGCAACCAGCCCAAGAGAAGGAAAACTCTGAAATTCATAACTGTAAATGGAGACAGTTGAGACAAAGATGGAGAAGACTTGTGACCGTCTTGGGCGTGACGGTAAACTAAATCTGATCGGGAGGTTTTGAGGAGCGGGGAACCACTTCTTAATTACTGTTGTTCCCAGGTCTACTCTGACCCGGGTGGTAACACCTATTAGAGTCCTTGCTATAGGCAAATAGTTAATCCCCAAAAGGGGGGTCAAAAAACTATAAAAGTATAAAAAATAAACTTTTATAGTAAAAATACCAGTAATACATTTTTGGAAAAAAATATTACCAGCATTACATTTGACTCTCGACAAAAACAAAACAAAAAAAAATCACTCTTTACAAAAATACGACAATGAAACCTGATCTACAGATTCCTTGCAAAGAATACATATTGTATTCCTACGAACCAATCTTAAATATCTTGTCGGCATTAAACAACCCATTGAGGTTGATAGCGATTTTGTAAGCACAGCTTAGATGTGGCACAAGCCGAAAGTAGGGCACCCAGTGAGGATCGAACTTACTAATCAGTAGTAATTGTTCTAGCGAGACAAGTTTGCTAACCATTACACCACGTCAAGGTGTGCACCCATTGATGTTGATATGCCGTAAAACAAACCAAAACAAACTAAGACTTGAGATTATTAACTGGCATGAGTTATCTCCCCTAACAATCGAAAGAGGATTTAGAAATATCTTCGTTAATTTAATAAAGTGTTGATTCAGAATTACATGTAGGTTAGCGGGACGAGTGACGCTTGAAGAATGGCGACTACGAAGGCCTAAACGCTGTGATTATCAGTTGCCTTGCAAGAAGGTAAATACTTCATATGATAATGCCACCTTTAAAAAATTCCGACAAGGATTAAGTCTGTCCTGTCTATAATGTTTAGCCCGCGCTATTATTCAAATTTTTTTTTTTTTGATCACACTGATTTAGACGCTGTGCATAAGACACTCAGTGAGGATCAAACTCTCCTCAACTCTAATGGAGTAAGTGTATACCTTGGTCATTTGTATTATGCAAAACGAACGTCTCTATCTGTGTATATTTCTGAGATGAGGTACATTATTTACACTATTTACACTCTTCTCCTCATCTTTATTGTCATATTCACTACGTTTCGTCCGTTGTACGCTCCGGTCTTCTCCAGGTGATATATGTTGGAATTTCAAACTGAACCATTTATTTAGTTCACAGGAGTAGACTGTTCTAGTTCCACGTGCCATGCCTTTTCTGAATATCTCAGTTTCAGTTATTTCCCTTTAGTAACTCAACTATACAAGTCTGCTTTGGTCAGGTATTGAACTTACAACTCTTTGGATCAATTCACTTTTTTGGATTACTTCAACCAACGCTTTTATCCACTGAGCCATGTGTCCCCAAGGACACGTGGATAAAAGAAAAAAGAACGTTTTCATATTGACAAGATGCAGACGATTTCCGCTATATCGGTAATAGTCAGTGTCTTTGCCGCCATATTGGCAGTATTGCACTTATCTTTTTCGCTTGATCACGCTCTTTTAGACGATAGGTTCTTGACCTACTCAGCGAGTATACTTTGAGTAGCATTCCTGAAACATGTATAACGGGGGAAAGGATCGGATAGCATTTATAGAACTCCCCATGCCAGTGTATTTGATACGAGGTCACCTTGTGCAACACCTCTTAATATACTGGGGTTGTCCAAACTGGTTTATCTCCCAGACACAGTAACTAACGGCCGCTCAATATAGTTGCAGTATAAAGTTCCGTTGAGCTCTGTGGGCTTGAAAAAAATACTAATATGCAGGAGCAGGCGTCTGAAACAGGGATTGGTTATCGGAAACGTGGACTCGGCCATTATATATGTAGGTATCTATGTATATTTAGAGAAATTGGATGTACTGGGTGTAATGGTTAGTGGCTGGATAGCTAAAAAAGAAAAAGCTTACGTAGATAGATAGATAGATAGATAGATAGATAGATAGATAGATATTTATATAGGTATATATAGAGAGACAGAAACAAAATGACATTGATAGATAAAAAGTAATTGTTATAGATAGATAGATAGACTGATAAAAACAAATTGACATAGATAAAAACAAATTGACATAGATAAAAACAAATTTAGATATGTATATATATATATTAGGTTGGTGCAAAAATAATTTCGTTTTCTAACATATGTTACTATGTGAGAAAACGAAATTATTTTTGCACCAACCTAATATATATATATATATATATATATATATATATATGAAAACAAATTTAGATAGGTATATATATAGATAAAACAAATTGACAATGATAAATAAAACTGAATTGTTAGATAGATAGACAGATAGATAGATAAGAACAAATTGACATAGATAAAAACAAATTTAGATAGATAGATAGATAAAACAAATTGACATAGAGATATATACTTTTTCTGCCAATCCCAACATACTTTCATTTGTATCTTGCTTTTAAATGTTAAACTCCTACTTACGTACCTACACACACACACACATATATTCATACATACACGCACACTTACATACATACATACGTACGTACGTACATATATATAAAAAAGGTAGGGAAGTGTTACAATGCAGTAATATACAATTTTATTTATATTTTGAAATACTTTTATGACATCTACAAGCTAAACAGGATTTCCAATGCTTATTTTTTTTATCGTACGTCGAGCCACTCGACGTAACACAATCTTTCAACCCACGTCTCACTCCATAATAGTCGATAACCAAACAATGTCTAAAAGAAGGCAATTCAAATATGATTTGTTGAAGTTTTGCTTTGCAAACGGCAATAAAATGACAAACATGCAGTCGAATAATAAATACGCGGGCCAAAATATTAGGTTGGCGCAAAAATAATGTCGTTTTCTCACATAGTAACATATGTGAGAAAACGACATTATTTTTGCACCAACCTAATAGATTCCGGGTGATAAGAGGTCAGAGTTCGAGCTCGGTTTACCGAATTTTCTTCTGTATAATACGACTTGACTATAGTACGACCCTGTGTCTCTGAAGTTAAAAACAGTGAATTAATGATATCCTTGTTAATAATACGACACCCCAGTACAGCCGTCAAGCCGTAGGGGACTATCGTCGTAACGGACGGGGGCATTTCCCGGTGAGGGTAGGTCATTGCCCCAGGCAGAACCTTTCTTTTGGGAGAGGGATTGAGCCATTACCCGGCGCCTGAAGCATCCCTAAAGAGGGAAGTACCGAGGGGGCTTGAGCAATTTTTCCACAGAATTGCCGTTAAATCCAATCTACACTGACCTTGTGTCATATTCGGTAGCGATGTGGGCTCACCGAAATATCTACCAATTCGTCGTACAGCCATCAAGTCCGAGTGGGCCATCTCTCCGGGTAGTACCTCTCTTTCGGGAAAGGGATGCGGTCATTACCCGTTGCTTAAGGCAACCCCAAATGGGGAAGTGCCGAAAATATCTACCAACTCGTCGTACAGCCATCAAGTCCGAGTGGGCCATCTCTCCGGGTAGTACCTCTCTTTCAGGAAAGGGATGCGGTCATTACCCGTCGCTTAAGGCAACCCCAAATCGGGAAGTGCTGAAAATATCTACCAACTCCTCGTACAGCCATCAAGTCCGAGTGGGCCATCTCTCCGGGTAGTACCTCTCTTTCAGGAAAGGGATGCGGTCATTACCCGTCGCTTAAGGCGACCCCAAATAGGGAAGTGCCGAAAAGACATGAGCAAATATTTCCACGGTATTGCTGATAAACCCATTTTAAACTGACTTTGTATCACATTCAGTAGCGACGGGGTCGCACTGAAAAATCCACTCGAAGTACGGCCATTCCTATATACCGTATTTTCAGGGTTGCAAGATGCTGCGGCTTCGAAGATGCACTCTAACATAGGAAAGAAATTCTCATACAACAGCACATTCACCCTGTATCCCTCACATACTGGCGTCAAGTATTCCTTACATTAATCACTCGTCAGATTTCATTTGTATGGCAATGACATACTAGTCAACAGCTGCTAGTAAACAGAGCATGTTTAAGATTGTGGCTCGGCTCCAGGAAGGTTTATAGTCTTGGAAATATTTGTAACAGCTAAGTACTGAGGTTACATCATATAAAAGACTGAATTAGATAGCTAACATTATAGTATAATGACTCAACGTACAAATCCACGTCACTATCAGTCAAGCTAATTAGGTGACTGTTCAAGCTTACTTGAAACTGGGCGTTGCTTTACATTTTGGAAGACGGACACGTATTTTTCAGGCTATTTTTAGGAAAAAAAGGTGCGTCTTGTAAGCCGCAAAATGCGGTAATTTCTTTTATCTATTAATAATCTCAATGTCAAACATATACTTCAGTAAAATATTCTATTTTTCACGTTATTAAAGAATAGAAATATTATTCGAGGTACCAACGAGGACAGGCCATCAGAACAATTACCATAATATATATATATATATATATATATATATATATATATATATATATATATATATATAAAACAGATATAAAAATATAAAAATAAATAAATATAAAAATAAAATTATATATATATATATAAAACAGACAAGGAAGCTACGTTACGGCGGCGGGAAAATGACTGAAGCCGAGATGCCAGGTCAGGATCAATAACATTGCAGATTCTTCATTGGGTTATATCAAGAATCTCTAAATACGTAGTAGAAGCCTCAGACCTGATGTGATAGCAATATTTCATGCATGAACGAATGGTAGAATTTCAAAAAAATTGTCTACCACGACAGAGTGAATCAAATTTTCTAGTAGCAGGTCTAGCAATTGATTCAATATACTCTTTCCATTTTATGCCAGCCGAAAAACCGAGAAAGCGCAATAAATAATTCTCCTGGTTAGCATCAGCCATACTGATGAAAGGCAAAAACAGTTCCTAATGATGATTAAAAGAGAGTTGTTTCGTTTGGGATCCGTGAAAATTAATAAGCCATTTCTTGCCCCAATTAATAACTATCAATTTCTGGGTATGGAGTATTGCTGCCATATATGGTCTGTAGCCCCTTCTGTTTGCCTCGGGGTTCTTGATAGGTTCCAGAGGCAGATATGCAATATAATTGGCCCTGCTCTAGCATCTCGTCTACAGTCACTTTCTCACAGACGCGCCGTCGCCTCTCTCTACCTGTTTTACAAATACTTTCATGGCAATTGCTCCGAGGAGCTGCATTCGCTGGTTCCCAGACTTCATGAGTTCAAGCGCCCTACGAGGCTGGCATCCCGCTCTCACCCTTTCACTGTCGAAACTCCTAAATGTAGCCGTCTCTTCTACTCCAATAGCTTCATGTCTCGCACCTCTCACCTGTGGAACACCCTTCCCTATTCCAGTTTCCCTGAGAGCTATAATCTCCAACTATTCAATCGACATCTCCAGTTACCCTTCTCCTCATCCTTTCCTCTATCACTCCAATCTTATCTTGCTCCAAATTTTCTGTAACCCCTTGCGTCCCAGTGGCTTCTCGCCTTGCTTGGGGTGAAACGCTTTAAAAAAAAAAATTAGCTTTTAATGTAATAACAATAGCAAATTGGTTTTCTACTTCATATCCAGTTGGAATATTATCATTAAAGGATATTCACATGTAAGTATTTAAACATATTTTCTGTTTAGTTTTATTATGGCAGACTTTTTTCCTTTCCCGGCCGTGTGCTAATATTTTAGAACATTCCGCCATTGTCATGACAAGATGATAATTGTAATGGCCGAACAGCTAGTGCGGCGCAAGTTATACTTTTCTTCATTCTCTGGTCATAGAGTTTCGATCAAAGTGTAGTATCTGTTCTCATTTCAAAAATAATGTCGTTTTATCAAATAGTAACATATGTGAGAAAACGACATTATTTTTGCACCAGCCTAATACGTAGTCCTGTGAAGTTTTTGTTGAAATAGGCTGAAAAATGTAGGAAATCCGATCCAATATATAAACGTACATACACACACACAATCTGCGTTTTATAATAAGTAAGATTTTCTTATATCGGCTTTGTGCCATATCCTGTCACCGTGTACGGACGAGTAAATACCAAGTGTAGTATCTGTTCTCATCTCGAATGGTAATTGTAATCTTAGCCGTTTCCTTATAAGGAAACATTCAGCATTCGTTAACCGAGCAACCAGTGTCACTTCCGGTTGAAATTTATAAAATCTCACCCTTAAAATAATTTTTCAGGAAATTAGGTTTCTCAAGCCCAGTGTCAATGCTCTTTCCAGTACTGACGTGGGGGGGGGGGTTCCTTCCTAACCTTTTGTTCGAAGTAGTGTGGAATGTCAACATCTTGATTTTTATTTACATTATTTATATTGTCCGGACTGTTATCCTCATCTTTATTATCGTATTCACAACATTTCGGCCATCTTCAGATGATTGGAATTTCGAACTGAACCATGATAGATTGTTCTAGTTACACATGCCATACTTCTTCTGGATGCCTCAGTTATCTCCCTTTAACTCAGCTCTCCAAGTTTTGTTCACCACTGCAGTAGCCAGGGATTGAACACACAACTCTTTGGGACATGACGGCAACAATAATTACACTGCCTCATCACAGAAATATAGGTAGATATCTTGATTATGTCATTTTTTTTTATTTCTGTTACATGTGCTATCCATTTTAGTTGTTGCTGTTGTTGAAAGTCCTCAAGTGATGTGGTTTCTGTTATTTGTGATTCTGTAGCGCTATTCCACTAGGTTCAAAGATTAATGTCCCCCCCTAAGATCTACAGGCTTCATTCACTCAAAGCTATTTTAAATCATTGATCTGAAAAAAGTATAATAGTATCTGTTCTCCTCAGTATAGATATTACTGTACGAGTCTGACACCATTCATGTCACAGTCTCGAACAGGCGAGCTTATTTAAGAACATGACTCAAGTTTTTAGGTTGCTGTAACCTAGCGAAGCCTTTTCAAGGGAGATAGCTGTAATAGAACAAGATGTTGCAAACAAAGCATGCAAATACGCATGCACATATCATATTACATATAAAGAAACTACAATAGCGCTTATAATAAAAACTCGGAGGCGTAATAATATTTAAGCAACCTTTATTGAGCTACACGCTTATTTATAGTATCCGAGTTCTTCTTTCAAGGGAGACAATCGTCATCAAGAGAGGTAACTCCTGTTGGTCTATAGCACATTCTCCCCCGCTTTATTTCTAATCGTAGGGGATTAATTTGCTCCGTGGAACAGGCGTTCTACAGGTGGGGTTGTAGCGTCTAGGCAACTGTGTTTTGGGTAGACTCGGGCTTAGGGTCTTTCGTCCGAATCAGGAGACGTATTATATTGGTTTTTGCCTGCTTCGTCCAGAATTGGTATACACCCGACTTCATCTGTGTGCTGGTTTCTCTGACTCTGAAGACAATGAGTCTGAATCGGTGTGTGGCTGGGCGCGTTTCTGAGCCAAAGATTGCGTGTCCTCATTTAGGTCACATTGACCCTCACGGTCTGATCTCCCGGTAGGGACTCTGTATCCGAAGTCTCCAGTGAGTCCGTATCCGAATCACACGTCTCAATGCCGACATGTTGGTCTTCGAGTGGCGCAGTAGATGATACAGGCCCCTCTTCGGGAGTTATACTGGGTTCTTGTCCCAATTCTCTGAGAGAGACTGCAGATTCCTTTCCATCTGAGTGTCGGCCTAGGATATAATGGGGATTCAAGGTCAATAAATTGTAACTCAGAGGCGTGATAAGACTTAAGAAAGCTTTGTTGGGCTTGAATGGGGAGGTACGGCTAGACCGCTTACTTGTAGTATCTAAGTAAGGGAGAGTTCTTCATCAAGGGAGACAATCGTCATCAAGAGAATTAACTCCTGTTGCTCTATACCACAGTAGTCGTTATATTATTTGATATGTTTTTACATAACAAATTTGGGACACTCAGTGAGAATCGACTTCATTACACTTTCTTAATGGTTGACTTGACTAACCCTAAAATTACAATATGGACGATTTAGTTACGTTTTTTTTTTTTTTTTTAAATTTTTAATTTTAATCATAGAAATCATTCATGCCAAGAAAATGTTAAAACTTCTGTAGCATTATCTTTATAAGAAAAGCAGATCAGCTATTGTGCATTCAGACAGTCTCCACCTCTTCACCATCGTTGTCAATTTATTGTTGGAACTTTCCACGGGTAATTCAGAAAATGTTAACACTTTTATTGGAATAAAAAGTGTTAACATTTTTATAATCACACTGTATTTTTTTTTAATTTTATTCTTAGCGTTAATGAATCGAGTCAAGATGAAGTTCATCTTCTATGGTCTCTATTTCGCTATTTCATTCTTCTTCTTCTTCCTCTTCTTCTTCTTCTTCTTTTTGGTTTCCCTTTTCTTCTTGCTCTTGCCTTATCATTCACTTCTTCTTCTTCTTCTGACCCTTATCGTATCATGTTATTTATCTTTTATTTTAGATGCCCTTCTTTTTACCCTTACCTTATCTTCTCCTTCTTCTTCTTCTTCTTTTGTGTTTTTATTTTCACTCTCATCTTTTCTTTTTCTTATTCTTTTCAGCCCTTTTTTTACTCTTACCTTATCTTCTTCTTCCCTTTTTCCGCTATTTCTTTTCCTTCTGACCCTTATCTTATGTTGTTGCTGTCGTTGTTGTTGCTGTTGTCGTTGTTGTTGTTGTTATTGTTCTTCTTCTTCTTCTCTGTTATTTCTTCTTCGTCTGATCCTTACCTTATCTCCTCCTTCTTTTTGGCCCTTCTTTTTACCCACTTTTTTTTCTTCTTCTCTGTTATTTCTTCTTCGTCTGATCCTAACCTTATCTCCTCCTTCTTTTTGGCCCTTCTTTTTACCCATTTTTTCTTCTTCTTCTTCTTCTTCTCTGTTATTTCTTCTTCGTCTGATCCTTTCCTAATCTCCTCCTTCTTTTTGGCCCTTCTTTTTGGCCCTTCTTTTTACCCATTTCTTCTTGTTCTTCTTCTTCTTCTCTGTTATTTCTTCTTCGTCTGATCCTTACCTTATCTCCTCCTTCTTTTTAC
>OZ010604.1:46383908-46386408 GCA_963932145.1 Acanthosepion lycidas
TTGTGTCTGTGCGCGCGTGTGTGTGTGTGTGTGTATGTGCATATAAATTTACGTGTGCATATAAATTTACGTGTGTATGTGCATATAAATTTACGTATATATATTCTTTTTTAATATTAACCCTATTTTAAACATCTGAATAGCTATTATAACATGACTTCGTTATCAAGCTTTTTGAATTTTCCTATACTTGTATTTTGATTGGTCAATCTAGCTTTTGTAACAACGTTTTCCCCTTGCGAAGGATTGTTAATTAATTTGAAACTTTTAAAACCATTTATTTTACATTCTACATCATCACTTGATAAGACACCAGAGGTGTTGAAACAAAATGGCTATTTTTGTAGTGATTTTATAACATATTTATGTTATAATTTTTTTAAGTAAATAATTATATATATATATATATATATATATATATATATATATATATATACTGACCACTAATATTATATATATATATATAATTATTTAAAAAAAAAATGATACCTTCGCTACATGAGGGTTCTCGTGTTTCAAAAACGAGAGCCGAAAACCTCAATATAATTATTAAAATTAAATTGAATTAAAGTATCAAGCCCTGTTTCATCCTCAAGCGAAAATTTAGGAATAACCAATCTTGAAATTTACGCATCTTTATAAGCATGTTCATTTGCAAAATTAATTACTATGGAAACGGCTGGGGCGAACATTTTGATAAGGGGTCTAAGAGATAATTTTTATTCATATATCAGTTACCTTCAGAAAGAGGTTAAGCTGAGGTAGGGTGGGGTATCCATTTCAAGGCGAACGATGGCATTCATGTGCGTACATCGTCTGGTCAGTCACAGCAAAAGATAGCTTTTGGCACCATAATATGTCGTTAAGTGTCTAGAGAATTTTGTTTTATTTTATTTATTTATTTATCCTTTTATTTTTTATTTATTTATTTTTATTTTCTAAAGGGCTGTTTCGTACTTAAACGCGTCGCACTGAACTACAATTTGTTTTTTTGTTTTTTGACGACTTCATAAAGGTTTTTTTCTATCTTATTATTGGGTTAAGCTTTTAAACATTTTATTAGACTATGTAAGCTCTACTTCTGTATGGAGCACTGTTTTTTAAAAAAATAAAAACAAAAATAATAAAGAACTCCGGATTATTTACCTAACGTGTTCTTTCCTATTTTTCTACATATATATATATATGTGTGTGTGTCCAGATATATATATATATATATATATATATATATATATATATATATATATATATATATATATATATATATACATACATATATATATATATATATATATATATATATATATATGTGTGTGTGTGGGGGGGGGTGTATGTGTTAGAAAACCTACCCTGTGCAGACAATAGTCCTGGGTAAGATGATAAACAACATCCGACAGCAAGGCCTCTCATTTGGAGGTTTCTGAAAGGTTCAATAATTACGTTTCCTTTCGAATTTTTTTCTTTATTATCTGCGATTTGTTTTTGAATTTATTGCCGAGCTTTGGAGGAGTTATTAGGTCCGTTTGCATGTTCCTCTTTGTAATATTTACTTAAAGGTGGTAATTTGGTTGGGTTTTTGGTTTGTTTTGTTTTACGCCATATCAACCTCAAAGGGTTATTTAATGCCGGCAAAACTGTTAGTCCTGGTAATATTTTTTTTGTCAAAAATCTATTCTTTGTAATAATTTTTTTTTTCAATTACCGGTAATACCTTTTCCTCAAAAAATGCATAGCTGTATTGCTGGTAATAGTTTGTTATTTTTTTTTTTTTTTCTTCAAAAATTTATTGCTGGTAATAATTTTTTAAAATATTTCTGGCATTAAAACTTATTTTTTACACTTTCATAAAGTTTTGACCCCAACTTGGGGGTTAACTACTTGCCCATTGCTGCGACCCTAACAGGTGCTACCACCCCAGGTCAGGGTGAACCTGGGAACACTAGCAATTAAGAGGTGGTTCCACGCTCCATAAAACCTCTTGATCAGAGGCCTTGCTGTTGAACGTAGTTTATCGTCTTACCCAGGACGCGGATGTAGTTTATCGTCTTACCCAGGACGCGGACGTAGTTTATCGTCTTACCCAGGACGCGGATGTAGTTTATCGCTATACCCCAGGGCGGGTAGTTTGGTTGCTTTTCATGTCATTAGTCAATGTTTTTAATATTCTGCATGTTTTTGTTTTTTTTTCTGTTTTTATTTGAAACGTCAATATGTTCCAATTCACTGAAATTCTTAAAACCATTTTAATTTTTCTTAGATCCATTTTTCTGGTATTCCTCCTGAAATTCTTGAATCCATTTTAATTTTGCTCAAATTTCTTTTGATTGGCATTATTAAACATATTTTTATTTATCTATTATTTTGTGATTTACAAGATTTTGCAATTTCCATCAGCGATTCCCATCAATCAGTAACATTGCAATATCATATTTCTATTTTGAGCTTATATTATTTTAATGATCCATGCTCATCTTTATCTGTCTGAAAATTAAAAACGAAA
>OZ010604.1:46388908-46428908 GCA_963932145.1 Acanthosepion lycidas
AGATGTTTAGTCCCGTTTCATCTTCAAGCGAAATTTTAGGTATTGCTATTTATTATAAACAGAGCATTTACTGAAATATTGTATCTATAAAAATAAATTATAAACAGTCTCCTTCTACAAACTGATACTGTAAACGGTTTGAAAAATCCTTAAATTAAAAATTCGTAGGTGAAAATTGAGGTCTTCTTCTCCTTCTAAAAACTGACACCATAAACAGTTTGAAAAATCCTGCAAATTTTAAATTTAAAATTCGTAGGTGAAAATGATCATTAACTAATGGTATCTTAATTCTAATTGTAAGAAAAAAAGAAAATATATATATATATATATATATATATATATATATATATAGATAGATAGATAAACCTAGTGAGCCAGACAAACCTACCCAGGTTTCACCTAAACGGATCGTCAGGGAAAGAATGGCTAACGAGGCAAAGAGAAACGCATATTTATAGGCGACAGTTAAAATTATACCACGTGACCAAAGAACCACAAACACAAACACCTAAGTGGGTGGGTGGGGGTAAATATTTATTGAAGAAAGTGGGGAGGGAGGGGAAAAAAAACAAAAAAACGCAAACATTAAGGTGGAATGACAATAAACGGGAAAACGTCTAATTTAGTAGCCAAGATTTTTTATGTCTACATACGCCATACTTTCCCTGACGATCCGTTTAGGTGAAACCTGGGTAGGTTTGTCTGGCTCACTAGGTTGATCTAGGTTTGCTCTACAGTTATATTGAGCTCTTTTGTTAGTTGTTTACTCGTATCGGCGTTTTTTCTTTGGGCTTCAGACCTGCATCTGTGCGATTTTTTTCGGCAGAAGTTCATGTTTGTAGCTCTTTCTTTTTTTAAAACCTTTTTTTTCCCTCGAGATTGATTTGCTTATTTGCAAATCAAGAATTCGAGGATTTTTCGAGACGAGTCTAGTTGTCTATATTTGTATATATATATATATATATATATATATATATATATATATATATATATATATATATATATATATATATATAAAGAAATATAGTCTTAAAGTGTGCTATATTTATGGAATAAAGTGCTCAATATCAGAGATAGAGCGTGTGTAAATATAAAAGTGAACATAGAAGTCAACACTTAGAGGCGACACAAGCAACATAATTTGACCTAAATAGATAAACAAACGACTTCCGGTGAAATAACCGCCATAACAGAATACCCACAATGCACCACTAATCCGTATATATATAAATAGCCGAGAAAAATAACAGCACACGTGGCCTGACGATTGCATATAGCATGAAACAGACTGTCGCCTCTAAGTGTTGACTTCTATGTTCACTTTTATATATATATATATATATATATATATATATATATATATATATATATATATATATAAGATGAAAGACATTTGAGTTGTATAATAGCATTTCACAATAACAATTAAGATATTGCAAATATTATTTTCGAAATGGGCCAGTTTCTGTAAATTTTGCTGATAAATCACTATTCGCATAATGAAATAGGGAATGTATTACTTGTTTGCTAAATACGGTAGGCTCCCATTTAAGAATGTAGATATTGAGAAAGAAAAAGCAAACGGAAAATTGAAAGTTCAAATGGGAAGAGGCAAATGAAGAAAAAAAAAGAAGAAACAAGAATACAAAGGCGTCAGAAAAGAAAGAAAGACAGAAAGAAAGAAAAAATTAAAAAATACAGAAAATGTGAAATGCTTAAATAAAACCTAAAAGCAAGAAAAAATTGACTTGCAAAATAAAATTGTGAATGTACTCCAAGTTTATTGGATATAGTTTACTTACGTTTGAGGAAGAAAGTCGATATTGGTAAAGAAAAAAGAAAGAACAAAAAGGATATCGAGCTAGCAAATTAATTATGATAGATAGATAGATAGATAGATAGATAGATAGATAGATAGATAGATAGATCATGAACAAATAGATAGATCATGAACAAATAGATAGATAGATAGATAGATAGATAAATAGATAGATAGATAGATCATGAACAGATAGATCATGAACAAATAGATAGATAGATAGATAGATCATGAACAGATAGATAGATCATGAACAAATAGATAGATAGATAGATAGATAGATAGATAGATCATGAACAGATAGATCATTAACAAATAGATAGATAGATAGATAGATAGATAGATAGATAGATAGATAGATCATGAACAGATAGATAGATCATGAACAAATAGATAGATAGATAGATAGATAGATAGATAGATATGAACAGACTGAAATAGATTGAACAGACTGAGATAGATAGATAGATAGATAGATAGATAGATAGATAGATAGATAGATATGAACAGACTGAAATAGATTGAACAGACTGAGATAGATAGATAGATAGATAGATAGATAGATAGATAGATAGATAGATAGATAGATATGAACAGACTGAAATAGATTGAACAGACTGAGATAGATAGATAGATAGATAGATCCGAAAGAAAGAAAAGTAAGGGAAAGAACAAAGAAAGAAACAAAGAAACAAATGAAAAGTGAAAGGAAGAATGGAAAAAAAGAACTAAAATGATAACAAAAGAAAAAGTCTGAATCAACGAAAAAAACTCTGAAGCCAGCAAGAAAGAAAGAAAGAAAGAAAGAAAGAAAGAATGAAAGAAAGAAAGAAAGGAACAAACAAACAAGCAAACATACAAAGGGAAAGAAAGAAAAATGAAAGAAATAAAACGAGTAAGAAAAAGAAGAAAGAAACAAGCGAAACGGGAAAGAAAGAAAGAAAGAAAGAAAGAAAGAAAGAAAGAAAGAACAAGGTATGTAAGAAAGAGTGGAAACGATAACGAAAGAAAGAAAGCAAGAAAGCAAGAAAGAAAGAAAGAAAGAAAGAAAGAAAGAAAAAGGTATGTAAGAAAGAGTGGAAACGATAACGAAAGAAAGAAAGAAAGAAAGAAAGAAAGAAAGAAAGAAAGAAAGAAAGAAAGAACAAGGTATGTAAGAAAGAGTGGAAACGATAACGAAAGAAAGAAAGCAAGAAAGCAAGAAAGAAAGAAAGAAAGAAAGAAAGAAAGAAAGAAAGAAAGAACAAGGTATGTAAGAAAGAGTGGAAACGATAACGAAAGAAAGAAAGAAAGAAAGAAAGAAAGAAAGAAAGAACAATGTATGTAAGAAAGAATGGAAACGATAACGAAAGAAAGAAAGAAAGAAAGAAAGAAAGAAAGAAAGAAAGAAAGAAAGAAAAAAGAAAGAAAGAAAGAAAGAAAGAAAGAAAGAACAAGGTATGTAAGAAAGAGTGGAAACGATAACGAAAGAAAGAAAGAAAGAAAGAAAGAAAGAACAAGGTATGTAAGAAAGAGTGGAAACGATAACGAAAGAAAGAAAGAAAGAAAGAAAGAAAGAAAGAAAGAAAGAAAGAAAGTACGGAAAGAATGCAAGAAAATGACTTAGGAAAAGAAACAAAGAAACACACAAAAGAAGAAACAAACGAAAAGCAAAAGAAAGGTAGAAAAAAGGATGAAAATGATAACGAAAGAAAAAAGTCATAAAGCAAGAGAAAACGCTGACAAGCATGCAGGCAATCAAGCAAGAAAGAAAGAAAGAAACAAAGAAAGAAACAAACAAAAATGAAAGAAATAAAACGAGTAAGAAAAAGAAGAAAGAAACAAGAGAAACGGGAAAGAAAGAAAGAAAGAAAGAAAGAAAGAAAGAAAGAAAGAAAGAGAAAATTAGAAATATTTAATGAAAAGAAAAAAAAGAAGAAAGAAAATAAGAAGCCTGTCGGTAATGATTCCACTACCCCTGTGTGGGAGTCTCCTGGGGCTGTGGTAGAAAACCTTGGGAAGAGTTCGTGTGCAGGTGTCTAATTGTAACAGTAGTTTGTTTGGTTTTTTATCTCACGAACAACGAGAAGAAACTGGAAGTTGAAGATGTCGGCTTATTTAAATAAAACATCGGACTGTCATTATCCCTTGGATTCTATTGCAATCCGTTTTAGACGGTTTATTTAAACCATTGAACTCTCCTTCGATCCATCTCGCTATTTATCATCTTATATTTACCCTCGGTTTCTTTCTCCTATTCATCTCTATTCACGTTGATTCCATCGTCTGTCTTTGCTCGTCAGATATCTATTTGTACATTTCAATGTTTCTTTCTCTCTCTCTCTCTCTCTCTCTCTCTCTCTCTCTCTCTCTCTCCTTTATTTTTCAACATTCTTACTTTCTTTTTTATCAGATAACTTCGTCACTTTTTTTCACATCCTTTCTTTCTTTCTTTCTTTTTTAGTCTTTTCATGTCCCTCTATCTATCTATCTAGCTAGGGCGCAATCACAATCTGTTTATCTATCTATCTATCTATCTATCTATCTATCTCTGTCTATATAAATATCTAAATCCTTCAATATCTACCTTTTTCTATGTATATATTTACTCTGATCTATTCTTTTTTATCTATCTATCTATCTATGTATGTCCTTTGATCTACTCACCTTGATCTATCTATCTATCTATCTATCTATCTATCTTATTCTATACATATCTATCTATACAACTATCTAAATCCTTCAATATCTACCTTTTTCATGTCTATATATTTTCTCTGATCAATTCTTTTTTATCTACCTATTTTCTTTTATCTATTCACGTTCATCTATCTATCTCCTTTTATCTATCTATCTATCTATCTATCTATCTATCTATCTATCTATGGGTTTTCCTGTCGATCTGTAGTGTATCTCAGTTTGGGTTTGCCTATCATTCCTCGCATTAGTGCTATCTATCTATCTCAGTCTGCTCATATCTATCTATCTATCTATTAGGTTGATGCAAAAATAATGACGTAATAATGTCGTTTTTTGACGTTAAAAAATACGTCAAAAAACGACATTAGTACCTCATTATTTTTGCACCAACCTAATATCTATCTATCTATCTATTTTATTCTATTCATATCTATCTATATTACTATCGAAATCCTTCAATATCTACCTTTTTCGAATTAATACTGGGAGTAAAGCAGCCAGCATACGAATAGACAACAAATTCAGTAAATACATAAAAATAGGAAGGAACGTAAGACAAAGATGTGTCTTCTCGCCGGACTTTTTCACCCCTCGACACCGAGGTGATCCTGGGAGAATTAGGATGTATTATTGGCAGACACAATCTTGGCAACATAACATATGCAGATGACACAGTGCTGATAGCGGATACAGAAAGGAAGTTCTAGAAAGTATTACAAAATGTAGTGAAGCAAAGAATTAAACATCAATTATAAGACAGAATGTATGGTTGTCAGTCAAGGAAACAAAAAAAGCTGAAATGAAGGCTTTGACAAAAATATCCAACACCGTTGGCTAAAAATAATTGATCATAACGTATGAGAATGAGGGCCAAAGTGAATCCCCTTTTGCAGAAAGTACTCTATACTGCAGTGACACAGGTAAGGTGACTGTCGCACAGGACAGCCCTAGAGTTCGCTGACCCACCACCTAGCAAACGGTATCCCACAAAAGACAAACTGTATTAAGAGCAACAAAGGTTAGGAAGTTGGGGAGAGTCATGTTCACTAACAGCATCAAAAGAATCGGCGCATAGATAAGTTGATTCGATATCTGTCTATATTTTTGAGATGAGGTATTGTAATTATTTACACTATTTACATTATTCGGACTGTTGTTATCATCTTTATTGCCATATTCACGACGTTTCGGCCGTTGTACGCTCCGGTCTTCTTCGGGATCTTTCTATATTTCTGAGATGAGCTATTGTAATTATTTACATTATTTACATTGTTCAAACTGTTGTCCTCAAGGCCACGTGGCGCAGTGGATAAAAGCGTTGAGTTGGATCCAGTGAATTGACCAAAAGAGATTTGAGTTCAATACTTGGCTACTGCAGTGGTGACCAAAAACTTGGAGAGGTGAGTCAAAGCGAAATAACTGGAATATCCGAATGAGGCATGACATGTGGAACTAGAACAATCTACCCCGGTGGACGAAATAAACGGCTCAATTCGAAATCCCGATCACTTGAAGAACACCGGAATTTCGAACTACACCCTTTATTTCGCCCACCGGGGTAGATTGATCTAGTGCCACGTATTCGACTAATGCTTTTGTCCTTGAGGACACATGCCCCAATGGATAGAAGCGTTGGTTGAATCCTATGACTAGTCCCAAAGAGTTGTGAGTTCAATACCTGGCTACAGCCAGAGGTAAACAAAAACTTGGAGAATTGAATTAAAGGGAGATAACTTATACTGGGACATCCAGAAGAGGCAAAGAATTAGAACAATCTACCGCGGTGGACAAAATAAAGGCTTCAATTTTAATCACCTGAAGAAAACCGGAGCGTACAACGGCCAAATCGTCGTGAATATGGAAACGGAGATGAAGACAATAGTACGAACTATGTAAATAGTGTAAATAAGAGCCATACCGTTTAATCAAATCTCCTCGTTCCCAAATCAGTACTAGAGTAAATCTTGTATCAATTAATCATTGCTAATTAATTAATTTGTTGTGACGTCGTTTGTCATTTACACTGGATAAAGGTATAGATGAAATTTAGAACAGTCCGACTCAGAAAGCGATAGTTCTGGGTATGTCGATAAACTACATATGACAACAAAGCCTTTGAAACGGGAGATTGTAGGTTTTGAGGAGCGATGCAATCGCCTCTTAAATACTGTTGCTCGCAGATCTACGTTGTCGCGAGATAATAGCACTTATCAGGGTCCAAATTATGAGAAAATAGTAAACAGTTCGAAAACAAACAAAAAAATAACT
Source organism: Acanthosepion lycidas (assembly GCA_963932145.1). Lineage (NCBI taxonomy): Eukaryota > Metazoa > Mollusca > Cephalopoda > Sepiida > Sepiidae > Acanthosepion > Acanthosepion lycidas. The sequence goes on from OZ010604.1 coordinate 46,395,675, forward strand.
AGGAAAGTATAAAAATACATTTTTATCGTAAAAATACCAGTAATACATTTTTGTAGTGGAATTACCAGCAATACATTTTATAGTAAAAATGACCAGCAATACTTTTTTATAGGAAAATGACCAACAATACCTTTTTATAGGAAAATAACCAACGATACATTTTTATGGGAAAATTACCAACAATATATTTTTTATAGGAAAATGACCAACAATACATTTTTATAGGAAAATGACCAGCAATACCTTTTTATAGGAAAATGACCAGCAATACCTTTTTATAGGAAAATAACCAACAATACTTTTTTATAGGAAAATGACCAGCAATACCTTTTTATAGGAAAATAACCAACAATACTTTTTTATAGGAAAATGACCAACAATGCATTTCAAAACATTTTTATAGTAGAAATGACCAACAATACATTTTTACAGGAAAATGACCAACAATACCTTTTTATAGGAAAATAACCAACGTTACATTTTTATGGGAAAATTACCAACAATATATTTTTTATAGGAAAATGACCAACAATACATTTTTATAGCAAAATGACCAGCAATACCTTTTTATAGGAAAATAACCAACAATATATTTTTATAGGAAAATGACCAGCAATACCTTTTTATAGGAAAATGACCAACGATACATTTTTATGGGAAAATGACCAACAATACCTTTTTTATAGTAAAATGAACAATATATTTTTATAGGAAAATGACCAACGATACATTTTTATAGGAAAATGACCAACATTACATTTTTATCGTAAGAATGAAAACATGGCATCTTCTTCTTTATGCGCCATGTCCCTTCAGCATGTAGGCAGTCATGGCTCTCCACAATTTCCTGTCCTTCGTAGCTCTTAATACATGTTGTCTTTTTGCTATTTCCCCTAAACCCTGTTCCACCATCCATTTACTCAAGCTCACTAAGCATATTATGCGTTGTTTTCTTCTGTCCATCTTGCCTTCACTCTGTTCTGTAAGTATCAGATTTTCCAAGCCCTCTTTCCTCATTATATGCACTTGAAATTTCACCTGTCTCTTCCTAATATTAAATATAAGTTTCCTTATTCTTTCCATTTTCTCTAAAAGTTCATACTTGCTCAAAAAGAGAATTTGCTATGATTCATTTCATTTTTTGTAAGGAGAAAAAAGTATTCACACCTCGTTTGATTTTGTAAGATTATTTGGCAAAAAAAAATGCAGCTAAGTTATTATCATTTAATCCTAAAATAATGTCATTTTCTTGAATTATAAAATTTGAATTTTCCTACTCAGATTTCGGCATTAAATAACCCATAGAGATGTTGATATGCCGCTAAACAAAAACGACCAAACAAAATAAATAGGCTTGTACCAAAATATATAAGACTTACGACGGATAATCGGCAAACTATATATTTAGAAAGCAAACGGCATGAAGGTATACAATTATGTGTAAAATATCTGTAGCCCTAAAACTGCGTTCAAAATATTTAGAATATTAATTAAATAACCCATAAAGATGTTGATATGCCGCTAAATAAAAAAAGGCCAAACCAGAAATCGAACTCACGACTACCGGGTAACTTGATTCACTTAAGAACTTATATGACAATTCGTGATTGTAACAAGAAGCCGAATGCTACAAACCTAATTCATTAACTTCGCGTTTGGTAAAGTTCAGATATATGTCTAGCTTTTCTTTGCCATTCTGTTTTATTCTGAAAACCAATTTCTAGAACAGTCTCGAGGCTGTGCATCTAACATTAGTCTGCATGAACAAATACATGTCATTTGCACAGATCCCAATGGATCACCGTTCCTACTCAGTCATGTCTGTTTTTCTTTTGCTGCTTTTTTTTACTTCCTCTACACCGCTCCCTTTGATTGGAGAGAATTTTTTGGCAGTCCCAATATTTTCTCAGCATTCAACATATCAAATATTAATGTAATTTATATCAATTTATATCTTCTTTTTTTTTGAAATTCTTCTCGTCTCTTTTGAATGAATTTTGTAATTGTACCCGGTCCTCAGTTAATTATAAGGACTACTATCACAACCATGTACTGCCTGGTTTTAATTTCCTGGACAATTTTATATTTTAATACTAAAGTTATCTATCTATCTATCTATCTATCTATCTATCTATCTATCTATCTATCTATCTATCTATCTAAGTCTGTTAATTATCTAGCTAGCTAGCTAGGTTTGTGAGTCTCTTCATAATCTGTCTGTCTGAGTTTCTTCATAATCTATCTAAATCTGTTATTTTTCCTTCTTTCTTTCTTTCTTTCTTTCTTTCTTTCTATCTATCTATCTATCTATCTATCTATCTATCTATATATCTATCCCAATCTGCTCATTATCTATCTATCTATCTATCTATCTATCTATCTATCTCAGTATGCTAATTATTTATCTAGCTCGCTAGGTATGAGTCTCTGCATAATCTATCTGTCTATCTGAGTTTCTTCATAATCTAAGCCTGTTCATTTTCTTTCTATCTATCTATCTATCTATCTATCTATCTATCTATCTATCCCAATCTGCTCATTTTCTTTCTTTCTATCTATCTATCTATCTATCTATCTATCTATCTATCTATCTATCCCAATCTGCTCATTTTCTATCTATCTATCTATCTATATATCATAATCTGTCTGTCTGAGTTTCTTCATAATCTATCTAAATCTGTTATTTTTCCTTCTTTCTTTCTTTCTTTCTTTCTTTCTTTCTTTCTTTCTTTCTTTCTTTCTATCTATCTATCTATCTATCTATCTATCTATATATCTATCCCAATCTGCTCATTATCTATCTATCTATCTATCTATCTATCTATCTATCTATCTATCTATCTATCTATCTATCTATCTGTATGCTAATTATTTATCTAGCTCGCTAGGTATGAGTCTCTGCATAATCTATCTGTCTATCTGAGTTTCTTCATAATCTAAGCCTGTTCATTTTCTCTATCTATCTATCTATCTATCTATCTATCTATCTATCTATCTATCTATCTATCTATCCCAATCTGCTCATTTTCTTTCTTTCTATCTATCTATCTATCTATCTATCTATCTATCTATCTATCTATCTATCCCAATCTGCTCATTTTCTATCTATCTATCTATCTATCTATCTATCTATCTATCTATCTATCTATCTATCTATCTGTCTATCTATCTATCCCAATCTGCTCATTTTCTTTCTATCTATCTATCTATCTATCTATCTATCTATCTATCTATCTATCTATCTATCCCAATCTGCTCATTTTCTATCTATCTATCTATCTATCTATCTATCTATCTATCTATCTATCTATCTCTCTCTCCCAATCTCAGTATGCTAATTATCTATCTAGCTCGCTAGGTATGACTCTCTGCATAATCTATCTGTATATCTGAGTTTCTTCATAATCTAAGCCTGTTCATTTTCTATCTATCTATCTATCTATCTATCTATCTATCTATCTATCTATCTATCTATCTATATATATATCTATCTATCCCAATCTGCTCATTTTCTTTCTATCTATCTATCTATCTATCTATCTATCTATCTATCTATCTATCTATCCCAAGCTGCTCATTTTCTATCTATCTATCTATCTATCTATCTATCTATCTATCTATCTATCTATCTATCTATCTATCTATCTATCTCTCCCAATCTGCTCATTTTCTATATATCTATCTATCTATCTATCTATCTATCTATCTATCTATCTATCTATCTATCTATCTATCCAAAATTCTCATTTTCTATCTATCTATCTATCTATCTATCTATGTCTCTCCAGAATGTAGACGATCATGGCTCTCCACATCTTCTTGTCTTTTGTTTGCTGTAAATAATTCTTGTTCCTCTACCCCCTCCCTTCGTCTTCTTAACCTTTGTTCTGCCAATCGTTTACGCAAAATTCTTATGTCAAATATACATTTCTCTTGCCTTCAATGTAGGTGAAAATTCTATGCAATTTCTCAAGTTATTTCTGCCTTCTTCAAATTAAACCTGCTATATCCTCATTATTATTATTGGTATACTTGTGAATAAAAAGCTCCCAACAGGTGTGTTTGATTGCTGTGGTATGTCAAGTAAGTTAGGAACAAGTTTACAATCTTAGAGACGTTGTAGGTTAAGGAGACGATACAATAAACATTTCACGAAAATCGAAACCCATACGATTATTTTAACTGATAGCAATGATAAGCAACGAGAAAGAAAGAAAGAAAGAAAGAAAGAGGGAATGAATGAATGAAATGGACAGTAGAAAACGAAGAAAGATTAGTAGAGAAAAAGAAAGAAGCTAGAAAGAAAGAAAGAAAGAAAGAAAGAAAGAAAGAAATGGACTAGAAAAAACTAAGAAAAGAAAGAAAGAAAGAAAGAAAGAAAGAAATGGACTAGAAAAAACGAAGAAAGATTAAAAGAAAGAAAGATTAAAAGAAAGAAAGAAAGAAAGAAAGAAAGAAAGAAAGAAAGAAAGAAAGAAATGGACTAGAAAACACTAAGAAAAATTAATAGAAAGAAAGAAAGAAAGAAAGAAAGAAAGAAAGAAAGAAAAAAGAAAGAAAGAAATGGACTAGAAAAAACGAAGAATGATTAATAAAAAGAAAGAAAGAAAGAAAGAAAGAAATGGACATTCGAAAAAAACAAAACAAGATTAGAGAATAAGAAAGAAACTCAGAAGGAAGGAAGGCCGACCGACCGACCATCGTGAGGAATGAGTTAACTGAAAAGAAGCGTGATGGACGTGAGCGTTACTATCTTATGCAATCCCGCGGGTATCAACTCCACCCTGGGCAAGCGAGCCAGCAAGTTAGCATTAAAGAATACTTTTACTACATGCCACAAGTCTTTTCTTCTTTTTTTTTCTTTCTTTTTCCCCACCCCCTATTATTCTTTACATTTGAGGTAGTTGCCTCTCCCTCATCTACTCCAGTTGCCATTATTATCTATTGACATTATATAAGTACTGCTCCCACTACTACCACTACTACTAAGGCTAGTATATCATCATCTCTACAACCACAGTGACTTGCCTACTAGATCAGATATGAACTCCACAACTAAAGCGAATAATAATAATAATAATAATAATAATAATAATAATAATAATAATAATAACAATAATAATAATGCAAAATGCCTTGAGAAAGCAATCGTCTATCGCCCCCAACAAAATCATTGTCTTTAATAGACTTGCTACGAGAATGCAATAGTGAAAGTGAATTATAAATAGTAGTAGTAGTAGTAGTAACCTTAACTGCGGTTGCAATGGTGGTAGTAGTATTAGTAGTCGTAGCAAACATCAAGCTTCGCCCAGACTAAATCAGTATTTGTAGTGCTCGCATCTCGAAACGCAGTCGTTGTGTTGAGTGGCTATAGTCGTCGTCGTCGAAGTTACTATCGTTGTCGGGACAACAGACGACAATCATTATTGTTATTATTATTATTATTATTATTACAATAGAATGTTGGTGGTGATGATGATGATGATGATTGTGCTTATTGACTGTTCTGGTTGAAGCTGCTGCCCTTGCTGTTGCTTCTGTACTGCCTGAAGAAAAAAAAAAAAAAAAAAAACGCAAGCTCTCCACATCTTCGCCTATCCCCACCTCTCTCATTCCTTTCCCCATGTTTTTATTTATTTATTTAAATTTTTATTTATAAATACTTAATGCCCTTTCTTATCTAATACACTTATATAGCAACAGGACACTGACCCGTTTGTTCAAAGAATACGCACATGCCACATAAACGCGCGCGCATATACACACACACATATGTAAACAAAAACCTTTACACATCTACTAATCCATCTCCACATTGATACAAACTTACTTACATACATACATTCTATCTATCTATCTATCTATCTATCTATCTATCTATCTAATTATATAAAAAGTTATTTTCTTTCTCGTTGTCACCCTAGGTAAGGTAAGTATTGGGTTTACTTGCTAAAAACGTTCGAAAAAGAGATATTGTCATTATAGTTCATATTCGTTTTCGGTTATAAATGAATTCATCAACCAAAAATAGAATTAGTTATTTTTTAAAATTTAATTAAACAGAGTTTATAATTCATTATGAAACAAATTCGTACTTTTAATTTGTTTAATTAATTTTTTTTTTTTTTTTTTTTTTTTAAGCGGGCGTTTTTATCATTTTCCTTTGGTAAAGTTGTTCGTTAAAACGCATAAAACTATTTTTTTTTTTTTTTTACAATTTTTTAATAACTCAATCGCTGATAAATAAAATATAAAGATATAATAACAGATATTTTTATACCCGCAAACTTCAGTTGAGAAAAAACTGACAAACAAAAAAAAACAAAAAAAAAAAAAACAATAATTTTTTACTGTTTAAATTTTCTCATATCGTCCGCAACTTACAAGGTGTTTCTGTTTTCTCGGCTTGCTTGCTTGCTCCGGGTATATTGGTTGGGGTACTCTATTGAATGTGACACAACCTCCTACTTACATATACCTACCTACTTACCTACGTCAACTCATCTTTCTCCTCTTTCTACTCCTCCTCGTCCTCTACATCTCAGCTCTCACTTACCCCCTCTTACCTGGACCCTAGCACCAACTAAAAGTCCATCGTCCGGGTGGGGGCCGTGGTGTGTCTGATTTTATACAACGACGACGACGACGACGACGACGACAGCGTTAAGAAGAAGGAAAAGAAGAAAAAGGAAAGGAAAAAAAAAACTAATCTTGTTCCTGTTTGGCTACCGTTATTCTTCATAGTTGTTATCCGTGTTTGTGGCAATGGAGACAAGTACCACGGAGTCCTTGCTGCCACGGACGAATTGTACGTCCGAGGAACGAAAATCTGGACGTAAATCCGTACGAATTGACGAAACTGTGGATATTATAACTGCTAATTCGCCCTGTGTTCTGGAGAGCACCCCATTAAATGTCCGGGAAACAGTACCCCTGGCTGAACCACAATCCGAAAAACGAAGGTAGGGTCTTCTTTTTTTTAAGTTATTTCGCAAATCGTCAATGATCCCACTGATAATAAATAAGATACACATTCAATACGAGCAGTGTTAATAGTTTTTGTTTACATTTTGCACCCGACACAGCTGGGCCTAGAATGTAGAAAAGACTTGCTCAAGGAGGTTATTAATAAGCTCAAATTTGAATCAAATATGTTTATTTTGCTATCATCATTGCTTGATGATAATCTGTAGGCCATTTAATTAATTGATTATTTTTCTTTTTTAATTCTTAACTGCAAAACAACATATTTTCATAAACTACGTTGTTTATAACTGTAAGTGTTTTATTTTATACGACAACTGTGAGACTACATTTCTGATACATCGTCCATTCGCGGGGTAAAAAAAAAAAAAAAAAAACTCCAAAACAATATATTCCTATATTTGTTAACCCATTTATTTTGAGAAAAACGTTTCATTTTCAGACGATTTTTTTTAATTTGTTTTTAATATAATAACTAAGAAGCCGAGCCAACTTGAAGTCCTCGAGCGGTGGCTAACACCTCCACCATACGCATGAGTTGACAATCAAGCTCAGAAGGGCATTAAAAAAAAACAAGATCGACATAAATAAGTCTGTAGCTGGGGTTTTGAACGTTATATTTTGAACGTGTTTATTCGTCCGTGTCTGAAAAGAAGCACTTTCGGTAAAAACGTATATATACATCTACGCCGGGGAAAGCGTTGAATACGCAATATAGAAAAAGAGGTAAATATTTTTATTCTTAATCTTCTACAAAATGTCCTGTAAATGTCCTTCACCTTTGCACCAAGAAAAAACGTATTGGATAGGTTAAGGATGACTTGAAAATGCTAAACTGTTTCTGGGTTTATAATAACTAGAATTTTTTTAAACACGTTGACGAGTGTAGAAATCCTCACAGTATTTAGTATTGTTGAAGTTATCGCTTTTTTTTTTCTATTTTTTTTTTTTTTTTGTCGAGATTTACAAACTCTACGTTTTATTCAATTTCGCAAACCAATCGATGAAATTTGAATAAACAGATTTGTTTAGAAAAATAGTTTAAGAAAAAACCTACTTAGAGTTTTAATAATTTCTTCAATTTAATTTTATAGGACTTCATAGTAAACAATATTTTTTAAGAAACATTCCTTTTTTAAACAGCAAAGAATAAATTCTTAGGATTTCTTACTCTTGAGCATGCAACATACAACTAACTGACCATGCGTAAATATTTCTTTTCGATGCCAAATTCCAACTTTTTCAATCGTTTGTCCTTGTAATTTGTTTATAGTATTAGAGCAAACTGGAAACTGGATTCTTGTATATAAAAATCTTAAAGAAAAGATATGCAAAAAATAATATTGCATTTTTATTAAATAAGTATTTGTTCTTTTAATCATTAAGTTGTTTTTAAAATAGTGGGAGTATTTTGTGTGTTAAATGATAAAACTTACAATTTTTCCGAAAAAATTAATTAAAATTTATTGTACCAAGCTAGTAAAACAGTACTATGTATCCCCTTACCTATTTGCACTTCTCCACAAAATTTGCTTTCGATCGGTCAATGGCTATTTTAGAGGTTGCAGCGGACAGACGGAAAAACGGACAGACAGACGGAAAAACGGACAGACTAACGTAAGATATAGATTATAATAATAATAATAATAATAATAATAATAAAGTTTTGCCGTTGTGAATTAAGATGGGCTACAATAAATATCCTATTCTGTATTACAGATTTGCTTGACCTATGGAATTAATAAATGTGTCATGTACCTTCAGGATCTAGACGATCATGGCTCTCCACAACTTCTTGTCCTTTGTAGCTCTTAATATTTTTTTCTTTTTGTTATTTCTCCTAAACCTTGTTCCGACTTCCATTTACTCAAGCTCACTAAGTAGGTTATGTGTTGTTTTCCTCTGTCCCTCTTGCCTTCAATCTGTCCTGTGAGTATCAGATTTTCCAAGCCCTCCTTCCTCATTATGTGCCCTATAAATTTCAACTGTCGCTTCCTTATATTAAGTATAAGTTTACTTTTTGTTTCCCTTTTCTCTAAAACTTTGTCGTTGTTCACATGTGCGGTTCATGTTATCCTCAGCATCCTTCTGTAGAACCATATTTCTGTTGCTGTCGTTTCATCTCTCTTCTTCTTCTTTGAGATGATCGCCCAGCAAACACTGCCATATAGGAGGGCTGATATCCCGTAATAGTTCAGCAGTCTTCTCTAACGAATTTTTTTCTGTTTCTTAATACTCTGCTTAACTTTTTGAGGCATCTTCCGCTATTCCATTGCATTTTCGCGGTTTCAGTGTCGCACTTTCCGTCCTCTGTTAAAACACTTCCCAGATATTTAAATTTTTGTACTGGCCTGATTTTGGTATCTCCATTTTGTGATTTGCATTAAATACTTCAAATATCTCGGTGTATGGCTCAGTTACAAGAAATTTAGTATAAGTGATAAGAAAATTGCACATAAAATTGGCTGCATTAGAGGTAGTTTCGCCCAATACTACAAGTTGCTACTAAACCAAAGCATTAAAGAAAATAGGAAAGCAAGAAGAACTGTTAACTGTAGATAGCCCAAGATATTAATTAGGTTTTGGAGACTTTGAAATAAAGCAAGTACTAAAATGTATCCGGGCTAGGTATAGTATCACCCAGCACCGAAAATTGCTGCAAAACTAAAACGTTAACCTAATTAAATTGAGTCATTATCTACATTATTCGGACTATTGTCCTCGTCTTTGTCGCCATATTTATTACAAAGTTTCGGCCTTTCAGTTTCTGTGTATATTTCTGAGATGAGGTATTATGTACACTATTTATATTATTCAGACTATTGTCCTCACCTTTGTCGCCATATATATTACAACATTTCGGCCTTTCAGTATCTGTCTATATTTCTGAGATGAGGTATTATGTACACTATTTACATTATTCGGACTATTGTCTTCATCTTTGTCGCCATATTTATTACAACGTTTCAGTCTACCCCAGTGAGTGAAATAAAGGGTTCAGTTCGACATTCCAACCACATGAAGAAGGCCGGAGCGTACAACGGCCAAAATGTTGTAATAAATATGGCGACAAAGATGAGGACAATAGTCCGAATAATGTAAATAATGTACATAATACCTCATCTCAAAATATAGACAGATGCTGAAATTGAGTCATGTTCTTAAAAAGACTCGCCAGATCAAAGCTTTCATACGTATGTCATCCAAACCCGTTTAAAAATATATAAACTGTCAGTTGTATACTATTTACATTATTCGGATTATTGTCCTCATCTTTGTCGGCATATTTATCACAACGTTTCGGCCGTTGTACGCTCCGGCCTTCTTCAGGTGGTTGGAATGTCGAACTGAACCCTTTATTTCGCTCACTGGGGTAGTTTGTTCTATATCCATTTGTAATGGATGTCAGTTATCTCCTGTTAATTCCCGCCTCCATGTTCTCCACCGCCTTCACCAGGTATTGAACTCGCACTCTTTGGGTCCTGTCACTGGATCTAACTAACGCCTTTATCCACTGTTCCAGGTGTCCTTGATGACATCTGTGTATGAATTTCTGGGTATTATAAACTTAATGTCTTCAGCATCATTTTTTACCATTGCTTATATTACAATTTTGTTATCATTGCATGCTTTTACCAGAGCTCATATTGCAATTTTTGTTGTTATTATCGCTTTTTTCTGGCACTCCTTATTAATGGTTCCCTCATTGTATTCATTTCTATGCTTGGTCGGCTCAGGAGATTTTGTGGCCTAGCATATGTGCTGATTCCTTAAGTTTACGAATTTTCCAATGATGTTCTTTGCCTATGATCTCAACATGATTGGTTAAGGCAGTGAAGAACTTTGAGAGGGGAATTAACAGGAGATAACTGACATCCATTACACATGACACGTGGAACTAGAACAGTCTACCCTAGTAAGCGAAATAAAAGGTTCAGTTCGACTTTCCAACCACTTGAAGAAGTCCGGAGCGTACAACGGCCGAAACGTTGTGATAAACATGGCGACAAAGATGAGGACAATAGTCCGAATGATGTAAATAGTGTACATAATACCGCATCTCAGAAATATAGACAGATACTGTCAGTTGTATACTGCAATTATTTGTCTTAAAAGTGACTTCAATTGAATGAACCTTGTAGATCTTAGAGAGGGCCATTTTTCTTCAAAGCTTTTGGTTTGGCGCTACAAAATCACAAAGAAATAACTGTGCCAGATAACAGAAACGTTGTAATAAATATGGCGACAAAGATGAGGACAATAGTCCGAATAATGTAAATAATGTACATAATACCTCATCTCAGAAATACAGACAGATACTGAAAGGCCGAAATGTTGTAATAAGTATGGCGACAAAGATGAGGACAATAGTCCGAATAATGTAAATAGTGTACATAATACCTCATCTCAGAAATATAGACAGATACTGTAAGTTGTATACTGCAATTTTTGTCTTAAAAGTGACTTCAATTGAATGAACCTTGTAGATCTTAGAGAGGGCCATTTTTCTTCAAAGCTTTTGGTTTGGCGCTACATAATCACAAAGAAAGAACTGTGCCAGATAACAGAAGCCGTATTACTTGAGGACTTTTAGCAAAAGCAACAACTAAAATGGATATCACATGCAACTCGAAAAAAAATTAATAACATAATCAAGACGTTCCACACTACTTGAAACAAAAAGCAAGGAAGGAAATCCCCACCAATACCGGACTTAAGAAACCTATTTTCATGAAAAAATTTTTATAAATTTCACCCGACAGCGGCACTAGCTACTCGATCAATAAATACCAAAAGTTTCCCTATATGTAAACGGCTAATATCACCATAATCTTTAAAGGTTTGGGCATGTTTTCTAGGGTCAGATGCATTACTGTTAACAATCAGCTGTTGCTAGGAGCATCATGTTCCAGTATCGAGAATTCTGTTTGTTTTCTTTTAAATTTGATGGATGAGGCCACCAAGGCAACTTCGGAGTCACTTATACATACTCAGGGAACACCTTCAATCGGAGACCCTCTCAGCAGAATGGGATAACCAAACTAAAGGTATTTCAAACTAAAGCCCCCTTCTGCAAGCTTTAGGTGCTACTTTTATTAAAAGCCTCTCATAATATCTTGAATAATTGGATGTGATACATGTACCTTGTATATCTTTAGCAAACTGGATGGCATGATAAGTATACTGGTTTACGTATATTCATACCTCAGCGTCACATTATTGGTGTGCTCTCTCTCTCTCTCTCTCTCTCTCTCTCTCTCTCTCTCAATAATAATAACTGCAGTAGTGGAAAATGTAAGTGTAAAGCTGCTCTCGGGATTCTCTATACAATGTGATAATGTAATTTAAGCTAGTAATCCGTATCATTACTATTTAGAAGGACAACAGACAGTATTTGATATTCGATGGGGTGATTCCAGAGGACATAAGGGTATTATTTTTTTTTATTATTTATCAGTTCATCTCAAAGTAAGGCGATAATGCCACTAAGACGCAAGGAGTGAAAGAGAATGATAAAGAGTTGATAAAGGGACAAATGGATCAAGATTTGAAAGAAAAAAAAAAGGTCGTTTGTCGGGCGGGCGGCTTCAGAAAGTATAAGTTGTTCCTGTAGTTATGGGTGCACTTGGAACAATGATGGACAAATTTAAAAAATAACTGGATAATATTTGGGACTGTAATTTGATGTGGGATGTGCTTGGGACAGTCAGAATTCGGAGAAAGGCTTTGTTGATGTAAAGCGGCGAAGAAAGGACAAGACCAGTGGTCATTTGTTATGGCCCCACTTCTGGTCATTAAGTCACAGCATAAGATCTAGTTGGGATAATGGATAATAATAAAACTAAAGTCCTAAGGAGTATGAGGGTAACTTGTTGTCACTTGATCGCTATTGTAAACAAACACTTACTTCTGGCGTTAGCACACAACAGACAATAATAATAATGACATTTGTTTAATGTCATAACCCTTCAGAAAGTAAGCAGACATTGCTCTCCACAGCTTCTTTTTCTTTATTTTCTGTGAATTGCCCCGATTACTTGGGGAGTGTTTTCCTGTTACATTTTCCGCGATTTCTAATTCAGAGTTGTGCTTCTACTAGATCGGCTACAACCCAAGGTTTGAGAGCCCAATCTACCCTGTTATTTAATCCATACCTGAGAGGAGAAGACATACCAGTTCCCAAGGTCACTTTTTCCAAAGTGAACGCAACAGAGGAGACCGGAATGTGAACTCGGCTAACAGATTCCACTTACAAAGTTGATAGCCGTGAAGCTACCCGCACACCCTAATAATAATAATAATAATAATAATAATAATAATAATACACATGAGTACATCAATAATTCCGGTTGTAGCTGGAGCTCTCAGATTGATTGTAAAAGGTTCCAATAGACTTACTGAGGGGATTCCTGGTAGCCTATGACTTAAAAAAATACAAAAAAATGTCGCTACAAACACAGCTCGCACATTACGAAGAGCATTATCTATGTAAAATGTGTCTGATCTTAAGTTATTTTTGTTATATATATATATATATATATATATATATATATATATATATATATACTTAGTGAGAAATGTCATGATGACATTTCTGACCTTAGGTCACTGTTTGGGACCATTAAGGAAATGAATAATAATAATAATAATAATAATAATAATAATAATAATAATAATAATAATAATGAAATTGAAATCTCAAAATTGAGGCACATGGGAACATCAAGAATCCCTGTTGTAGTCGGAGACCTCGGATTGGTTGGAAAAGATTCCAGTAGACTCATGGAAGGGATTCCTGGAAACCCATACCTTAAAAAATTACAAAAAAATTGTTCCTACGCATACAGCCAACACCTTACGAAGGGCTTTATCTATATAAAATATGTGTGTGTGTGTTTTTGATTGGTCAGTGGAAAATGTCAAGATGCCATTTCTAACCTTAGGTCTCTGGTCGGGACACGGAAAGAAATGTGTACACACCAGAAATCAAAGGAAATAATAATAATAATAATAATAATAATAATAATAATAATAATAATAATAATAATCTGCAACTTCTACGGGAAGGAAACTGAAAGAAACTGGTATGAACACCACCCAGACCCGGTTACGGAGATAGGACCTGTTACAATTCTATGGGACTACACAATACACATCGACAGAACAGTCAAGGCCAACCGCCCAGATATTGTTATTAAAGACCACAAACAAAAACGGTGCCTCCTTATTGATATGGCAGTTCCTGCTGAGTGCAATGTATCTTTCAAGATATTCAAAAAGCTGTCAAAATACAAGGACCTTGAAATCGAAATCTCGAAAATATGGCACATAATTATATATATATATATATATATATATATATATATATATATATATATATATCATTTGTTTCTAGTTCCTTTTGCATATATATTTTTTTTTTAATTCCTTTTATTGTACATTTTTCTGCGCTAATTTTAAATCTCCCGTTGAAGCCTGAAGAGCGGGAGCGAAACCGGTTGCTTCACCCGCTTTTTTTTTTTTTTTTTTTTTTTAACATGTCTCGTAATATTAAGTTTTATACTTTTATTTGTATCATTAAATTTTGTACCTACAAAAACATCTTATATATATATATATATATATATATATATATATATATATATATATATAGGGGTGTATGTGTGTGGTGTCCGTAATTTCGAGTGCTTAATATATAGCAATGTGAAAAAGAAAAATAGGGAAAAAATTAAAATTCTCCTGGTTGCACTCCCTAATCCTAAAACTCCACTAATGTTTCTATTCTTTCTTTGCCTTCCAGCCATTCAACCAATTTGGCAAAGCTTTTTGTGAGTGAGCCAAGTACTCCAGTAACGATAGGTACAACTGATATCTCTATGTTTTACTTTTTTTCTAATCTTTTTTTCTTTCTTTTTTTTAGTTCTGGCAAAGTCCAGGTATTTATTCAGACTTTAACTTCGTTTCGATAATAATCCAACATTTACAGAAGAGCTCGATTTAAGAAAAGAAAAAGAAAAGAAAAAATACAGTGTTTGACAATATTCAACACTATTTCGACAATATGCCTGGCTTCTTCATGTTATGTTTAAACGAGAATAAAAATAAAAACAAGATATTATTCGAGGGAGACGCGAATAATAATAATAATAATAATAATAACAAACAGATACAGAAGTGATGGCAAGATAAACTGCTTCATGGCCAATACTCTGCCCGTACCAAACAAGCTGACGTAGACAAAACCCATACCCATCAGTGGCTACGTAGTGCAGGTTTGAAAGCTGAAACTGAAGGTTTTATCTTTGCTGCACAGGACCAATGCTTGTTAACTAGGAATTATCAAGCACATATACTAGAATATTGTGTCAGCCCAAAATGCAGATTCTGTGATAAATATCCAGAAACGATTGATCATCTTGTATCAGGTTGCACGATATTGGCACCCACTTAATATAAAACCCGACATGACAAAGTGGGCCAATATCTGCACTGGAAAATCTGCAACTTCTACGGGAAGGAAACTGAAAGAAACTGTTATGAACACCACCCAGACCCGGTTACGGAGATAGGACCTGTTACAATTCTATGGGACTACATAATACACACTGACAGAACAATCAAGGCCAACCGCCCAGATATTGTTATTAAAGACCACAAACAAAAAAAAGTGCCTCCTTATTGATATGGCAGTCCCTGCAGACTGTAATGTATCTTTCAAGATATTCAAAAAGCTGTCAAAATACAAGGACTTTGAAATAGAAATCTCGAAAATGTAGCATATGGGAACATCAACAATCCCTGTTGTAGTTGGAGCCCTAGGACTGGTTGGAAAAGATTGCAGCAGACTAATTGAAGGGATTCCTGGAAGTCCATGCCTCAAGGAGATACAAAAAATTGTTCTGACAACTACAGCTCACACTTTAAGAAGAGCATTATCTATGTAATATTTTTTTATCAAAGGAAATAATAATAATAATAATAATAATAATAATAATAAAAAGAAGAAAATGATATTTTTAAATAATGTTCACACTTTACAAGGTGTAAAAGCCACTCAAGGTAGAGTGTTATAGAGTAAGAGGTAATTTATGAGGATATGTGTGGAAGATATCAATCCATTTATATCAAAACGAATATTTATATTAAAATATAATGATATATTTTATATAATGTATATATATATACATATATATATGTATGTATATATATATGTATATGTGGGGAAGGAAGAGAGAGAAAGATGCAGAGAAAAAAATCAATGAGATTAATCGAGAAGGTGACATACATTACAGAAAGATGCATGAGAATATTATGGGCGTTGCACGTAAGCAACGATGAAGTTTTAAGGAAAATGGAAAGAAAAAGAACACTTAGACTCAGAACCAGAAAGAGCTGAAAATTCTTGGATACATAACGAGGAAAGAGGGCTTGGAGAATCTGACACTCATGTGACATGTCGACGGCAAAATGGGCGCGAGAAGGTAGCGGGCCATTTAACTGACCAGCTTTCGTGAACAGATAGCGGAGCGGGGTTTCATGAGAAATGGTAAAAAGACGAACGTTACAAAGAGCTAAAAACGATAGGAAGTCGTGGAGAACTATCATTGGACACGTCCTGAAGGTAGGCGACACGTAGAAGAGGTAGTAGTAGCAATAATAACAACTCATTATAAATCATTTAGTCGTAATACGAAACTGATAAGCCGCTTATCGCTAGTGAAGAAAAGTAAGAAAAAAACAAAAAACTTAAAATGATACCGCTTTTCTTATCTCATAAAAATCATGAAAACCTGATGAATAGAATTTAAATACTGGACGACTTTTTAAGAAGGTTGATGCTTAAAATATTTGACAAAGATAACAGAAAATAACCAATGAGGATAGATTTTGCGCAAGTCCCGTCAAATTATTCAATTAGCAACATGACTCACAGCGTTACTGTACAAATCATTAACTTTGACCCAAGGAGATTAATTTGCGTTTAATAACTTATATTAATACAAAAAAATAAGATTTATTTTTAGTATAAAAACGCATTTTTTATTTATTTATTTATTTATTTTATTTTATTTTATTTTATTTTTTATTTTTTTTTAGGGAGTTTCTAGAAATGCCCTCAGTCTGACCAAAAAGCCCTTTCTCAGCAAACATTCTAAGGTTTAATCATTCGGTCAGCTTCGGGAAAGTGAATCAGACGATAACTTTTCAGCACGCACGTAGTTAGCTTGGTAAATAGGGTTAGTAAGATGGGCGTTGTGCGGTAATGCCCATCGTCCACAAATGCCCTTGGGAAAAGGTATGGATGTATCTCTTGGAATGAATATGCCTTGAGTAGCAGGACGGACTGGGTCCTTGATTGTCAACCAGTTCTACAGAGAAAAAAAAAAATGGCAGCCTGTTGCTGGATAATCTTCTGGCTAGTCAGTCATGAATCGAAAGGGGATATAATCGGCCAAGAGCGTCTATCACGTATGGCACTTAACCGACTAACAAACTAATAATGATGATGAATCGAGAGACGGAATGTGGGGAAGGAAGAAAAAGATACAGAGAAAAAAAAAAGCAATGAGATTAATCGAGAAGGTGACATTAGATTGAAAATAGAATTACTACATATATATATATATATATATATATATATATATATATATATATATATATATATATATATATATATATTAGGTTGGTGCAAAAATAATGTCGTTTTCTCACATACTAACATATGTGAGAAAACGACATTATTATTAATCGAGAAGGTGACATTAGATTGGAAATAGAATTACTACATATATATATATATATATATATATATATATATATATATATATATATATATATATATATTAGGTTGGTGCAAAAATAATGTCGTTTTCTCACATACTAACATATGTGAGAAAACGACATTATTATTAATCGAGAAGGTGACATTAGATTGGAAATAGAATTACTACATATATATATATATATATATATATATATATATATATATATTAGGTTGGTGCAAAAATAATCTCGTTTTCTCACATACTAACATATGTGAGAAAACGACATTATTATTAATCGAGAAGGTGACATTAGATTGGAAATAGAATTACTACATATATATATATATATATATATATATATATATATATATATATATATATATACATATATATATATATATATATATATATATATATTAGGTTGGTGCAAAAATAATGTCGTTTTCTCACATACTAACATATGTTAGAAAACGACATTATTATTAATCGAGAAGGTGACATTAGATTGGAAATAGAATTACTACATATATATATATGTATATATATATATTAGGTTGGTGCAAAAATAATGTCGTTTTCTCACATAGTAACATATGTGAAAAAACGACATTTTTTTTGCACCAACCTAATATATATATATATACAGAGAGAGAGAGAGAGAGAGAGGAGGGGGAGGAGGAATGGACTAATGGATTTTTCATTTATTAATCCGGTATATTTTAATTTATTGCTTAAACGTTTAAGCCAGTGGTTTACCGATAGACCAATTTTGCTCTTAATTTTTGGGGGTTGACCCCTGCTCTCATAACCATTCGATAAAAAAAAAAACTTTTTTTTTTTTTTTCATTAATAGATCAGTCTTGGAATTGTATTATAGAAATAGTACATGTCTATGCTTTATTTTGAAGTAAAACTGATTTAATCGAAAATAATCTTGCATTTCACAACTAAATTCGATGGCACATTCAAGTCAGTGATGCGCAATACTCGCTTAAGCAATACATGACTGACGAGGTAAACTTTTCCCTTTCTGCGGTAGAAATTTCCATCCGAGATCAGTCCTGTAAATAGCTTGGTTGGTGGGGAGTAAAGAAGAGGATATATTTCTATCTTAATGGTATTAACACGTAAATGAAAGTAAAGGATTTGACTGGAATTCGAACTCGCTTCTCAGACTCCTCAACCCGAACTCCTATCCATTACCCTACAGTGACTCCTTGTGTGGTTGATGCTGCTCTGCGATTATTTTTTTTTATATTCGGATCCATCGATGACAATGATGGCTAAAGACCGCTCATTTTGATAATGTCAAGTCGATGACTAAATTAATTAATTCATATTAATATATTAATATTTTATTTTATTAATATTTAAAATTAATGTTATTATCTATTATTAATATATTAAATTAATTTATATAATAAATTATAATTTTTAAGTATTTATATATATATATATATAATCTTTCTTTTACATATAATTCTCAGCTGTTTTTATTCAACTCTTACAATCGAAACATCCGATGAAGTAAAATGGACGCAGAATTGGCAATCCTTGATAAACCCGGGCAGATTTCAAGCATACTATATATATATATATATATATATATATATATATATAGATAGATAGATAGATAGATAGATAGATAGATAGATAGATAGATAGATAGATAGATATTTGTGTGTGTGAATGTGAATGTGTGTGTGCGTGTATATATATATATATATATATATATATATATATATATATATATATATGTATGTATACATATATATATATATATAAATATCTGTTCGTGTGTGTGTGTGTGTATATATATATATATATATATATATATATATATATATATATATATATTTGCACAAAAAATATGTTATTAGATATAGGCATTTGTACCTAAGACGTGTTTATAATACATTCATACCCTATACACACATATGAGCACATACAGATTTGTACAAAGGTAAGTCAATGTCTGAAGACGAATGATAAAAAAAACACAGTTAATCCAACGCTTCTTCGATAATCACATAGATTCAGCCTTACGTCGGTGAAATTCCATATGAAAATTCAGTTAATAACTACATGTCAATGGACGAATTTCCTGATCCACCCTAATTTTTGAAAAAATATATATGTAAAAAGCAGTATTTTTGCATACTCACGTTCACTCCACTAGCTGTGCACAGATTTAGATAGATAGATAGATAGATAGATAGATAGATAGATAGATAGATAGATAGATAGATAGATAGATAGATAGATAGATAGATGAGACTGAGATAGATAGATAGATAGATAGATAGATAGATAGATATAGACAAACATAAATAGATAGATAGATAGATAGATAGATAAGACGAGACTGAGATAGATAGATAGATAGATAGATAGATAGATAGATAGATAGATAGATAAGACGAGACTGAGATAGATAGATAGATAGATAGATAGATAGATAGATAGATAGATAGATAAGACGAGACTGAGATAGATAGATAGATAGATAGATAGATAGATAGATAGATAGATAAGACGAGACTGAGATAGATAGATAGATAGATAAGACGAGACTGTGATAGATAGATAGATAGATAGATAAGATGAGACATAGATAGATAGATAGATAGATAGATAGATAGATAGATAGATAGATAGATAGATAGATAGATAAGACGAGACTGAGATAGATAGATAGATATATAGATAGATAGATAAGACGAGACTGTGATAGATAGATAGATAAGATGAGACATAGATAGATAGATAGATAGATAGATAGATAGATAGATAGATAGATAGATAGATAGATAGATAGATAGATAGATGAAGACGAGACTGAGATAGATAGTATCACTTTAAATGTTATTTCAGTGGATTTTCATATTTGAGTATTTATTAAACATTATATTTATTTTCGTCTACCGTCAAATGTTCAATTCGGCAGAATTCGAACGTGCGTCCCCACTTGACAGGCGAAACCGTCGTTAGATCCGACTTGCTTTCGACCGACTCAACCACGTAGTGCGTCGCCGATCAAGCAAAGTCGAATAATGCATTATAAATGCAAATCCTATTCGGATTCTCGAAAGTTCATATCTACTCTGTTCCGTATCCGAACGTAAAGAAAGCTACTCGACTTGGCTTGATTGGCGATGCACTCCCTGGCTGTTCGAACAAATGGTATTGATGTCCCGGATGGATGGTATAAGCTCTAATAGACCAGATAGTCATAAAGGATTTCAAAACGAAAAACCTGCCAACTAATAGGATTTGCTCACATGATCCCAATGTTTCTAGAAGAGAATGTTCAATTATAAGGCCCTGAAAACGAAAGTAAGACAAAATGTGTTAACTTAAAACTAACGGCTATCCCTGTTGTGATAGGGACGTTGGGTATGATAAAGAAGGGTACCGAAAATCGCGTAAGGTACCTGGACCCATCATGATCTTTTCACTCATAGACCACGGGGGTGGACTTGATAATTAGACATTTAAAATTACTCTCTGGCAAGATGATACTGCACCCATAAATAACTCGACGTTGCTTAACATCGGTGATCGTACGGGAACCGGTGTTTCAACGTGATACGGCCGTAAACACGACTGAATAATTTATGAGACATTATTATTATAATTATCATTGTTAAAAACATATTTTTAAACATAACTTGAAGAAAACAAACATACTGTTGAAATATTTGTAAGAATATACATAGAGAAGAAATCAACTGAAGAAGACCGTAGTGTACAACGGACGAAACTTCTTGAATATGGCAAAAAAGATTAGGATAACAGTCTCTATACTGATCACTATACAGATTACTATTCGGTGGTTACAATTCGAGCGAGTATTATCGAGCAAGTACTATTAGTGTGAGTGATATTCGAAGGCGTCTGACACCAGTATTGTTCAACGGCGTTACTATAGTTGTATCTGCGATTACAAAGTCTCTACTACAACGAGAATTACGAAAGTGACAACGAGTATTCGTTGACATTACAAAAGTGATAACGAGCGTTCGTTGACATCATAAAACAATTACCAAATTACTAAAATATGTGAACCAACTATAAGGAAATCCTTATTATTTACCATTTTATAAAATTTAAATCAATTAAGCCGATGTTTTGCCTACGATTCCAATAATCAATATAATAAATAAATAGTGTAAATAAACAATCTAATAAATAGTATTTATCATTCAGGGCTTTTAAAAAGAATAAGCATTACCGAGGAGTGAAGGTAGTTAAAATAATAGCGGTGTCAAGGGAAAAGCCGTTCTTTTGAAGCTCAGTTTTTTTTTTGTTTTTTTTTTCGACACGAAGGTCCATGTTATCCAAAAAGAGATATAGATAGAATCGAAAATGGGACGCAGTGTAGAGTTAGAGACGTGAAGGTGTTAGGAAGAAAAAGAGAGATGTAAGGGTGTGTGTGTGTGTGTAGTATAGTAGATAAGAGATAATCTTACGACTCGTGACTCGATGTCCTGAAAACGTTGCATTGATATTAATGTAAGAATTTGAGTCAGCAGAATTGTAGTCTATTTCTTTCATTCATTATCTTTATTTTCATTCAAAATACAACCACACACACACACACATATATATATATAAAGAATGTATTATATATATATATATATATATATATATATATATATATATATATATATATATATATATATAGAATGTATTAGAACAAAATGAATAAAAAAAGGAAAACTATTCTTAGTCCTTTGAGGGTCTTTATCAAGGAAAGTCCCTCAAGAGACAGACGCGACGGCTAATAATAGTTTTTCTCTTCTCTTGTCTTTTTATTGATATATATACATAATGGGAATGCATATATATATATATATATATATATATATATATATATATATATATATATATATATATATATATATATATACTGCTACTCTTCCTTATCTTCTCCCATTCCTTTACAGTATTCGTCTCTCGCTCTCTCTTCCTTCCCTCTCAACAAGGAAGGAAGGAAGGAAGGAAGGAAGGAAGGAAGGAAGGAAGGAAATTATATAAATATCGGTTATAGGATTTATTTACCAACCCAAATGTGCAAAATTACTACCCGTCATCCACTGTGACGTATTCCGTGTGCGCGTCCAATACGGAATAACTACCCAAGTTCGCAATTTATAGAGGGGGAACCTGAATTTCCCCAATTTCATCTTCTAGTGCCGCAGTCATCAGGTCATGCTCATTTCGCTACTACACTTAATCCAACAGAGAACTAATGTCCAAGAAATAAATACAGGGAAGCCCAACTATAGTTTTTTTTTTTTCTATTGCTTTCTCGACCATAAAGCAAGAAGTGAAAAAGTTGCCAATTCCGAAACTTTACTCACGTGATGATGATCAACCAAACTAGCTCCTTAACCATTACCCACCCCGAGGTGTTCAAATATCCAAGACGTTCAGTGTATAATATTCAATTGTTCCTATCACGATATTATATAATGTATGTTAAGCTGTGTTATAAGAAACTTTGTCAGGGGTTAGCGGTTCGTGGGAAGAAGCTGTTCGTTTGGAACTTACTCTTCATTTCACGCCAAGCAAGGTAATAAAGCCACTAAGACGTAAGGAGTTACTGACTGTTAGGGACTATTATAAAAAAAAACACTATTAAGGAAAGAGAACAATAAAAGAGTAAGAATTAAGACGACAGAAGATAGTGATTGACATTGCATTGACATTTTTGAAAATCAAAGTACACTGAAAAGCAAGAAGCCGGAAGAGAGTTCCACAAGCAAGAAGTGCGAGAGAAGAAACTGTTATCATAGAACTTACAGTTACATCTAGCCATTTCAAATTTTTCTCCAATCAAGTACTGCACTTAAATGCATAAAGTCTGACCACCATAAACGAAAGTTCATCAGAACAATTACCATGAAAATATTTAAAAATTAATGTACAGGGAAGCTATATGATGGAAAAGTGACTGAACTCGAGTTGCCGTTTCAGGACCAATAATATTGCAGATTTTTCTTTGGATTTTATCAAGAATCTCTAAATATATAACAGGAGCACCTTTCCCTTACAATCTCACTCAATAACCATCATATAGAAGAGGCAGAGAGAAGCTACGTTACGGCGGTAGGAAAGTGACTGAAGCTGAGATGCCAGGTCAGGATCAATAACATTGCAGATTTTTCTTTGGATTTTATCAAGAATCTCTAAATATATAACAGGAGCACCTTTCCCTTACAATCTTACTCAATAACCATCATATAGAAGAGGCACAGAGAAGCTACGTTATGGCGGTAGGAAAGTGACTGAAGCTGAGATGCCAGGTCAGGATCAATAACATTGCAGATTTTTCTTTGGATTTTATCAAGAATCTCTAAATATATAACAGGAGCACCTTTCCCTTACAATCTTACTCAATAACCATCATATAGAAGGGGCACAGAGAAGTTACGTTACGGCGGTAGGAAAGTGACTGAAGCTGAGATGCCAGGTCAGGATCAATAACATTGCAGATTTTTCTTTGGATTTTATCAAGAATCTCTAAATATATAACAGGAGCACCTTTCCATTACAATCTCACTCAATAACCATCATATAGAAGAGGCAGAGAGAAGCTACGTTACGGCGGTAGGAAAGTGACTGAAGCTGAGATGCCAGGTCAGGATCAATAACATTGCAGATTTTTCTTTGGATTTTATCAAGAATCTCTAAATATATAACAGAAGCACCTTTCCCTTACAATCTTACTCAATAACCATCATATAGAAGGGGCACAGAGAAGTTACGTTACGGCGGTAGGAAAGTGACTGAAGCTGAGATGCCAGGTCAGGATCAATAACATTGCAGATTTTTCTTTGGATTTTATCAAGAATCTCTAAATATATAACAGGAGCACCTTTCCATTACAATCTCACTCAATAACCATCATATAGAAGAGGCAGAGAGAAGCTACGTTACGGCGGTAGGAAAGTGACTGAAGCTGAGATGCCAGGTCAGGATCAATAACATTGCAGATTTTTCTTTGGATTTTATCAAGAATCTCTAAATATATAACAGGAGCACCTTTCCCTTACAATCTTACTCAATAACCATCATATAGAAGGGGCACAGAGAAGTTACGTTACGGCGGTAGGAAAGTGACTGAAGCTGAGATGCCAGGTCAGGATCAATAACATTGCAGATTTTTCTTTGGATTTTATCAAGAATCTCTAAATATATAACAGGAGCACCTTTCCCTTACAATCTCACTCAATAACCATCATATAGAAGAGGGACAGAGAAGCTCCGTTACGGCGGTAGGAAAGTGACTGAAGCTGAGATGCCAGGTCAGGATCAATAACACTGCAGATTTTTCTTTGGATTTTATCAAGAATCCCTAAATGTATAACAGGAGTACCAGACCAAATGTGGCAACATTACTCAAAGCAAGAACGAATGGCAGACTTACAAGTGATAGAAAATTGAGCACCTCGAGGCGATGTAACGGTTAGCAAGGTTCTCTCGCTAAAACAATTACGACTGAGTAGTGAGTTCGATCCTCACTGGGTACCCCCTACTTTCGGCCTTGTACCACATCTAAGCTGCGCTTGGAAAATCACTACAAGTGATTAATATCTTCCCCAAAGGT
Organism: Acanthosepion lycidas; assembly: GCA_963932145.1. Taxonomy (NCBI): domain Eukaryota; kingdom Metazoa; phylum Mollusca; class Cephalopoda; order Sepiida; family Sepiidae; genus Acanthosepion; species Acanthosepion lycidas. The sequence goes on from OZ010604.1 coordinate 46,421,040, forward strand.
ATTAACACGTAAGTGAATGTAATGGATTCGACTGGAATTCGAACTCGGCTCTCCGATTTCTCAATCCGAGGCCTCTATCCATATATATATATATACACACACACAGAGAGTCACATATTTTCTAAAGAATTACTGGATTTTATCAATTAATCCGACATACTTTTATTACTTTAGACTTTACTTTTAGTGGACACCCATGTTTGAGTAAACGCTATGTTGTTTTTTGTTTTTGTTTTTGTTTTCTCAACAGTATTCTTTTCCGTTTACTTGCCTGAAACTTCGAGAAATCTTATTAAAGAAAATGCACCCTCCGGCAGGATTCGAACCTGCATCTCCCTTTGCAGGAGAAACCGTCGTTTTATCCGACGTATTTTCACCACTCGGCTTACGAAAAAAAAAGCTTCATAATTAAGCAAAGATCTAAACGGTTATTTATACCTCGCACTCCACTTAAATATTCCTCACCGCAAAACAGTACACGTGTCTTCTGCAACTACTTACGAAATCATCGTTCGAGAAGTCAAGCCATGTTGATATCTATAAATATGTATGCATGTATGTATTAGGTTGGTGCAAAAATAATGACGTTTTCTCACATATGTTACTATGTGAGAAAACGTCATTATTTTTGCACCAAACTAATATCTGTGTGTGTTTGTGTGTGTGGTTATATGAATGCAAAAGTGTACACTATACGTTCAAAGCCTGCGTGTTCTCATTCTGGATTACTTGCCTCGTTTTCAATGTGGGAACCTATAAGTGGAGGTATTTCAAGAAAGGTATTGACATATCGACAAATTGTGGATTTTAAAGAGAGAAAATATCGGTCGATCTAGAAGTGGGACAAGCTTCGATTTTATCTGCTGCGCTGAAATAACAGTACTGCTGAAAAGTTCTCGACCTCACCAATATCCCAAAATTTATCCAGATGATCAAACCATCGTTTATCCGAGAGGTCTAAAGCAAGTTTGAGTCTAACGACGGTTTCATCTCCCCATTGTGGGGATGCAGGTTTGAATCCAGCCGTAGAGCGAATATTTTTCTTGAATAAGATCTCTCGAATATTCAGGCCGGTAGGCGAAAATAAGTAAATATCCTGTTGAATAAATAAACGGTCCGTATACCCAACTGTGGGTACCCACTAAAAATAACGTTTAAGTAATAAAATCTGTTGAATTAAGAAATTAAAATGCATCACTTCTTTATATATATATATATATATATATATATATATATATATATATTAGGTTGGTGCAAAAATAATTTCGTTTTCTCACATAGTAACATATGCACCAACCTAATATACATACATATATATATATATATATATATATATATATATATATATATATGCATCTTTCATTAAAAACGACAGACAACGTACTACGGTTAAGCTTTATATTTAATTTTTCTTGTGTTCGAACAAGAGCTTTCTTTTCTGGACAAAGGGTGTGTAAGAATTGTCCAAATGTTTTATATTTCCGAGCGCTTTCGGATATACCTTTAGCCATTATCAAGGATGATTCGATTTTTCAGCTTAATTGAGTGTGTGCATTAGTGTATGTCTTAGTGTGTGGTAGGGATGTTTTTAATTTCCGAATACGGTCAGCACATTGTGGCCTTGTTCGTAGTTAATATTGTTAAGAGTTGGCTTTTTCTTTTTTATTATTAAAGCTTCCATTATTTTTAGTCTTTTTTTTTGCAGGTGGATGCAGTTAATATATTTGTGTTATTTGCTAGTATGTTTCTAATGGAGTCGGGAAACATGCATAAAGGAAGGATTGCTACCTAAATATACAACTATATATATATATATATATATATATATATATATATATATATATATATATATATATAAGAAGAAGAAGATGGAGACTTTAATTATCCAAAGTATGGACGAAAGTAAAATACAAGCCAATATTAAAATCTAAAAAGCATTAAGTAAATTCTTGGTTGAGGAAACCGACAACTACTTACCACTAATATGAAAGCCGTTATCTTTACCCAACCCCTCTCTCTCACCTTCCCTCCCCACTACTAAGCTAAAGTGTCCGTCCTGTGTATTTTCTCCATTCGCGAAGTAGGTTTTCGTTCTGATGAGATGAACATCTTGTTGTTCACGAAATAAAAATTATAAACGAAATAGATAATTAAAGTCTCCGTCTTCTTATGATCATGATAATGCTCTGTATTCAACATTGAGCTTGCCCCCTGGATTTATATCCTGAACGGAATTATCCCTTCCAGCCACAAACTGGTAAAACACACACACATATATATATATATATATATATATATATATATATATATATATATATATATATATATAATTATTAAAGAAGTATTGGGTGAACCAATGGGCAGCTAGTATTTATTAACCCACCCACGAGGATTAAATGTGGCACAAGGCCGGTTTAATGTGGGTTGCCCGCGAGCCCGTAGGCTCGGCCAAAAATATGACCTTTGAACCCGCCTGGACGGGTTCAGGTCCTGTCTACCTCCCCGAAGGAAACCTTGCCCTTCGGCAAAGCTTCCTCCGAGTTCCTCCCTGCATTAGGGAGTTCGACAGAAGCCAGCCCGCATGATCACAAAGCACAGATACGACACTTTGATCCTAAAACGGGCCGGGCAGCTTGCCAAAATCTAAACTCTTATCTAGATGCAATCTCGAATAAAGACTGCAATTGTGAAAGAAAAGAAAGAGAAAAAAAGGCCTAAAATCAAACTTACCAACTCAGAAAGTGCTCGAAGCCTAGATTGCCTAGACCGAGCAAAAAACGATTACCAACGTTAAATCCTCTGAAAGGACGGACTTCGTCGTGACAAGACCACTTGAACGGCCCTCCTTACATGGACACACACACGCGCGCGCACAAACACACATACATGCATAAATATATATATATATATATATATATATATATATATATATATATATATATATATAGATAGATAGATAGATAGATACACCTAGTGAGCCAGAAAAACCTACCAAGGTTTCACCTAAACGGATCGTCAGGGAAAGTTGGCTAACTTTTCCTGACGATCCGTTTAGGTGAAACCCTTGTAGGTTTGTCTGGCTCACTAGGTGTATCTAGATCTGCTCTACGGTTGTATTGAGCTCTTTTGTTAGTTGTTTACTCGTAACGGTTTTTTTTCTTTGGGCTTCAAACTTGCATCTGTGCGATTTTTTTCGACAGACTTTCATGTTTGTAGCTCTTTCTTTTTTTAAAACCTTTTTTTTCTCTCGAGATTGATTTGATTATTGGCAAATCAAAAATTCGAGGGTTTTTCAAAACGAGTATAGTTATCTATATTTGTATGTATATATATATATATATATATATATATATATATATATATATATATATATATATATATATATATACGTTTTATTTTTATTTTAAGCAGTGTGTATTACGTATATCGGCATGTCGTGGTTCAGCAAGGCTCTATTTTCCTTTCAAGGAAAGCACTCTACCTCATTCAGATATTTTTTTCAAAAGCCCATATGTGCTCAGTTTCGTATTCGAAACGCAAACAAAGCAATTTCTAAAGAATTAATGGATCTATATTTAATCCACCATTTTTATTAATTCAATTGGTCTTATTTGCGGATACTCGTATTTGAAATAGACGACTTATTTGTATTTTATTTCAAACAGTGTGTACTACTTCTGTCGGCCTGCGCATTCGATAAATGTTAAATCTTAAAATGTGCAGCGGTTATATATATATATATATATATATATATATATATATATATATATATATATATATATATATATATAAAGCAGGCATGGTGGAGTAGCGGCTCGGATTGAGCCGAGTTCGAATTCCAGTCGAATCCATTACATTCACTTACGTGCTAATACCTTTGGGAAAGGTATTAATCCTTTTCTTCTCCCTCAAGCTATGGGTAAATAACAGGTCAGGGTGGGTTCTATAGCCTCGGATGGCAACTGATCTAGGAGAAGGACGACTTTGAATTCAAAAGCCTGCAGAGGATCCTTTGGGGAACTTTTGACACGTAGTGCACCAGGTCTTTGTCTTCGGCCGTTTTAAAAAGTGTGGTTCGTTCTGCACAAAGCCTTCACCACTATGATCTAATCATATGTGCTGGTCTCCGGCTCTCGGCTCCTAGGAACTGAGCTACTTGACCCTCATACGTCGAAAACGACGGGCGAATCCATTATACATATATATACATACATATATATATATATATATATATATATATATATATATATATATATATATATATATATATGTATATATATGTTTGTGTTAAGATTTTACTGGCTTGTGTTAATGAGTGTACACATGACCTATAAAACACCCTGACTTATCACGTGATCCATTAAACTAATGTATATTGATAAGTATGAATATAGACTAACATTACTCTCTGAGACACGTACCTCCCTTCAGATTTATAATTTCATACCCTTGTATCTGAAGACAAAAAATTCCCGCCTACGGATGTCCACAATATGAGTTACATTAAAAAAAAAAAAGATAATGCACACACGCGCACATCACCCCATGCAAAGCAGTACAGCCAGGGATTTCAGGGTGTGAAGAAATTAGGAACAGAAACATTAGTAATGAGCGGAAAGAGCAAAGAGTAATCAGGAGGACAGTCGGTAGTACCCCATGCAAGGGAGTAGAGCCACAAAAACACAAGGTGTTACAGTGTGGGAAAGAATTAGAAACAGAAACATTACTAATGAACGGGAAGAGAAAATCAGAAGGACAGTAGATAGCGATTGATATTGCATTAAATTTTTGCAGATTAAAGTTGGCTGGAAAGCATGGAGTCAGAAGGCAGTTCCACAAGCGAGAAGTGCGAGAAAAGAAACTGTTAGCATATATCTTACGCCTACATATAGCCAACTCAACTGTAAATTGATGAGGTCTCGACGCCAGTCTAGTATTGCGCTTAGTCTAGGTACCATAGCGAATAACTGATCCGAAAAGATAACATGGTAGTATTTACTTTTTTTTTAAATGGCACAGAGAGGCAACCTTACGGCGGTGGACAAGTGACTGAAGCCGAGCTGCCAGGTCAGAACCAATCATATCACTGATTCTTTGGATCTTATCAAGGAGCTCCAGGTAAATAGCAGCGGTACCGGACCATATATGGCAGCAATATTCTAAGCAGGGACGAATCGTAGACTTATAGATATGCAAGATAGATTTTGGAGAGAAAAATTATATCACCCGACACTGTGAACTGACTTTCTTAACAGCCGATCTAGCAATGGATTCAATGTAGTCTTTTCACTTCATGTCCGCTAAGAACGTGAGCCCGAGAAGTTGCACTGAGTCATTTTCATGGAGGATAGCATCAGCCATGCTGATAGAAGGCAGAGATGGGTCTCCAGATGATTAATGGAGAGTTTTTAGTTTGGTGGCGTTAAAAATTAACAAGCCATCGATTGCCCCAGTTAACAACGGTCTTGAGTTCGTTTTGTACATCACCTCTCTCGTATTGCATAGAAACGATTCTGGACATAATTTTGATCTAGTTAAAAAGTAACAAATGAAAGCTTAGTAATAATAATAATAATTATATATATATATATATATATATATATATATATATATATATATATATATATATATAAATTATGAAAGGGACTAAGTCCGCCAATTATGGTTATGTTATGTTTATTATGTTACGGTTATGGCTCTCCACAATATTCTATCCTCTGTAGCTCTTCGTATATTTTCTCTTTTAGCCATCCTTACCAAAATCGTTGAAAAAGATACACCACTATCTTTCACAAGACTCACAGAAAATAAAGAAAAGCAATCTGTGGAGAGCCATGATCGCCTTCGTCATGTAGAGACATAGCATAAAAAAAAACTGATTAGGGTTCGATCGCCATTAGGTGTGCCGCTATAGTTAGAAAAACGAAGTATAGTAAATACTAACAAAGACGTCTACCATATAGCAATTATTAACCAACTTGTTTTGCACACCAATTATCACAAGTGTTTAGAATGGTCTTTCTCCATTTAAGAAACTTGTATTTATTGAGGCCTTGTGCCAGACTAAGGTATATATATATATATATATATATATATATATATATATATATATATATATATATATATATATATATATATATATATATATATATTCCTTAAAATGGAAAATAGAGCCCTAAAAAGAAGTTCTTTGTAACCGAGTGTTAAAGCACGCTATGAGGAGGCATGGTGGAGTAATGGATAGCGGCTTGGATTGAGGGATCGGAGAGCCGAGTTCGAATTCCAGTCGAATCTATTACATTCACTTACCCTTGGAAAAGGTATGAATTCTCTTCTTCTCCCTCCAGCTATAGGTAAATAGCAGGACAGACTGGGTTCTATAGCCTTGGATGGCAAATGGTCTAGGAGAAGAAAAACTCTGAATTCAAAACCTGCGGAGGGTCGTTTGGGGACCTTGTGGCACGTAGTGAACCAGGTCTCTGTAATCGGCCCTTCAAAAAGTGTGGATGGTCCTGCACGAAACCTTCACCACTATAATCAAATCTCATGTGCTATACATGCGGGTTGGGGACCGCTTGTGAATTCCAAATTCCCATGAAACTCCAATATTGGAGCCGGCTCAACCCACCTCGGGTGAATGCTGTTACAAGAACAAGAGAGAACAAGAGAAGTTAAAGCACACTGGATGAAACGGTAAAACCGCTTCATTCAGCGTGATTTGACCGTATAAATGAAGATTGCCGTAAAGATTTCGATCGGACCCACTGACCAGGTGACCAAATATCGGAATAGTTTTTAATCCTTTCTCCATCGTCCTGAGAACTTTTCTGCACTCCACATGTAGCTTCGAAACAGACTGTGATGCGCCGACCATTTTTTTTTTTTTTATCTTTTACGAGTTTCAAGTCGCCAACCAAACAATTCGGACATTAAATCCGGCGTTACACAGTCCTAACGTTTTACACGTAAGGGATTTCCCGTCGATGGTATTTTCAGCAAAGGATTAATTGAAAAACAAAAAGGTGTGTCAGGGACTGTTTCCTGGTTATATAAGCAATTAAAACAGGCTATGATTGATGGCGCTGCTCTTAATATGAATAATGGATAATTGGCTGAATGGGAAACGATGCAATGAACTCGTGCTAACCCGTGTTGATCGATAAAACAAATTATCGATAAAGGGGAGAGGCAGTTAATTCTAAAGAGTAACTTTGTTTGACAAAAGATAAACTCCATACAAAAGACTTACAAAGCATAATCGCTAACCGACGGACGATAACGGAAAGTCCGACGTAACGAATTCACTTGATAGATAGATAGATAGATAGATAGATAGATAGATAGATAGATAGATAGATAGATAGATATGAATAGACTGAGATAGATAGATAGATAGATAGATAGATAGATACAGACAGACAGAGATATGAATAGACTGAGATAGATAGATAGATAGATAGATAGATAGATAGATATGAATAGACTGAGATAGATAGATAGATAGATAGATAGATAGATATGAATAGACTGAGATAGATAGATAGATAGATAGATAGATAGATAGATAGATAGATAGATAGATATGAATAGACTGAGATAGATAGATAGATAGATAGATAGATAGATAGATTATGAACAGACTAGGATAGATAGATAGATAGATAGATAGATAGATAGATAGATAGATAGATAGATAGATAGATAGATAGATAGATAGATCATTAACAGACTAGGATTGATATATAGATCATAAACAGACTAGGATAGACAAATAGATAGACAAACAGACAGACAGGAAGGCATTCAGTTGGTTCATTGTTTTTGCTTAAATTGTATGTAATATTTATTTTTAATTCTTTTTTTTTCGGT
>OZ010604.1:46431408-46438908 GCA_963932145.1 Acanthosepion lycidas
TCTTATCCTTTCTTTCTTTCTTTCTGTATTTCTTTCTTTCTTTTCCTTCCTTTCTTCCTTTCTTTCTTTCTTTCTTTTTCTTTCTTTCTTTCTTTCTTTCTTTTCCTTTCTTTCTTTATTTTTCTTTCTTTCTTTTTCTTTCTTTTCCTTTCTTTCTTTCTTTCTTTCTTTTTCTTTCTTTTCCTTTCTTTCTTTCTTTCTTTTCCTTCCTTCATTCTTTCTTTATTTTTTCTTTATTTTTCTTTCGTTTCCTTTCTTTCTTTCTTTCTTTCTTTCTTTTCCTTTCTTTCTTTCTTTTTCTTTCTTTCTTTTCTTTTCCGTTCTTTCTTTCTTTCTTTTCCTTTCTTCCTTTCTTCTTTTCTTTCTTTCTTTTCCTTTCTTTCTTTATTTCTTTCTTTAATTATTTACTTATTTATTTTCCTTTCTTTCTTTCCTTTCCTTCATTTCTTTCTTCCTTTCTTTCTTTCTTTCTTTTCCTTTCTTTCTTTCTTTTCCTTTCTTCCTTTCTTCTTTTCTTTCTTTCTTTTCCTTTGTTTCTTTCTTTCTTTAATTATTTATTTATTTATTTTCCTTTCTTTCTTTCATTTCCTTCCTTTCTTTCTTTCTTCCTTTCTTTCTTTCTTTTCCTTTCTTTCTTTCTTTCTTTCTTTCTTATCTTCTTCACATTCAACTCGTTCTTCTGTTCTTCCTTTCCTTTTTCTAGTCATTTACTTTCTTTCTTTTTCTCATATTATTACATCTATTTCCTTATTTCTTCCGTATTTTCCTTTTTTCTTCCATTCTTTCCTTTCATGATTTTTTTTCTTTTTTATCTTCTTTCGAAACCTTTATTTCTGTCTTTCTTTCTTTCCTTCTTCCTATTATTTCTTTTTTTTTTTGTCTTTTTCCAATCCAGTTCTTTTTTTTCTTCCTTTCTGTCTTTCATTCTTTCTTTCTTTCTTCCAATCTATTTCTTTCTTTTTTCTTATATTCTTCGCAACTGTTCTTTGTTCTTTCTTTCCTTTTTTCTTTCTTTCTTATTTCTTCACATTCATTTCTTTCTTTCGTTCGTTATTTCTTTTTCCTATCCACCCATTTCTTTCTTTCTGTCTTTCTTTCTTTCTTTCTTTCTTATTTCTTCACATTCATTTTTTCTTTCATTCTTTCTTTCTTTTTATCTTTTTCCCATCCACCCATTTCTTTCTCTCTGTCTTTCTCTCTTTCTTTCTTTCTTTGTTTTTTTACTTCACATTCATTTCTTTCTTTCATTCTTTATTTCTTTTTATCTTTTTCCCATCTACCCATTTCTTTCTTTCTCGCTGTCTTTCATTCTCTGTTTCTTTTATTCATTCGTTCTTTCTTTCTTTCTTTCTTTCTTTCTTTCTTCAGGTAGATTTCTTTTCTTTTCTTTCCCCTGTTTTCCTTTCCTTTTTCTTCCTTTCTTTTTTCCTTGCCTTCTTATTGATTTGTAAACATTTTCCTTCATTTCATGTTTTCTTCTTTCTTTTCATATCTTTTTCTAGATATCTAACTTAATCTGACACAGCGACACTATAGTGGACCACAGACGTCAGAATCTAACCCACTTATCACTTACTAAGTCCAACCTCTATTAGCTTTCTAACAATCACTCTACGACAAGCGCCTGTTGTTCAATTGTTCTTCCCATTCTTTTCTTTTCTTTTTTTCTTTCTTTCTTATTCTCCTTCATTCTTTCCGTCTTTGTCTTCTACCGTTTGTTCATCATTACTTTCTTCATCTAAAATACGAACGCGATAGTTCGAAGTTGTGATAAATTGTCAATCTACGCCTGTGCTCGTCAGGAGATTTCTATATGAAAGCGAGAAGAAAGGACTAACTATTAAGAATAATAAGACCAAATGTAAAATCGTTAGAAAGTGAAGCAATCCCAGACGCCAGAATTAAGCAAGCACAAAAATTCAACTATCGGGGAAGTCTTATAACAGACGACGAAAAATGTGACAACGAAATCCGAAGTCGTATTTGGGATAGCGAAAGATGCCTTCCAAAACCTAAGCATTGTATTAAGAAACAAGAACATTTCGGTAGAAACAAAGAAATGTGCGACCAGTCCTTCTATATGGCAGTGAATGCTTGGCAATTTCCTCATAGTTGAAGAGAAGACTTGAGACAACATAATTGTAGTTCTACAGAAGGATACTGAGAATACAATGGACGTAACATGTGAGCAACGAGGTAGTTTAAAGGAAACTGGAAACAAAATCTACACTTGAACTCAGAATCAGAAAAAAGACCATTTCTGAGTTACATAATGAGGAAAGAAGACTTGAAGAATTTAACACTCACATAGACATATTGAAGGCAAAGGGAACAGAGAAAGAAAATCATCGAGTAACCTACTTAAAGAACTTGTGTAAAAGAATAGCACAGTGTGGGCTAGGGGGTTAACAAACCTATACACTTTACTTAAAGCTACCAAGGGTAGGTAGTTTTGGGGAAACAGGATTACCTATGGCCTGAATTTACATGTGTGTATACACACACACACACACACACACACACACATATATATATATATATATATATATATATATATATATATATTTAGTTTATGCAAAACTAGGTAATCCGTATGTGTAGAAATCTAGAGAGCTCAATGTAAATTCAGAGCAAATATATATATATATATATATATATATATATATATATATATATATATATTGTGTGTGTGTGTGTATTTTGTATATCTGCGTAAATCCGTAATTTAGGCTACAAATATGCATTTCCCGCCATATAATACGCATCAGCTATTAATGCGCACCTATAATTTGGAGAGGAATTCTTACAAAGGAGGATGTTGTATTTCTTCCGGTGGGGGACAAGGGTCAATACATACATCGTTGGATAAACCCCGGCGGTTGAGGGCTGATTGATTGATTTTTTTTCCGGCTTATTAAATATTTGCAGGTTATTTAAAGCCAGAAAGTATTTTTAGATTGTAAGAATTTTTGGGAAGATCATAATGATTTACTGATACAAGCTTTACTAATTAACCTGTAGCTGGAGGGAAGTGATGGATTCATACATTTCCCGAGGTTATTTGTGTGTAAGTTAATATATCGAACCCGGCTGGAGTTGGAACTCGGCTCTATGATTTCAAATTCCGAGCCATTATCCATTACACCACCTGCACATCCAAGCTTGCAGCACCTGGTGTTCCAAGCGGTCACCCATCTAAGTACAGACATTGCTTAATTTCGGTGATCGAACGATAAACGATGTTTCAACGTGATGTAGCCGTAAGCCTCGTGTTGTCAGAGTGACCTTCAATCAGTTAAGTCCCATACATTGATACACGCTTGTGCGACCATGTGACATTGGATAGGTGACTCCCTAAGCAGAAGATTTTCCCGCGATAGGTTGTTGTTTCTTTCTGCGGTAAACTGGTTGCCAGTCAAGGCTATAGGACATAATCTGCCCTGCTATTTGACCCATGGCTTGTGAGGAGAGAAGAGATAGATTCATGTTTCCCAAGGGTATTTGCGTGTAAGTAAATGCAACGAAACCGACTGGAATTTGAACTCGGATCACAAATCCTATATCCATTTCCCCCACAACGCACATAAGGGTGGCCTTACAGGTTCCAACAAGACTCAACTCCCTCCCACTTGATCAACGTGAGCCAAGAGTATTTTCACAATCATTTTACCCCCAACACGTGACCTCCTTGCTCTCCTTCCTTGAATCACATGGAGTAATATGTTGGGCGTCGTCGAGAGGCAAAGGAACCAGAAGTTCAACAATACGAAGTTCTTGTTGAATGTCACTGCTATGTTAGCTCGCCTTGCCGTTTCCAGACTGAAGGCGATTTTATGCAATAAGCTTTCAGCTTTCTTAAGTTGCTTGCATATGTAGACATTTTTTGTAGCTATACTAATTTTTCTATCGAATTTTTAAAATTTCTCTTTGTATCTTAATTTTTTTTTTATTATTATCCGATTTTTATCGTAATTTAACCAGCCATGAATATATTTATTATATTTTTTTAACTGTACTGATTTTTCAATTGAATATCTTTGCTTTTCTTTATATTATAATTTGCTCTCGATTATTTGGCGAACCCAGTACATATATGTAATTGTATATATTAACAAAATAGACTGATTTTTTTACATTCGCCTATCGTCTCGTTTACACCCCTCCCCAGTATTTTGAACAGGAGTAAAGGTTTATCCCTTGTTTCGCTGTTTAGTATTGGGTTCCCAGTTCCTTCTAAAGTCTTTTCCTTCTTTTTCACTCCCTGTAGCCCTTAGTGGCATTATCGCTTGCACGGGGTAAATTGATTAAAAAATATATAATTTTTTCTCAAACATATCCTGTATATATAATCTACACTAGTTATATATTAACAAAATCGACTGGTTTTTCTATTGAATATCTGTTTTTCTTTATATTATCATTTGTTCTCAATTACCTGGTGCACCTGTATATGAAACAGATAATCTATATCTATAAAACAGGGGATGTGTGTGTCTGTCTGTCTGTGTGATGCTTTTTCCCTCGAGACCCATCCAACCAATTTTGGCCAAACTTGTACAATGTAAGATATAGATTCTTAGCGTAAAGCATCGATAATTTTTAAAAAAATGAATAATCGATAAAGCCGATCAAATATCGATGAATTCAACTTTTTTCCTCCGATTTCGTTCAACATCGGTATGTAGGTTACTTACATCATGATGAGCTCAACGATATCTCATTTTGATTTCTACGCCACTACATTTAGCGAAAAATCGCGAAAAACGTGAAATTGATTTCAGCACAAATTTTAAAGTAAAAACCCCCTCAATTTTCATGTAATCGAATAAAAAATTCACTCAATTGTCGCCAACAATAAGTTGATGCTTAGCAGTCATTTAACTTGATAATTGAGTCCACCCATATAGTGAAAACCCGCGTAAATAGCGAAAAATGGCGATTTTTACTAGTTTGTTTCTAATTTTTCGGTGATCTTTCAACCAATTTTCATCAAACATAACAATTGCTTTATAAATGTATCCTCTTTTACATCCCTGGTAGCACACTGACAAATTGAATTTCAAAAACTCCAAAATAATTTGTGGTCTGAAGTGGGTCTTCATGTTGCCTGTTTTACCCCTTCATGTCCTTGGCTAACTTCGATTGAATAAATACAGACAACTTCCGTTATATCAGTAACTGTATTAATTCAAAATGTTTGTTTTTTTTAATGAAAGTACTTTAAAGTAATTGAAGAAGATAGACTTTGTTACACCTAAACATGATGCTGTTTTTGCTCCATTCTAATTGAACGCTTTTTCTGATCAACCAGCTGGATATGGCTGCTAGTATTAGCAAAATCGATTAATTTTTCTGTTGACTATCTTTGTTTCCCTTTACATTATAATTTTTCTCAATTATCCATTTTTTATTTATGATATCATTTTAGGATGTCATCAGAAAACAAACGTACGCAGCAACACCAGACAAATAAACTAAAGGGACCTATGATTAGAATACAACAATGATAATTTTGAATTCCTCATTTCACTCCATGGAACTTCAAAACCTCACTTTAACTTTGATTCAGGCTATAAGTTCAATTCTGACCAAAATCCCGATTTGGACCAAAACTCCTATTTGGGCAGAAATTCTAATTCAGCTTATTGAACTTTTCAAATCACAAACTCTGGGGAACTTCAAAACCTCACTTTAACTTTGATTCAGGCTATAAGTTCAATTCTGACCAAAATCCCGATTTGGACCAAAACTCCTATTTGGGCAGAAATTCTAATTCAGCTTATTGAGCTTTTCAAATCACAAACTCTGGGGAACTTCAAAACCTCACTTTAACTTTGATTCAGGCTATAAGTTCAATTCTGACCAAAATCCCGATTTGGACCAAAACTCCTATTTGGGCAGAAATTCTAATTCAGCTTATTGAGCTTTTCACATCACAAACTCTGGGGAACGTCAAAACCTCACTGTAACTTTGATTCAGGCTATAAGTTCAATTCCAGGCGAAATTTCGGAAACTGATTTGCGCCGAAATTCCAATTCAGACCAAAAATTGAGTTCTTCAAATAACAAACTCTTCGGAATTTTAAAACCTCAGGCCACAAAACTTCTCTCTTTAACTCCTCAATTCCTTGGCATTTTGAAGAAAACGTAGCTTCTCTGCGCCTTTTCCGTAAATATTTTAATGGTAATTGTTCTGATGCACTTTCCTCTATGGTAGCTAGAATTTAAGTGCAGTACTAGATTGGAAGCATAGTCTCATCACTTTAGAGTTGTAATGCCTAAATGTAACCGTAAGTTCTATGCTAACAGTGTTTTCTCTCGCACTTCTCGCTTGTGGAACTCTCTTCCGGTTTCTTGCTTCTCATTCAACTTTGATCTTCAAAAATTTGAATGCATTGTTAATCGTTATCTTCGTTCTTCTTAATTCTTGTTATTTTATCGTTCCGTCTCCTTAATTGTATTTTTCTCATATTCTCTAACACTCAGTAACCCTTTGCGTCTTAGTGGCTTTGGGTGAAATGATTGAAAACAAAATGTACTGTAGCCATAGCTGCAGTGGGTGTGTCAGTGTAAGATAGCTTGACAGAGGTCCATCCTTTTTCAGACTGGTTTTGAATTATGCTTTCTGGTGAAAATAATAGTTAAAATATGAACAGGAACTGTTGAACTTCATTAGGGTAAAGAGAATGTTGTATTTGTTTCATTGCATGCGTGAGAAATAAAGAGAACACGCAACGACAATATTTTCGTTTGTGTATATGTCAATATATATATATATATATATATATATATATATATTTAGAATAATAAAAAAAAATAATTTCAGTTTATAACTAATTTTTTTCCTAATGTTCGCCCAATACATGGCCCGAGAGTCACTCAAGGTAGAGGGCTACTGTGTGGAGTTGTATTTGCGTAAGAAAGGGCAAGAAATGAAGTTCTTGGAGCTGTACAGGAAAGATAACAGATAACTCTAGACTTGAAGAGGTCAAGATTGAATTAGTGAATAACATTTCAGCGTTCAGTTTGAGACGTCATAAGTATAGAGTTGAAGTAGACTTCGGAAGAAACGGGAAACCCAGTCGTAAACAAGAAACAAGGGATAAACCTCTACTCCCATTCGAAAGACCGAGGAGGAATATGAATCGGGCGATAGGCAAACCTATTTACTCGTATGAAATGCATTAATTCGGTAGAAATTACCTTTTTTACGTTTCGGATAAACAGTCATGTGCCTCGATGACTCTGAACAAGATGCACTTCTTAAATAGGATAATTAAACTCAGCTTGTCTATAAACTTTCCGTTCCTGGCAGGTCTCAGGTACACCGGTCTCAAACAAGCGGACCACAAGTTTGAACCCTGCTGGAAGGTGTATTTTCTTTACTAAGATTCTCGAATGCATAAACCGATATATGTAAATTCAAATTATTTAAAAAAAAAAAAAACAGGGTTTTCTATTGGACTTCCCTCACTCAGCATAAGGTTGCCTTTCTGCGCC
>OZ010604.1:46443908-46496408 GCA_963932145.1 Acanthosepion lycidas
ATTGCAAAGAGGAAGTTTAGAGAGCTTTTCCCAAAGAACAGCTCTTTCTAGTAGAGCAGACTCCCACGTGGATGCTTTCCTGAACACTACAATCTTAACCTCTTCAAGTCAATCGTTATCTATCGACATTATCTTCATAATCTCAGTTTCCTACCATTTCCCCATACATTAATATTAAATGAAAACTCAATTTAGTAATCCGCTACCTCGAGTGACTCTTGAGACTTGGATCTGGTGAATTTTAGCATCAATGAGGTAAATTTTTAGATGCTAATTAACAAAATCAACTTTCCTCCCTCCCTCCCTCCCTTCCTTCCTTCCTTCCTTCCTTCACTCCCTCCTATCCCTTCTTTCTCTTTCTCTTTCTCTCTCTCTCTCAAAAATCAATCAATTATTCTGTATGTGTGTCTGTGTGTCTTACATGTTTGTCTTTTCAACAATATACTACCTAGTGTGTGTCGACAGCTTGTCAGCATTAAATAAGTTACTCAAATGAATAGCGACGTCTGTGTAGAACTGCCGACATTTTTTTTCAAAATGTCGCATGCGTTAATAATAATAATAATAATAATAATAATAATAATAATAATAATAATAATAATAAAAACCTTGAAAACTGGGTTAAAAGAATTTGAGAAACGATAAATCAATTCCCATTCGTTTTCTTCTTGCTTCATTTGAAACTCTGAGAAAACAAAAACGTAAATCTTAAATCAACGACTACAAACTGACAAGCAAGTATGTCATCTCACAACATGTCTAAGCTGCTGTTCATAAAGTAATTTCTGTAATCGTTTATAAAAATGAAAGAAGCAACGTTTTTTTTTTGTTTTTTATTCTATTCGATAAATAGGTTAATAATCGTTTGTACATGTTTATTTTATTTTAAACGTGTGTTACTTATCCACCGTGTCTGGGTTGGAGTGACACCTAATTTATCAGACCTTTTGATTGGTTAATTTTGAGTTGTCTGATCCAATCATAACTTTATTTAGAGGAAAAATGTTTTTACTAGGAGTGAGCAGAAGATGTTCCTTTTAAAAAACGCTGCCATCGCCTTTTTGAATTTTAAGAAATTTAATTAGCTATTGCTATTTAAAATACGCCTTCAGTTTTCAAATCTGTTCTTTTTTTTGGCAACAAAAATGTGTGTATTCATAATTCGTAAAAATATATAAGACAATGTTTCGCTGATCAAACAGCACCACCAGAAAAATGGATTTCATCTTAACCAAATCTAGATTGGCGAGACAAAACGTGATTTACTTTAATCATATGAACGCTGTTGGTTTGTTTTTGTTTGTTTTGTTGTTTTTTTGTTTTTTGTTGTTTTGTTTTTTTTTATTTAACTGCATCGTTTTTTTTTGTTTTTTTTTGTTTTGTTTTTTTTTGTTTTGTTTTTTTTTTAATTATTAGGTTGAATCATAAAACTTTTCCGTTTTTTGATCTGACTTGTTATTTTTGCTAAGGGCGTGTAGAAGTAAAGCACATAGCTTACTTACTTGTCCTGCCCTCTCAAAATGTCGGTCGGCATTTGGCAGATTGTAGTGTGTTTAACATCTTTGTTAATCCTCAAGTACTTTGCTCTGGATTGCCTTCCACTAATAGCAAGTGGATGTGTATTATAGCGTCATGGCTAGCTGCTCGGAACGGGAACTCGGAGAGAGAGGGGGAGAAAACCGAGTTCGAATCCCACTCAAGTTCGCTAGATGCTTAGATGTAATAAGAGTAGATAGGTTCACCTATCGTCAGGTTCATACTCCTCCCCGGCTCTTTGAACAGGAGTGGTGGTTTATCCCTTGGTTCCTGTTTAATATTGTGTTTCCGGTTCATTCAGCTGTATACTTCTGAGCCTATTTACTCCTATGGAAACAAATGAATAAATAGTAAATAAAATTTCAGAGTTTTAGGCGAAGGCGTTAGATGTATAGAGTTGAAGTAGATTTTAAAAGGAACTGGAAACCCAATAAATAAGGGATAAACCTCTACTCCTGTTCAAAAGAGCGAGCAGAAGTGTGTATCGGGGGATACTGCAAATGCTGTACAAAAACTAAGGTACGTTGGGGTACCCCAAATTTACTTTTAACTGCCATATCTAGGCTGGAGATACCTAGTCCTCGCTTGCCTGTCTTGACAGAGATCAAAGGCATCTAGACAGCCTCGTGGGTGATTAATTATTTTCCACCTTGCAGCCATTTTGCCACGAACGAAACGTTGCAAGCCTCTCGCTATTCTATTGCTATTTCAATGGCGAATGTCCTAACGAGCTGCATCCCTTAGTTCCACCAATTCAAACCATCTCAACTAAGACTCGCCTTGCGAAAAGGAGTGAATCATCTTCATTCATTTCGTATTCCATTAGTAAGCAAGAAGTCCCATTTGCGCGGTTTCTTCCCAAGAGCCAGTGCTTTGTCGAACAAATACCTGAAAGGATGTTTTCCCGGTCACTACGACCATCACCTGTTCTGTCTAAGTTTAATAAAAGTAAATAATGATAATTAAGCTGATACTTATTCGGAATTTCATTTTCATTTTATGGCGTGAAAAGAAGTTTATGAGTCACATTTCTCGATCTATGAATAATGGAGGCTTATGTCTATATAGCGTTGAAATATCGGCTCCGTACGATCATTGAAGTCAAGTGACTTCAAACTTAGTCAGTCCCTAAATGGGTGACTGCTTGGGAATAACAGGTGCTGTAAGCTTGGA
Organism: Acanthosepion lycidas; assembly: GCA_963932145.1. Classification (NCBI taxonomy): domain Eukaryota; kingdom Metazoa; phylum Mollusca; class Cephalopoda; order Sepiida; family Sepiidae; genus Acanthosepion; species Acanthosepion lycidas. The sequence continues at coordinate 46,446,618 of OZ010604.1, forward strand.
TGTGCGGGTGGTGTAATGGATAATGGCTCGTAATTGGTAATCGGAGAGTCAAGTCCCAATATCTCGTTGGATTTGATATATTCTCTTATTTGCAAATACCCTTGGGAAAGGTATGAATCCCTCTATTCTCCTCTACACTAGCTATCTAGCTATGGCTTAATTAGTAAATATATTTTCTGGCTTTAAATAATTTACAAAGGGTTGATAAGCCGTAAAAAGAGAATCAAAAAATTAATTAAGAAACTAATCAATCAATCATTCAGTGTGTGTGTGTGTGTGTGAAAACAACTGAGAGGTGGTGAAGAGAAATTATATTATAACCTAGCTACACATACCCGATAATATATATATATATATATATATATATATGTGTGTGTGTTTGTGTGTGTGTGTGTGTGTGTGTGTGTGTGTGTGTGTGTGTGTGTCGGGGAGTCAGAAAAAAGCAACTGAGAGTCATCTCTCGATCTATGAATGATGGAGGCTTATGTCAGTATAACGTTGAAACATCGGTCCCGTACGATCATTGAAGTCAAGTAACGTTAAGCCTGGTCAGTACCTAAATTGGTGACTGCTTGGGAATACAAGGTGCTGTAAGCCTGGATGTGCGAGTGGTGTAAGGGATAATGTTTCGGAAAACCGAGTTCAAATTCCAGTTAGGTTCGTTATATTCACTTACGTGAATATCTTTGAAAAGGCATGAATCCATCTCTTCTCCCCAAAACTATGGGTTAATTAGTAAGAACTGTGGCATTAAATCATTATCATCCCGAAAAAGAATTCCTATAATCTCAAAATATTTTCTGGCTTTAAATAATCGGCAAAGTCTTTTTTGCATGGCTGATGCTAACCTCCAGGAAACTGACTTGTTGTGCATTCTCGGGCTAACGTTTTCAGCTTATATGAAGTGGAGAGACTATATTGAAACCATTGCTAGATCAGCTGTTAAGAAAATTGCTTCACAGAATCCTTCGAGACATTTTTCTCTCCATAATCTATCTTACATATATATAAGTCTACCATTCGTCTATGCTTAGAATATTGTTACCACATATGGTCCGGTACCTTGAGCTCTTTGATAAGAGCCAAAGAAGAATCAGCAATATTATTGGTCCTGATCTGGCAGCTCGGCTTCAGTCACTTTCCCGCCGCTGTAAAGTTGCCACCCTGTGCCTTTTCTACAAATACTTTCATTGTAATAGTTTGAATCAGCTCTTCGCTATGGGACCGAGACATTTTAATTTTAAGCGCAGTTCTAGACTGACATCGAGATCTCATCAGTTGACAGTTGAGCTGGGTAAATAGAACCGTAAGTTCTATGCTAACAGTTTCTTTTCTCGCACTTCTCGCTTGTGGAACTCCCTTCCAGCTCTCTGCTTCCCAGCCAACTTTAATCTGTAAAAATTTAAATGCAATGTCAGTCGCTATCTACTGTCCTTCTGAATTGCTCTTCTCCCGTTCAGTAGTAATGTTTCTGTCCCTAATTCTTTCCCACCCTGTAATACCTTATGTCTTTGTGACTTTACTCCCCTGCATGGCGTTGTACTGATTGAAGAAAAGGCGGGGGGGGTGATAACGAACAACGAATCAATCAACCGATCAAATATTGATTAGCTATACAGGCATGTCTTTTAGATTTATTTACATTCTCTGGGATATATATATATATATATAGAAACTGCCGTGGCCACAAAGTGAGGGAGCTTTTTATATATTGATTTTAATATAGAATTGACCCCCAGTTTATACCCACATTTGATTAGTTATGAATTTACAACTAGCAATGGATTAATTAGCAAAGACCTGTATCGTTAAATCATTATTATCGGAAAAAAAAAAAATTCTTGTCATCTGAAAATATTTTCTGGCTTTAAATAACCTGCAAAGGGTTGATAAACCGTAGAAAACGAGTCAATCAATATCAATGATCGAACGCGTCAAAAGTGGTTTGCGAAGTTTCTTGTCGGAGATTTCTCGCTGAACGATGTGAGACGACATTACTTTCCGATCAGCCTACCAATGAGTAAACGCATTAATAAGCAAATAGGTTTGAACCTTTTTTTCTTTTTTTTTCTTATTTTCTTTTTTATCCCTGTTTATTTTGCATTCTTTTAGAATTAGACACAAAGTCTGAAGCGAATAACTCCCACATTTTTTTTTTCTTTCAGCTGCTTGTAATGCTTTGATAGAGTTTTAATAAGTATCTTTTCAGAGTCACTAAACGAAACATGGAAGACAAAACTTATTAGGTTGGTGCAAAAATAATGTCGGTTTTTGACGTTAAAAAATACGTCAAAGACCGACATTATTTTTGCACCAACCTAATATTTACCCCCCCCTCCCTTTAGTCTTTTGTTCTTTTCTCTTTCTTTCTTTCTTTCTTTCTTTCTTTCTTTCTTTATTTCTTTCTTTCTTTCTTTCTTTTTCTGGCCACCGACACAAGTAGGTCATCAGTTTATTAACTTCATAGCGTAATTCTGTATCTCCATGTTGCTTACGTATTTTAACGCCGTGACGTCTCGCAGCCCCATCCCCTGCTCAGTATTTATTCGGGTGTATCAGAATTATTTTCCTTTCTAATCACCTCTCTTCATTTTTTTTTTTTTTTTTTTGCCTCCGTGTTTTTTTAAGCTTATGTAATATTCTAGATTCTCGAGGCGACGGAGATGTGGTTCTACAGAAGGATGCTGAGGATATTATGGACCGAACGTGTGAGCAAGGACGAGGGCTTGGAGAGGACGCAAACAAGGAGGAGGCTTATACTTATCACCAGGAAGAGGTAGCTGAAGTTTCTGGGACACGTAATGAGGAAGGAGGGCCTGAAGAATCTGATACTCACAGGTCGAATAGCGTGAAAGAGAGAGAAGGGAAAGCAACGCATGACATGCCTAGCGGCCTTAAGCCAGTGGCTGAGAGAATGTATTCTGGGGGAGGTAGCAGAGGGAAGGAACTTGTTGAGAGCTGAAAGGGATAGAGTGTGGTGGAGAGCCATGATCGCATGACACGGCACATAGAAAGAAAGAAGTATTCTGCGCGGACAGATTATAACTATACTGAAAGTTGTAGTAGGCAGCTTCAATTCTATCTTGGGTTTTAAAGAACCATACCAGTAACTGGTGGCTGTCCATTTCATGGTCTTATTTCAAGGGACAAGTCGCCATCTTTAAAAGGGCTTACAGTCACATCACGTTGAAACACCGTTTTCGTACGATCAGCGAAGTTAAGCAACGTCGAGACTGGTCACTACTGAGATGAGTGTCCATTAGGAAATACCTGAGAGAATTGGAAATCCAACTGGGATTCAGCATCGGCGGACACAATCTTAACCACATAAGATACGCAGATCTATCTATCTATTTATCTATCTATCTATTCCAGTCTGTTATCTATATATATATTCCAGTCTGTTATATATCTATCTATCTATCTATCTATCTATCTATCTATCTATCTATCTATCTATCTATCTATCCCAGTCTGTTCATGATCTATCTATCTATCTATCTATCTATCTATCTATCTATCTATCTATCTATCTATCTATCCCAGTCTGTTCATGATCTATCTATCTATCTATCTATCTATCTATCTATCTATCTATCTATCTATCTATCTATCTATCTATCCCAGTCTGTTATCTATCTATCTATCTATCGCAGTCTGTTCATGATCTATCTATCTATCTATCTATCTATCTATCTATCTATCTATCTATCTATCTATCTATCGCAGTCTGTTCATGATCTATCTATCTATCTATCTATCTATCTATCTATCTATCGCAGTCTGTTCATGATCTATCTATCTATCTATCTATCTATCTATCTATCTATCTATCTATCTATCTATTCCAGTCTGTTATCTATCTATCTATCTATCTATCTATCTATCTATCTATCTATCTATCTATCTATCTATCTATTCCAGTCTGTTATCTATCTATCTATCTATCTATCTATCTATCTATCTATCTATCTATCTATCTATCTATCTATCTATCTATCGCAGTCTGTTCATGATCTATCTATCTATCTATCTATTCCAGTCTGTTATCTATCTATCTGTCTATCTATCTATCTATCTATCTATCTATCGCAGTCTGTTCATGATCTATCTATCTATCTATCTATCTATCTATCGCAGTCTGTTCATGATCTATCTATATATCTATCTATCTATCTATCTATCTATCTATCTATTCCAGTCTGTTATCTATCTATCTATCTGTCTATCTATCTATCTATCTATCTATCTATCGCAGTCTGTTCATGATCTATCTATCTGTCTATCTATCTATCTATCTATTCCAGTCTGTTATCTATCTATCTATCTATCTATCTATCTATCTATCTATCTATCTATCTATCTATCTATGTATCTATCTATCTATTAACCTGTTAAAATATTTTCTTACCCAGGTATCAATTAATTTATATAATAAATAAAATTTAATAATAATGATAATGCTTAACCATTATTAAAACACCTAGGGACAAAACCTTTTCTTTTACTTCTTTATGTTCCGTGTAGCTTCTGTGCGTAGGTGATCATGGCTCTCCACAACTTCCTGTCCTTAATAACTTCTGTCTTTTTGTTATACCTCCTAAACCCTGTTCCATTCATTCCATCCAGTTACTCAAGCTCACTAGGTAGGTAATGCATTGTCCCCCCCCCTCTCTCTCTCTCTCTCTCTCTCTCTCTCTTGCCTTCAATCTGTCCTGTAGGTATCAAATTATCCAAGCTATCTTTCCTCATTATGTACCCTAGAAATTTCAATTGTCTCTTTCTGATGTTAATTATAAGTCTTCTCTTTTGTTTCCAAACGTTCATTTTTTTTTTATATTTAATATATTTTGCTTGACACCCAGTAGAAATCAAACTCACAACGACTTGCGAGATTAACTTTCTAAACCATACCCTGTAATGAGATTAAACTAATGATATCTAATAAGCCTGGCTTAATGAAAACAGAAAGGATACTTATATCTCACACCAGGAAGATGGAAGTGAAATTTCTAGGAACATAATGAGGAAAGAAGGCTTAGAAAATTTGATAGTCACAGGGCATATTGAAGGCAAGATTGACAGTGAAAAACAACGCATGGCCTACCTACCGAGCTTGAGCAAGTGGATGGCGGGACAGGATTTAAGAAAGATAACAAAAAGATAATCTTTATTGAAAGCAACAAAGGACGGGAAGTTGTGGAGAGTCATGATCGCCAACCTCTTGAAGGGACATGGATAGAAGAAGAAATATAGAATCAACAGGGAGGATCGAACTTTATCAGGAATTGTTTACTCGTGTAGTATTGCTAACCATTGCGCCACAGCCAGGTTTCTTTCTAGATATTTAAAAAAAAACTGTTTAAGCACAAAATCTCAGTTTCATGGCACCCTGTGAGAAACAAACTCGTTTAATTCGTTTTGGTCTACTAATTTGCTAAAATGCATGGCACCATATTTACTGATCTTCTTTTCATCTCAACGAGGGTACAGGGATCGCGCACCGAATCAAGTTTACATTAGTCATGGTCTGCAAGATAAGTTTGCTAACCTCTACGTCAAGGCGAGGCGACGAATATTCATACTTATTTATATGGGAAGTCATCTTAAGTCCAAAGCCAAACTGTATACCATAAATAAAACAATATAAATTAATTGATACCTGGGTAAGAAAAATATGTTAGCAGCTTAATAATAGATAGATAGATAGATAGATAGATAGATAGATAGATAGATAGATAGATAGATAGATAGATAGATAGATAGATATGAAGAGATTGCATTAGATAGATAGATAGATAGATAGATAGATAGATAGATATGAACAGATTGCATTAGATAGATAGATAGATAGATAGATAGATAGATAGATAGATAGATATGAACAGATTGCATTAGATAGATAGATAGATAGATAGATAGATATGAACAGATTGCATTAGATAGATAGATAGATAGATAGATAGATATGAACAGATTGCATTAGATAGATAGATAGATAGATAGATAGATATGAACAGATTGCATTAGATAGATAGATAGATAGATATGAACAGATTGCATTAGATAGATAGATAGATAGATAGATAGATAGATAGATAGATAGATAGATATGAACAGATTGCATTAGATAGATAGATAGATATGAACAGATTGCATTAGATAGATAGGTAGATAGATAGATATAAACAGATTGCATTAGATAGATAGATAGATAGATAGATAGATAGATAGATATAAACAGATTGCATTAGATAGATAGATAGATAGATAGATAGATAGATAGATAGATAGATAGATATAAACAGATTGCATTAGATAGATAGATAGATAGATAGATAGATAGATAGATAGATAGATAGATAGATAGATAACAACCTCTTGTGGATAGACAAACAGGTCATTTTCTCTACCTAAACGTCAAATAAATTGATTTAGTCACTTATAATATTTTTATAGTTGTTGTTTATGTTTTAAAAGTTCCTATAAATCTAGTGGTACTTCAGACATTAGCGCGAACTGGTGCCTCCTATTTTACAATATATATATATATATATATATATATATATATACAGAGAGAGAGAGTGAGTAAGAGGGAGAGATTGAAGTATACACATGACCCTGTATAAGAATGGTTCTCAACCTTTCCTTTCCTTTTCAGATTTTGACGCTGATTTAAAATTGCGTTGGCAAACGGGGCAGTGTTAATGCAACAGATTTAATGTCACGTGTTTCCGTTTTATTTGCATTAAAGCAGCTCCACTCACCGGAAATAAGGTGTGGCGAGAACAGCCAAGCGGCTGTTGCCAGGTCAGACCCGAGACGCCATCGGACTTAAACAATCCAAACAATCGCTGCTAAATATTAAAAATGTGTCTTAAAAAAAAAAAAAAAAAAAAAAAAAAGATAAAGAAATGCTTCTATAAAATAATTAGTTTTGTTCCACTTGGGGTTTTAAGTTCAGACTTATAGCGTGGCTGAAGTGAGTCGGATATGCTCTGTTAATCCGACTCAAAGTATTAATTTACCGTAAAAGAAGAAGAATTTACATAGCGCGCAAATTCCTTCTTGGAGGAGTTTCTAACGCATTACTTATCATCTCTCAGTTGCGTCTCTGTCTTTGAGCAGAGTGCACTCAGGAGCGACTCTATCAAAAGACAGAGTCGCAACTGAGGAAAATTATACTGAGAGGTGCCGGCCCTCAGGAACAGCAGCCCGAAGCTCATTATACTAGAGAGAAGGATAGGGGCACGCACCGGAACCAGCGCAACCGACGGCTCGGGGAATTTTTGTTTCTTGTCCGGGTGTACGCGCTCGGGCTCCCCACATTAAACCGACTTTCTAACTGTGGGGACTGCGTACGCGCTCAGCCCAATACACAAGTCAAAAACGGATTGTTTTTTCTTTTTCTTAAATTGTAAAAAATTTTTGCAAGTACCTCGAATATCATTCGCTCTTACGAAATGTAAATAACTCCCTGTTTTTTTGGTAATTTTTCGTTCTGAGTGTTGAAGTTGTTTGCAAGGCAGATTAAACAAATTCTGATTTAAAATTTATAACTTCTTTGGGTGAATTAATATTTGCGATAACTAACATTATTTGGGGTGAATTAACACAAAATATCCGATGTGGCACAATGGCGAAAGCATGGAGCACCCGGTAGGATTCGAAGTTCAAACTTATGTGCATAATTATGCATTTAGAAATCAATATCTCCATGTTATTTGTTTCTGTCATCCCATTCTGTACTGTTCAAAGTTACTCGGCCCTTATTCTCTCATGCGTGAATTCGGGTAGGATAACAAAAATTACTCGAAGAGCAGGATTTAAAACTGTAAAATATGTCTAAAATATAAATATATAGACAAAAGGATAAACAAACGCGTATATAAAATTTTGCGACTTGTTTCAATCAAGATTCAGAGAGTTTGCTCATCTTACTGCCCCGTTAAAATTATAGTGTGTTATATAACTACCCTGACATTTACTGATCCCAGGAACGGACCTTCACCTGTTGAGGTCCTAAACCTTATAAAATTCGAGGTCCTTCAGAAAAAAAAAAAATTCGGTTAAAAAAAAATTAAATTATACGAGGTTATTCTATATTAATAGTTACATATAATTTTTTCATAATTTCGTATTAAAAAATAAAAACTAATAGCTAGCTAGCTAGATAGATAGATAGATATGAAATTCAAATAGATAGATAGATAGATAGATAGATAGATAGATAGATAGATAGATAGATAGATATAAAATTCAAATAGATAGATAAATACATAGATAGATAGATAGATAGATAGATAGATAGATAGATATAAAATTCAAATAGATAGATAAATACATAGATAGATAGATAGATAGATAGATAGATAGATAGATAGATAGATAGATAGATAGATATGAAATTCAAACAAATGCATAGATAGATAGATAGATAGATAGATAGATAGATAGATAAGAAAGAAAGAAAGAAAGAAAGAAAGAAAGCTTCCATAATATACATCATCATCGTTCAGTACTCCTCTACCTTGACGGACTCTTAGGGCTTGCATTCTGGACTTCATTTTGTTGCTACGACATGAACAGTAGTTTATAAATCGTCTCACGAAAATCTATAAATAAAAAAAAAGATCTATAAATGATCGCGGCTTACGGCTATACGGTGTTGAAACACCAGTTCATGTACGAACACCGAAGTTAAGCAACGTCGAGCCCGGTCTAGTACCTACATGGGTGACCGTTTGGGAATACCAGGCTCTGTAAGCTGAGATGTTCGGGTGGTGTACTGGATAATAGCTCGGAATTGTTAATCGGAGAGCCGAGTTTCAATTCTAGTTGGGTTCGTTATATCCACTTATATGCAAATAACCTTGGGAAAGATGTGACTCTGCCTCTTCTCCTCCAACCAGATATGGGTTAGTAAAACTTGTATCTATAAAAGGCAGGATGTGTGTGTGTGTGTGTGTGTGTGTGTGTGTGTGTGTGTGTGTGTGTGTGTGTGTGTGTGTGTGTGTGTAACAAATGCACGGCCACAATTTTCGACGGATTTGCACCAAAATTTACATGCACATGCTCCAAGTTAGCGGGAAGGCCAACTCCCATCGATAGTGGAAATAATCGACTTTTTCGTGCTTCTGCGACAGTTTCCATGTAGTTTGCGGCCATTTTGTACTGGCCAGAGTGAGAGCCCATAGCTGGCTGCCACGAATAGGCAGGAAGACTCTATTGGCCAGCGTGAGAGCCAACAGCTGACTGACACGAATGTTAACTAGCATGCTAGCATGCAAAAAAAATCGATAGCTGCATTCGTCACACGTGGGAAAAATTTAAATCTGCATGGCACTTTACTCCAATTGGCTCATTCGCTTGCTTAAACTCAACGTTGATTCTGATTCCGCAGAACTGGGTTGGTTGTGAAAAAGTATTTGTTGTTAACATTCTTTTTTCATTCGGTTTTTCCAGTTACGAGTCCTTTTTTTAAAGCTGATCGTTTTGTGTTTATTTTGTTTAGTTCTTTTTTCGTAACAGATTTAATGTTTAGTATAGAGCTTAGAAAAAATTCGCAATGTGAGATAGGCAAGAAGTAAGGCATGTAGCAACATCAGCACGGCAAAGGGCACTCTTTTAACGGCAAGGAAGGGCAAAAATATTTTAAGTCAAGTGATAGCGATTGCTGTATGAGTCGTACGATGTTTGAATCAAGTACGGGCAACGCCGGGCCATGCTGCTAATCAATCATAAAACGTAATGATAAAATTTTTAAAAAATGAGGCCCTGATTGTCTGTTGCCTTAAGGTCTTGCTTATTTAGCTTATAGGTAAGTCCACCACTAGTTAGTGACCTTCTTGAGATTTAATTGTCAGCTGTAGGTGTTGTTACCCACCATATCGCGAATCATCGTTAACGAAGCTTTCCGGTTCTACAGTTTTTTTAAGAGTTCTTTGTCCTTGAACTCACTATTGTGTTTTACTTTTTTTTTAAATTTTGGAAGCCATTTCCAACGCCTGCTTGCATCTACTGGGTCATTACCTGAAGTGTGAGAGATTGTTGCCGGAAGTGTAAAGCATCATTACCGGAAGTGTGAGTTATCATTACGAGTAGTGTGAGAGATCGTTGCCGGAATTATTAGGGCTCATTACTGGAAATGTGATAGAGCGTTGCCGGAAGTGTGTAGAACCCAGTTAAAAATATATATAGAGAGAGAGAGAGAAAAGAAATCAAAAGATTTAAGTTGAATCCCTAAGATCTCAATTCTGTGCAAAAATAGGAAAACCCGAATCTCAAATTCAAATTTTCACATTACCATTTATTGACCAATCAGCGAAGTTGTCTCAGACGCAGCTCAAAGCTTTGAAAAAGCAGACAACCATTTCTGTTTCGCGGGCTCAAAAAAAAAAAAAAAAAAATTAAAAGCTTACAACCAGAATAATGATTAAAAGTTTTTTTCTCTCCTAAAGAACAATATTCAAAATTGGGAAATATATTCATTAACCAATAAAACCTCTGAATTTAAAAGATCTAACTTCATGTGACCCAGTTTTTCCTATAAATAGCGTAACTTCAATTAATGAACTAATTTTCAGTATACGTTTGCTGTGATGTAAACAATACTAATTTCTAAAATTTTCGCCAACTCAAAAAATCTTATTGAGTGCTAAAGTTCCAATTGAAAATTATTTCTCGCTTTTTAAGTATTTTCATAAAACAGTTGGCACAGTTTATATTACGAAAATACCCAGGAGAAAAAATAGACAAAATCACGATGTATTTTAAATTGTCAAAATCGTATTTACGCTGATGCTCAAATGACTGACTCTACGCACACATAGCATAACGTAGATTTTGGCTTCGCTCATGAGAATCTCGCACATACGTTTCACCCTAGACTAACATAATTGTTTTTATGTTATAAAAAGTATTTCGTATTAATTTTTTTCTTTTGTGGTCTAAAAAAACAAACTATTTTTCGTACGAACTTTGTCGGCGAAGAACTTTGTAACATATTTCTTTCAGCATAAAGGGAAACAGAAATTATTTTTATACTCAGTAATAAAATTATTTAAATTTGCTGAGCTGTGTTTGAAAATAATTCATTTTCTTCGCTTTTTACACACTTTTCCACTCTATAAGTGTATATATAGAAATAATGCAAAGTGATAGATAGATAGATAGATAGATAGATAGATAGATAGATAGATAGATAGAATGTAAATAGAGAGGTAGATAGAATGCTGATAGATGAAATGCAGATAGATAAATAGGTAGATAGAATGCTGATAGATACATGGAATGCAGATAGAAAGAGAAATATATAGAAAGAATGCAGATAGATAGATAGATAGATAGATAGATAGATAGATAGATAGATAGACATAAAATTCAAATAAATGCATAGATAGATAGATAGATAGATAGATAGATAGATAGACATAAAATTCAAATAAATGCATAGATAGATAGATAGATAGATAGATAGATAGATAGATAGATAGATAGATATAAAATTCAAATAGATAGATAGATAGATAGATATAAAATTCAAATAGATAGATAGATAGATAGATAGATAGATAGATAGATAGATATAAAATTCAAATAGATAGATAGATAGATAGATATAAAATTCAAATAGATAGATAGATAGATAGATAGATAGATAGATATGAAATTCAAACAAACGCATAGATAGATAGATAGATAGATAGATAGATAGATAGATATGAAATTCAAACAAATGCATAGATAGATAGATAGATAGATAGATAGATATGAAATTCAAACAAATGCATAGATAGATAGATAGATAGATAGATAGATAGATAGATAGATAGATAGATAGATATGAAATTCAAACAAATGCATAGATAGATAGATAGATAGATAGATAGATAGATAGATAGATAGATAGATAGATAGATAGATATGAATTTCAAACAAATGCATAGATAGATAGATAGATAGATAGATAGATAGATAGATAGATAGATAGATAGATATGAAATTCAAACAAATGCATAGATAGATAGATAGATAGATAGATAGATAGATAGATAGATAGATATGAAATTCAAACAAATGCATAGATAGATAGATAGATAGATAGATAGATAGATAGATAGATAGATAGATAGATAGATAGATATGAAATTCAAACAAATGCATAGATAGATAGATAGATAGATAGATAGATAGATAGATAGATAGATAGATGAAATGCAGAAAGAAAGAAAGAAAGCAATGATTGACGTGAAATATAAGCAGGAGATAGTAATTATTGAATATTAAGAGGTCAATATGTCTAGCTAGGTAGTCAACTAGAAAGAAAGAAAGAAAACTTTTAAAATGCCACCTTTCTTTTCAACCGATGAGGACAATGGAACTTTAAATCATCGGATAAAAAAACAAGAGAGACGGACTCCTCAAAGATTCAGTTGTTGGCACGCTCGATTCTAAAGTGAGAATTTCAAAGCTTCTTCCGACATTTCTTTCCCGTCTTCCCCCTTCTTGCGTTTCTCATTTCGACTCTTTTTTCTTTTCATTTTTTTGTTTCTGCACAGGAATCCAGTTCCAGAAAAGGCTCGTCAGTATTCTAATTAATGGTAGCTTTATTTTTTATACATTAATTATTGTCAATAATTATCCGTTGAGTCTCCCTCTACTTTTGGCGACCGATTCACGCCCACATGTTCAGACACACACATAGTCACGTCTCTCCCAATCTCTCTCTCTCTCTCTCTCTCTCTATATATATATATATATATATATATATATATATATAATTTCTCGGGCATTCAGGGCGGTAAATGTAGTTAATATTGTTTATTATAAAAACTGCATTTACTTAAATATTTGTATCTTTAAAAATATATTAAAAATAATTTTCGGAATTTGCCCATTTCCTTATATATATATATATATATATATATATATATATATATATATATATATATATTAAAGGAAATTTAACGCATCATTTACAGCTGCTTCCCATCCTATCTCCCCACCATCTCTTCAATAATATAAATCCCTAAAAATAGATTTTCTAGGTCAAGCGCCTACCTAATACATATATATATATATATATATATATATATATATATATATATATATATATATATATATATATATATATGCGCAGTGCTTATTTGAAAGTGCTCAATATCAGTGATTGAACTAACATATTCAGTTTGTCTGATGATCGCAAAAGTGTGAAACCCAGGATCATAAACCCATATCCATACAACAGAATATATATATATGTGTGTGTGTGTGTTTTCTTTTTCCTTTTCGTCTTTACTTCTCGCCTGTCCTTCTTTGCGCCAATTGACTCTACACTTTCATTAACTGTTCTTCATCTCTTTTTGCCTTGGCTTCTCACCAGACTAATCTGTATTTAATAAATAAATGTTTAATCCTCTCTTTCTGTGCGTCTCGCCGTAGGGTTGCGCTTAACAAGCTACTATCATCGACCGTTATTACTGTACTGAGGTCGATCAGCTAGTTGCCCAAATTGTTTGGTCTTGACTGTAGGCACGGTGGAGTAATGGATAGCAGAGTTCGAATTCCATTCGAGTTCATTATATTCACTTACGTGCTAATACCCTTGGGAAAGGTATGAATCCTCTTCTTCTTCCTCCATCTATGAGCAAATAGCAGGACAGACAATGTTCTATAGCCTTGGATGGCATCTGGTCTACCGCAGAACGAAATGGCAACTTACTGCAGGGAAAAATCTGCCTCGTAGTGCGGCCATAGCAGTAGTGGTGTGTCCAGGGAAATATATCCTTCTTCTCTATTCTGCGGAAAAAATCATGGGTTCCTATCAATACCCAAGATTATTGGTGCGAAAGTGAACGCAAGAAACTCAAGTGGAATTCGAACCCCGCTTTCTGGGCTGCTGTTGCTTTGGTACCCGAACATCAGCGCACACAGATAAAGAAGAAGAAAAAAACGACTAAAAATAATGGAAGCAATAATAATAAAAAAGAAGCCAACGCTCAATAACATCAACCAGGAACACGGCCATATTGTGCTGACCGTGTTCGGAAAATAAAAAAAAATTCCTATCACTGTAGAAACATATATAAAAATCTACCTATTTCGTTGAAAATGAAAAAAACCTCCTTGATAATGACTAACAGAATTGAGTGGAAAGAAAGAGGCTGGAAGAGAGTTCCACAAGCGAGAAGTGCGAGAGACGAAACTGTCAGAATAGAACTTACAGATACAAGTAGACATTTCAAACGACGATACCTAGCTGCTAATCTAGTACTCCACTTAAATTCATAAGTTGCTTGATTTTTTTACGGCTTATCGACCTATTGTAGGTTATTTAAAGCCAGATTTTTTTATATTGTAAGGCTTTTTTGGAGATAATAATCATTTAATGATATAAGTCCTACTAATTAACCGATAGCTGGGGGGAAGAGGGTATATACGCGTAAGGAGAATATAACGAACCCGACTGGAATTGGAACTCGGCTCTCCGAATTCCAATTTTCAAATAGGAGATCTCGGTTTCTATGAAAATAAAACCATTTCAAAATAGAATCTGTTGGTAACCAGGCAAAATTTCTATGGAACTTTTTCTGAGTCTGCCATTTTTCTTTAATTTTTTTTTTTTTTTTTTTAATTTATTGACTGCAGTTGAAATTTCTGTAATTCGGAAGAGCCGTGACGGAAATTCTCGTCTTTCGCAGATAAGAGGCTAATCATTTCGTACTACTTTTGTCTTTTTATTTATTTATTTATTTTTTTTTTTTTTACAATTTCTTTTTTCTCTGTATCCAGTTATTTTTTTTTTTTTCTTTCCGATCTTTGTACGTTTACGTTCGTTTTTCGCTCCTTTCAATTGCGTCTCGTCTGCCATTTTCTTGACATTTCCAGCTTTGCTTTTTCAAAGCATTTTACGTCACGTTTTTCTCTCTCATTCCATTTTTATTTTACTGAGTATTTATCGCTCCTTTTAATCATTAATCTACATTTGGCGGAATCTTTTCTTCTTTTTTCTTTTTTTCCAAAATGCAAAAAAGAACACAGTTTTATTTATTTTTTGTTAATTATTGTTTGGAAAGCGCTAGTCAGAGTCTCTCACTGACCTTTCAGAAAGACATTTTTAAACTAATTTTTCTTTTTATTCACTGAATATTTTATTTGCTTCCTTAGCTGACTGACTTCAAAAACGGTTTTTACAAATTTCCCTTTCCTTTTGGCCTTGTAATTAAATAAAAAACAAGAAAAAAATTATATCTTTATATATGATTGATACAACTTCAGTCAAAAGTGAACCGTTTCTCCCAAGCCTGCAGAGACTTCGAGGTGACCATCAGCCTGAAAAAGACAAACGTTCTGAGACAATGTATCGAAATACGACCAGCCATTACCATTGATGACTATGGGTTCGATGCGGTTCATCAGTTCACGTACCTTGGCTCCATCATCACTGACAACCTCTCCTTAGATGCAGAGATTGACAAGAGAATCGAGAAGGCAGCCACAACACCTGCGTGCCTCACAACACGTATGTGTGCCAATCTTAAGCTAACGGGGAAGACCAAGATGGCAGTGTACAACGCCTGCGTCATCAGAACACTGCTATATGGCAGCGAGGCGTGGACCACGTACGCCAGACAAGAAAGGCATCTGAATACCTTTCATATGAAAACCATCCACCGAAACCTGGAAATAGCATGGCAAAATAAGGTGCCCAACCCTGAGGTCCTGTCTCGAGTAGATCTGCCCAGCATGTTCACACTGTCCAGATAGCCTTCGTTGGTTAGGTCACGTCCACCGCATGCCAGACAGCCACATCCCTAAATACCTCCTGTATGGAGAGCTGGCCTCTGGAAGATGACCCGCCGGGCGGTCACAGCTGCGATACTGCGATGTCATGAGGCGCGATATGAAAGCTGTGGCCATCAACACAGAGTCCTTGGCGAACCTGGCAACCATATGATCCAAATGGAGAAGAATCCTGACCAAACACCTCAAGTCAGGGGAGAAGAAGCTGACACAAGTCGCCACGGGAAGGCAGGTCCACAAAAAGCTAAGTGACACCTCCAACAGACTAGAGACAGAATGCACGTGCGACCTCTGCAACAGAGATTGTCACTCTCGCATCGGCCTCTACAGTCACAGACATCGATGTTGCAGCCAAGCAAACAACTTGGATGCTACCCATGGTCAACCCTGACAGACCGAGGCCTACGATAAAATAATAAGGAGCTTTTAGATATTATACTCAAGAAATATATTTTAATAATTTACTTCATCACTGTACTTTTATTTACTATACAAGCCCCAAGTGCCACTCAAGGTAGAAGGTCACTGAAGGAGGTTGTTGTATGGGCGGTAAAAGGCGCAGTTTATGAGGGTATGTGGCAAAGATAACGGTCAACCCTAGACGTGAACAGATTAAGTTTGATTTGGTTGGGAGAACATTCACTTAGGAGCCGGTTCTACAAAGTACCGGTTCACCGGAAGAAGCTATTCCTCTTCATTTCACCCCAAGCAAGGCAATAAAACAACTAAGATTTAACGGGTTACTGAGTATAATACAGGGTGACTCCCCAAAAAAACGGGAACTTTTTAACAATCCAATAAAACCAAGAGTGATGGAAGAAAAATATTTTATTCACAGTAAATGAAACCTTAAAACATGCCATTTAAGAAACAATGATGGAATTTTCATTTTTTAAAAATTACGTTCTGTAGATGGCGTCCTCCTGTACGAATGCATTCTTGAAATCTGCTGTTGAGATTCCTCATTGACTGCTGCAACATCTCAACCGGGATACTGTGAATTTCATCTTGAATTCTAAATGGCGAAATGTTTACTTGCTCAAGGTCACTGTCTCGCAGTGTTCCAACTTGCTCATGTCTGGCAATACGCACTTCAAAAATTCCCGTTTTCTTTTGGTGGGGGGTCCCCACCCTGTAGAATCTGAGAAAATGTTATTAGGGAGAGAGAACAATAGAAGAACAGTATTTAAGGAAACAGAAGATAACGATTGACATTGCATTTTAAATTTTGAAGATCAAATTTGACCGGGAAGCAAGAAGCCAGAAGAGAGTTCCACAAACGAGAAATGCAAGAGAAGAAACTGTTATCATAGACCTTACGGTTTCATTTTTGCTATTTCAACTAGAAAATGAGACCTAGCTGCCCATCTAGTAGTGCACTAAATTTCGTAAAGTCGCGGTACCAAAGCGGAAAGCTCCTCAGAACGATGGCCATAAAAATATTTATAGAAAAGGCACAGGGAAGGTAGGTGAAGACGTTGCGAAAGAGACTGAGGTAAGGATTGCAGGTTAGGACCGATAACAGCACACAATCTTCTTTCGATTATATCAAGAATCTCTAAATGCATAGCAGATGCCTGTCATATCTTGCCTCCTATATGGCAGTGAATGCGAGGCAATCTCCTCATAGAGGGTAAAGAGACTTAAAGCGAACGAAAATGGTGGGAATACCATTGGCAGAACCCGTGAGAAAGCAGCATGTTTTAGGCTAAAGAAGAACAACAAGAAAAAGACTTTCTGGAACACATAATGAGGAAAGAAGACCAGGAAAATGAAACGCTCAAGGAGCCCATTGAAAGCAAAAGAAGCGGAGGAAATGTAAAATTAAAAAAGTAGGAAAGGGGCGTATGTGTCCATGTATGGAAAAGAGACATTATTTTTTTTATTTTTTTATTTTTTTTTTATTTTTTGTTTTTTTTACATCATCAAGCTGTACGCCTACATAATACTAAAATCCTGCAAATGGCTTCTGATTTTTCGGAAATCTCTCACGCTTAACCTAAGTGTTTCATTTAAAATGAACTATTTAGAAGCATCTCAGCCGCCCGAAGCACCATTTGTCTTAAACCGGGCTGTTTCTTTCATTCTTGTCGATACTTGCTGGTCAATTTAATTGTAGTTTGTTAATCATGGACCCATCCTTCAAATTGCATCTCCCCGTTCCATTCAGAACAATAGGTTTAGGGATACAGCCTCCTGCAAAATCGATAAACCCCTTCCGGTAGTAAGGCCTCTGATTAGGATGGTGTGAGGAACGTGGAACCACCTCCTAATTATTGTTTTTCTCAGATCCACCGTGACCAGGCGTGGTAGCACCTGTTAGGGTCCCAGTTATGAACAAATAGTGAACCCTAAAACTGGAGTCAAAACATTATGATGGTATAAAAATACATTTTTATAGTGAGAATACATTTTCATAGTAAAAAATTCAATTACCAGCAATACATTATTGGGAAAGGCAGAGAAAAATTATCAAAAATACATTTCTAAAGAAAATTACCAAAGTTCCCAAGAAAATTAAATTTCGGCATTAGATGACCCATAAGGTGTTGATATGCCGTTAAACAAACAAATCAAATCAAATCTTCCATGAAAATTAAATTTCAGTATTAAATGACCCATAAGGTGTTGATATGCCATTAAACATCCCAGTCGAGTTCATTACATTCATTTACGTGAAAGATATGAACCCATCTCTTATTCCCCGGTTATAGGTAAAATAACTGGACAGCCTGGATTCTATAGCCTTGGCTGGCGACCAGTCTAAGAGAAGGAAAACTTGAATTCAATCCACCTGATGCCGTGTAAGTCCTGCCTTTTTAGCCAATCGCTACAAGAAGGTAACTTCTTACGTCATCATACCTTCGGAAAGTTATGGATCCACCTCTTCTCCTCCCCCAGCTAAGGATAAAATAGTGAAGGAAACTGTGAATTCAAAACACCTTGTAGGCCCTGCAGCTAGAAGAAGGTAACTTCAAAAAGAAATCCAACTCTAAAAGGGAATAACGTGGTAACCGGTACAAAATAAACCGACAAGTCATTGCATTATTTTGACTTGAATTTCACCATTAACCACAATTGTGAGATAGAGGGGAGTGGTGTCTCCAGCGGCGGCGCAAAATGCACCAACTGAATAGAATAAAATGAATGAATGATGAAGACATATTTCGAAAATATCCCGAACGCAGTGTGATTTAGTGTGGTGTACTCTATCGGGCCGGTGTATGAGTTTCTTTAAATGATTGACCTTGTGTCATTCTGCAATTGTACAAAAACAAATGAATACGTTTTCTCGACAGATTATAACACATACGTTAATTCTTTCACTTCTCCAGTCTTCTATCCTGAATTAAAATAATAAAGAATGCAACAAACCTGAGTCCAATTGTTTTTTGTTTGTTTTTTGTTGTTGTTTTTTTTTAACCTTTATGGACAGCAGTAATCTTGAATTACTTAACTTGTTCATAAAACTTTGAAAATTGTAGCGTGGGCGTAAAGGTCTACAATTATATAGAAAAGTTGACAGAGCGACGGTCATGGTCGGGTGGATGCGAGTGGTTAAATATCGCCATTTTTTTCTATCGTGTCGTTCTTCTAACTTTCAAAATAATTGCTTAAGCTATTTCGACAGTGATTCATATCTGATAATACAATACGCCCTATCCGGGATACACACACACACACACACACACACACACACATATATATATATATATATATATATATATATATATATATATATATATATATATTGTTTGTAAAGTAGATGATCTGCGCTTTAAAAATGTTTACTGTATTGTCGTACTTCCTGCATTTTCTCTGCCGTTTATCTTGCCAAACATACACATACACATCTCGATTTCTCACTCACTCACTCACTCACTCTATCTATCTATCTATCTATCTATCTATCTATCTATCTATCTAAGCAGATTTATATCTATTTCAAATGTGTTCATCGTGTTTATTCTGGTCGATTCATAATATCGTCTGTTTTCTTTCTATCTACCTATCTATCATCATGTATGGTTAGATTTCAATCTCATCTATCTATTAATATCTCTATCACAGTCTGTTTCTATCTATTTATCTATCTATCTATCTTGATCTCTTCATATCTATCTGTCTTAGTTTTTCATATCTACCTCGGTCTCTTCATATCTATCTATCTATCTATCTATCTATCTATCTATCTATCTATCTATGACAATCTATTCATTATCTGTCACAATCTGTTCATTATCTATCTATCTATCTATCTATCTATCTATGTAAGCAGATTCATATCTACTTCAAGTTCATCCTGTTTATTTTGGTCGCTTCAGAGTATAGTCTGTATTTTACATATCTATCTATCTATCTATCTATCTATCTATCTATCTTATTCTATTTACAACTACAATAACTCCCCTCGTTACGTCCCGACCTACGACAATTTGTCGTTATGACGCGAACTTCATTAATCTTGTTTCAACATGCCGTTTGCCTGCTTGTACGCCATATTGGATTGTTATGCATTTGCTCTTTTTCGTTTGTGTTCTTTTTGTGGAAACTTATTGCTCTTCATTATGGCTCCCAAGCCTAGTGTAACCTCTTCTGATGGCAGTACTTCGAAGAAAAGGAAAGCCATCACCATTGATTTTGAAATTATTCATTGTTAAACGCTCTATAAAGTGAGAAACAGCGCCAGACATTTGCCTGTTGCTTGGTTTAAGTATTTCGACTGTTATTTAAAACATATGCATATACATATTGATTTCTCTGTAGGCGATGAGGACTTTTTGTTGTTAAACTATAAGTTGGTTAATTCCAGATAAAAAGGAAAACAAACTGATGTTTGTTTTTTCTTTCTTCTCCAGATTTGCTGCTGCTTCCGAATATGGAAAGAGAGAGAGAGACAAAATCTTACGCTTCGTCATTTCATTTACCGACACAAGAAATATAGAAGCAGCTTAAAACCATTTCTCTATATGTATTGTTTTCATTTCATTATATGTATTATATTTATATCCCCTATGCTTATCTTTTAGTCCTAATTATGTTAAAATATGTCATAAAATGTGTTGTTATGTCTCAGATTATTACTTTACTATTGCGTTCGCATAGGGGGAATGACATACGTGAATATTCACGGAAAATCTCGGGTACGTTCCAACTTACAAGGAAAATCGCGTTACGACGCATCGTAGGAACGGGACTTGCTCGTAAATTGAGGATCTCCTATATTTACATCTTCCTCACCCCATAGATAGCTATCTCAGACTGAATATATATATGTCCTTTTATTATCTATCTATCTTTTTTGTGTCGGGGTGCATGTTTACGTGTGCATGTGTGTGTGTGTATTCTTGGTGTTTACAAATCCGAGTACAATGTAAATTCAGATGGATGAAAATGACATTAGGAAGCCTGTCGTGCGTTTGTCTTTTCGTATCGAGGGATCTGTTTCAGTTTTTACTTGGGCTCTAACCGCCCCACGCCTTGCAGTAGTCATAAGTACGCAACTATCTCAACCACAAAGTAGGCTTGAAGTGCATATTATTATTATTATTATTATTATTATTATTATTATGAAAAACTTAATGAAAACAAATACGTATGGTATAATATCGTATTTACTTTTCTCTTTCCTTGCCTATTTTTCTCTCTTTATTGTACACTCTTTCTCATACAATATTTCACTCTCCCTCTCGTTTTCTCTCTTTCTCTTTTTCTTTCTTCTTTCACTTGTACTCTCTTTATTGTACATCCTTTCTCATTCAATATTTCACTCTCCCTCTCGTTTTCTCTCTTTCTCTTTTTCTTTCTTCTTTCTCTTGCACTCTCTTTATTGTACACCCTTTCTCATTCAATATTTCACTCTCCCTCTCGTTTTCTCTCTTTCTCTTTTTCTTTCTTCTTTCTCTTGTACTCTATTTATTGTACACCCTTTCTCATTCAATATTTCACTCTCCCTCTCGTTTTCTCTCTTTCTCTTTTTCTTTCTTCTTTCTCTTGCACTCTCTTTATTGTACACCCTTTCTCATTCAATATTTCACTCTCCCTCTCGTTTTCTCTCTTTCTCTTTTTCTTTCTTCTTTCACTTGTACTCTCTTTATTGTACACCCTTTCTCATTCAATATTTCACTCTCCCTCTCATTTTCTCTCTTTCTCTTTTTCTTTCTTCTTTCTCTTGCACTCTCTTTATTGTACACCCTTTCTCATACAATATTTCACTCTCCCTCTCGTTTTCTCTCTTTCTCTTTTTCTTTCTTCTTTCTCTTGTACTCTCTTTATTGTACACCCTTTCTCATTCAATATTTCACTCTCCCTCTCGTTTTCTCTCTTTCTCTTTTCCTTTCTTCTTTCTCTTGTACTCTCTTTATTGTACACTCTTTCTCATACAATATTTCACTCTCCCTCTCGTTTTCTCTCTTTCTCTTTTTCTTTCTTCTTTCTCTTGTACTCTCTTTATTGTACACTCTTTCTCATACATTATTTCACTCTCCCTTTACTTTTCTTTCTTTCTCTTTTTCTTCCTTCCCTCTCTTCTACTTTATTATATACCCTTTCTCATACACTATTTCTCCTTTTCTACTCCGTTTCTCTCTCTCTCTCTCTCTCTCTCTCTCTCTCTCTCTCTTTCTTTATTTTTCTTTCTCTCTCCATTGCTTTCTTCTCTGTTTTTATTTCATACCTTTTTCCCTATATCCGATTTCCTATTTCGAAGAATGATTTTTTTTTTAAATTCAGAGAAAAATTTTATAAGATCAAAATGTGAAAGATGACTTCGATGTTAAACTAATCTTCAAAGAAAAAGAATCTGTCTGCCTGAAAAATCAGCATTGGAAAAGTTGGGTTTTGCCCGGGATTGAACACTGATTTTTGCCACCAATGGGAATACGTAACTATTTCTCCTTGATAAAGGATCTGGTATTTAAATAGTAAGGCACAAAGTTAGGTGTATGGATAGAGAAAAAAAAAAGGAAGACTGTGTTACGCTAATCATCCAATTGGCAAGGAGATCTATACCTTGAACAGCAGCATTTGATCTTCTAAGATTTTATCTAGGCTCCGATACCGACCTCTAGAACAAATGAGAACATTTGTAACTGTATGCAACCTTTTCAACCACAAAAAGCAAACTACCGTGTTAGGCGGGGTGGGGTTCAATTATTATACCCGCTTGGTCATTGTTATTTGGGAAATGACAGTAGGCAGGTTCATTAGTAGTAGTAGTAGTAGTAGTAGTAGTTGTAGTAGTAAGAACACTGCAATGTACGTAGGCGGTTTGCCAACGGAAGGTCGCCAAAGGAATGACGTCACTAACCACTTTGAAGAAATTGATAAAGAGCAAGGTTTGCGGAGAGATATAATATCAATGACTGGATCATATCTCGAGATTCTCTCTCCTCTTCTCTTACCCATCTCCCCTATCTCTCTCTCTCTCTCTCTCTCTCACGCTCTCTCTCTCTTTTCTCTCTATTGTAAACTATTTTTCTCGTACGATTTCTCTCACTCCCCTAACAGTTCTCTTATTCCCTCCATCTTTTTCTTCCTTCTCTTTACTGTACATTTCTCATACACTACTTTTCCCTTTCTCTTTCCTTTTAGTTTACTCTCTCTCTCCCCCCATTTATTTTCTCCACCGTCTCTCTTTTCTTTTCTTTATCGCTCACCCTCTATTATACACCATTTCTCCATTTCTCTTCTCTCTTTCCCTCTCTCTCTCTACCTTTCTTTTTATTGCGCATCCTTTCTTATACACTATTTTTCATTATTTTCCTTTACTTTCACGTACCTTATTTCTCTCTCTATCTTTAGTTTCCTCTCACCTCCTCCTCTCCTTCTATCTCTCTCTATTGCACACCCTTTTTCATATCGTATTTATCCCTTTCTACTCTCTCTCTTTCTCTTCCTCTCTTTTACTCATATACAATCACTCTTTAGGTCTCTCTCACTTTCTTCCCAGTCTATATTGTATACCTTTTTCTTATATCTGATCTCCCTCCCTCTTTCCCTCTACTTTTCTCTCTCTCTCACTTTCTTCCCAGTCTATATTGTATACCTTTTTCTTATATCTGATCTCTCTCCCTCTTTCCCTCTACTTTTCTCTCTCTCTCCTCCTCTCCCTCTCTTTTCTTCTCTCTTTATGATGTACTCTTCACTCTCTCCCTGCCTTTCACCTTCTTTTTGTCAGCCATATTTTTCTTTATATCTCTTCTGCATTCAGTTGTTATTATTTTCTCTATTTCACTGAAGTAATTTAATTCCAAAAGACCCGGATGAAAGGAACGAGCAAGTCGTTCTCGGAAAAGAAAATGTCGTTTTTTTTTTTTTTTTGTCAATTTATATTATTTAATGTTTTTTTTTTTTTGCTCATATTCTGAATACACACTTTTTAAAATAAAATCATGAGTGACATTAACTTTAAAAGGTTACAAGAAACAAGTCTTTTAAAGACCACGAAAGGGAATTTTATAATCACGAGAGAGAAGAAGAAGAAAAAAAACACATTTAAAGAACATTTCATCCAAACTTGATATTTCTTAATACAAGGCAACAGAGTCCAGTACTTTGGAGTTTTAAAGCCTATAAGGCATATTTAAAACCAAATTCTGAGTGAATGCGCGCGTGGCGTAGTGATTACCGACAAAGTAAAGCTCAAACTACAGAGTTCAAATTCCGACGGAAGTCGTTCGGTTCACTTTTGCGCAAATACTTTTTGGAAAAGTATGGATCAATTTTTAGGGCGTCCCACCAACGATAGCATAAATATCAGAGCAGATTGGTTGGCAACCAGTCGCGGCAAAGAAAAACTGTATTAAAAACTGCGGCTGGTAAGGCTGTCCTCTAAAAAAAGCACTACATAATGCCGGGTATCCCATAATACATATATGAATATATATTTTAAGACATTTTTATGTTTATACATCCTTTTTATAGATACAAATATTTAAGTAAAGGCTCTGTTTATAATAAACAGTATTAAACAACATTTATGAATATATATATATATATATATATATATATATATATATATATGAATTTATATATATATGAATATATTAGGTTGGTGCAAAACTAATGACATAATAATGTCGTTTTTTGACATATTTTTTAACGTCAAAAAACGACATTGTTACGTCATTATTTTTGCACCAACCTAATATATATGAATATATATATATATATAGTAGTGGGATATATATAAGTAATGGGACACCCTATAAATATATATATATATATATATATATATATATATATATATATATATATATATATAGGGTGTTTCATAATGATGGGACACATTTAAAAGGCAAGTATGTTAGATTATAAAAATGACACAGAACCAAATACATTTCCTACATAATTGATATACAAGAGTTACATTTCTGAGATGGTCACCACCACGAAGAAAACATGCACGACTTTCGCCCTCTCAATTTAAAACACAGTTTGACTTAGCATATCAACTGGAATGGCTGCTATCTCTCTACGGATGCTTTGTTTTATTTCTACAGCTGTGTTTGAAATAAGCGCCGCCGGTTTTACCGATATTCAATCAAGATCTTTTTTTTATTTTTATTTTTTGGTTTTCGTCTGCATAGAGATAATATTTTGTTAATGTTTGAAATGAAGAGAGTTGGGTTGGGTTTATTTTGTTTTATGGCATATCAACCTCAATTGGTTATTTAATACCGACAATATTTTTAGGATTGGTTTGTTTGTTTGTTTAACGGTATATCAACTCCATATTTATCATTTCATGCTGAAATTTAATTTTCTTGGTAGCATTCATAATTTCTTTTACAAAAATGTATTACTGGTAAATTTTTCTTTAATGTATTTTTGCTATTTTAACTATAAAATCTATTTCTATACTTTCATAGTATTGACTCCAGTTTAAGGGTTAACTATTTGCCGATAGCTGTGTCCCTAACGGTTGCTACTACCTCGGACCTGGACATAGGAACAACAACAATTAAGGTGGTAGCACGCTTCTCAATCAGAGTCCTTGCTGCCGGTTGTAGTTTATCGTCATACCGAGGACGAAAATGAAGAGGTAAATGAGTCACCGTCAATGCAAACCAGTGACTAAACCTCATAGCTCTGATCTTTTAGTCTTGTGCTCTATATGACACGAAAATCGTGATTATTTTTGCTTATCTACTTAAAGTCTACATTGTCCTCTTATTTTTCTACGCTGGAAAAGACACCCTTTTCATGATTACACACACTTACATATCACGCACACAAACACACACACATACACACACACATCTCGCCAGAGTGCATCTTGCAAATTTACAAATCTACCATTGACCCATAAATTTTATACTGTTGCCATATCTGGTCTGGTGCACTTGCTATTCATCTTGAAGTTCTTGATAAAATCCATAGAAAGAAACTGCTATGCAATCAATCCTGACTTGGTATCCCGACTTCAGTTACTTTCTCACCGACGTGACGTGGCTTCCCTCTGTCTTTTCTATAAATATTTTCATGGCAACTTCTCTGACGATCTTTTTTCCCTATTGCCCCGACTACATGAATTTAAGTGTGCTACTAGATTGGCATCTAGGTCCCACATGTTTACTCTTGAAATAGCGAAATCCAACCGTCACTTCTCCAACAGTTTCTTTTCTCACACTTCCCGCCTGTGGAACTCCCTTCCGTTTACTAGCTTCCCTGATAACTACAATCTTCAACGATTTAAATGTAACGTCAATCGGCATCTTCTATCCCCTTGAATTCTTTTCATCTTTTGTCCTTTCCTCAATCCTCTTTATACTCAGTGTTTTCTCTACTTTAACTTCCCTTCTTGATTAGGGGCAAATGATTAATATATATATATATATATATATATATATATATATATATATATATATATATATATATATATATATATAATGTAATGGATTAAGTCCGACAATTATTTAATATATTTTCTGTTTTCCGTTATTTATTTAGAGATATAATGTATGTAAGTAAATGCTTTGTTTTTAATTAAACAGTATCAATTACATTTACCAGCCTGAATGTTCGAGAAATTTCGTAGAAACTATGCATTGTCTGACAGGAATCAAACCAGATACGTCTCTGTAACTGACTGGTATAGCACGTCAGGTCACATTAAGGTTTCCGTATAGGAATACAGGTTCGATTCGTGTTGGAGAACACATATTTTCTACGAAATTTTTCGAATATGCAAGCCAGTAAATGTAATTAATAATGTTTAATTAAAAACAAAGCATTTACTTAAATACATTATATCTATCAAAAATAATTAAATACATTGTATCTATAAAAAAAATAACAGAATATATATATATATATATATATATATATATATATATATAGAGAGAGAGAGAGAGAGAGATCAGTGTCAAGACCGTTAATGGTTATAAGAGAAATATGAGAAAATGATAAAATCAGCAAATAACGAAGCATTTAAAATTTATTTGAATTATGACCATATCACGTTGAAACACCGTTCCCGTACAATCACCTCCTCTCCTCACCTCCAGCTATGGGTTAATAAGTAAAACTTACATTATTCTCCGCCTCCCAAAAAATATTCTTACAATCTAAAATCGTCTTTTGAATTTAAATAACCTGAAAATGGTTGTTAAGCCGTAGAAAACGAATCAATCATACACAGGCACATCTATTGAATTTCGTTACATTCTCATGAATATAAATGTATACAAAATACCTTTGCTACAAAGTGAGGGATCAGTTTATATATTGGTTGGAATATAGAACTGATCCTCCATTTTATATCCAAATAATAATTTTCCTCTTTGTTTATCGAATTCTGATTGCGTATGAATCTACCGTTTCTCCCCCAGCTATGGGTTTATTAGTAAGACTTGTATCACTTAATCATTATTATCTCCTACCACAAAAAAAAAATAATAATAATATAATCTAAAATATTTTCTGGCTTTAAATAACTTGCAAAGGGTTGATAAACCGTAGATATGAATCAATCAATCATAAAAGTTTATTTATGAATTAAGTTCTTTGTTCCGTTTTCGCAAATATGTCGATCCGTTTCTTGTTAAAAGTATCAGTAACGCGTTCTATCTTTATCGACTTCAAAAATATTTTCTTTATTCATGGAAATGAAAACCAAATTAATCTATCTTCATCTTGAGAACAAGAAGCCACAGCTAACTTCGCAGCTTTTTTTTTTTTTATTTTTCTCGTTTATTCATCCTTAATCTCTCATCTTTCTGTCATTTGAGTCTTCCACGTTCTCTGTGCTTGTGCAAAGAATTGGCAAAAGACTGATAGACAGAAGCAGGGGTCTTCTCTGCTTACACTACTAATGACCCTTGTTCAAAATCTATCCGAAGAAATAAACGAATGGGAGATCATAAAAATGATTACGAATACAAAAACGATATTAAATAATTCATTATTTATTACAAAATAATTATTTTTCCTAGAAAAATCTCAGGCATGCAATGCATTCATTGCATAGATGGACTCTTCACTACTGAAGATATATATATATATATATATATAATTTTATAAGTAAAAGGTTTGTCACTTAGCTGAGAATCCGTCCGTCCACTCGTCAGTGCATATATATATATATATATATATATATATATATATATATATATATATATATATATATATATATATTTTAATTTCAATAAAGGTGCAATTAATTTACAAATTCATGAATTATTCATACATAAAACAAATACAAAGGTTAATGATTTAAATAGCGAGAAATCCATCTTTGCGAACAATTCAAATAATATACAAAAACCCCGAACCTGTTTATGAATGAAAAGATCCTGTTTTATAAATTTCAGTTGCAATAGGTCTTTTTTATTTTACACACTTTCGTCTGTTCCTACAGACATCCTCAGGTATGAAATAGATTGTGTTCTTGTTTTTACTCTCAGTGGACAACGAAAACAGGGTTGTAATCCGAAAAATGCTATGAGAAATGTGTTCGGGGTTTTTGTATATTATTTGAATTGTTCGCGAAGATGGATTTCTCGCCATTTAAATCATTAACCTTTGTATTTGTTTTATGTATGAATAATTCATGAATTTGTATATATATATATATATATATATATATATATATATATATATATATATATATATATATATATATATATATATATGTATATATATATATATATATATATATATATATATACATATACAGGCTGGCAATAAAGTCACTATACAGTTACAATAACAATTAAAACAAAGCAATTAATCATCAGTTAAATTTATTATTAAAATGGTTCTGGTTAGTAACAATAAAATGCTATGGTAAACAACAGTGAATTATTAATAATTACCGATACTGTTCGAATTGCAAGCTACCTGCTTCAATGCTTTCCTTTTTTTATTATAATTAAGCGTATAGTGACTTTATTACCAACCTTTATATATATATATATATATATATATATATATATATATATATATAGAGAGAGAGAGAGAGAGAGAGAGAGAGAGTGAGAGAGCAAGAGGAAGTGAGGGTGGACATAATATATGATATACTGTGTATAGTTATAAAGTTGAGACAATAATGCTGCATAGTTTCTCTGATGCGCGTTATTATTTACGATAGAAATATGAGAAAATTTAGGAAATCAATAAATAATGGCGTATTCCAAACTTATTTATGAGTTAATTCAGTTCTTTGTTTCGCTTTGGCAAATTCGTCGATCCGCTTCTTGTAAAAAGTATCAGTAACGCGTTCTTTAGCGACTTCAAAAGATCTTTCTTTATTCATGGAAATGAAAACCAAATTAATCTATCTTCATCTTGAGAACAAGAAGCCACAGCTAACTTCGCCGTTTTTTTTTTTTTGTTTGTTTGTTTTTTTTCCCCCTGTTTATTCATCCTTAATCTCTCATCTTTCTGTCACTTGAGTCTTCCACGTTCTCTGTGCCTGTGCAAACAATTGGCAAAAGACTGATAGACAGAAGCAGGGGTCTTCTCTGCTTACACTACTCTACTAATGCCCCTTGTTCACAATTTATCCGAAGAAATAAACGAATGGGAGATCATAAAAATGATTACGAATGCAAAAACGATAGAAAAAAATAATTAACTATCTATTCATGGAAATGAAAACCAAATTACCCAGTCTGTCTTCACGCTGAGAACGAGGAGCCACAGCTGATTCCAGAATATATTTTTATTTTTTTTTTTTTGTTTACTTACCTCCCTCACTCAAACTTTAACCTTCAAAGTACTTTCACTCTCTTCTTCCACGTTCTCTGTACCCGTGCATACATTTGGCGCGCTACTGGTCTTCTCCGCTTACACTTCTCTACTAATGTCCGGTGTTCAAAATTTATCTTAAGAAGTGAAGGAATGGAAGATTATAAAAATTATATAATTATTAAAAATTATATATATATATATATATATATATATATATATATATATATATATATATATAGTTTTATGGTATTCTATATTTATGGGCTAAAGTGCTCAAACTTGGGGATAGAGAGTATGATAAAGCTTTGGCCTGAAGATTGCGTTTAAGCATGAAACAGACTGTCACCGCTATGTGTTGCCCTCAATGTTCACTATATATATATATATATATATATATATATATATATATATACCCACATATATGTGTGTGTGTGTGTGTGACGTACGGTGGCTGTTAATAATTAAGTATAACCGAAGACTTCAATGTTAAAATAGAACAGTATTTAATTACAAATGCAAAGAAATACTTAAAAAGAACAAAGAATTATAAGTCAACAAAAGATAATTAACCATTTCAGTAAATACCTTGTTAGTAGAGCGGTAGTTACTCATTTTCTTTCTATATGACTGGAGTTAAGCTTCAAGATAGGGCATCTGACGTTGACCTGTTTAACAGGTGTAATATTGGAGGAATCGAGACTTTTATCATACAGTCTCAGTTACGGTGGACTGGTCATGTCTTGAGAAAGTCTGATGACAGGATACCCAAGATCCTAATGTACAGCCATTTACATCAGGGCTACAGGAATGTAGGACGCCCATGGTTAAGATACAAAGACAAGCTGAAAAGCAACTTGTCAGCTGTCAATATAACACTTTTTGAGCGCTTAGCCTTGGAGCGGGTAGAATGGAGAACAGTTTTCAATCTCCTTGTCTGAATCATCTTCAAGAAGCGAGAGCATGATCTAAAAGGTCAGCTAATCTAACAGTGATCTCATCTCACAATCCTCACTCTTGCTCCATATGTGGCCTCCCTTGTAAATCAATAGCGGGTCTTAAGTGCCACTTAAGATTATCGCACAAAATTTCATAACATCTCCAGTTGCCTTGATCTATCCACTACCCTCCTCCTCATCCTTTCTTCTATCACTCCTATCTGATCTTGCTCTAAATTTTCTGTAACCCCTTGCGTCCTAGTGGCTTCCCGCCTTGCTTGGGGTGAAATGCTTTAAAAAAAAAACGGAATCAATTAAGCTGTCAGATCCTCGTGCGCCGAAACCAACGGGAGAGTCCATTGTATATATATATATATATATATATATACGAAGCTAAGTCAAATATTATACGCACTTTCGCCATAACTTTTCTTTAGGTTAGCCACACTGCCTTCTGCTCATGAGTGCTTATATCTGGTACCATTATGGTTCATATGATCGAAATTTGAGCGTGATCGCGCCAGTTTTCTTGCTACTGTTCTAGTATGAACATGGCCGCATATATATATATATATATATATATATATATATATATATATATATCGACTTGGCGTATTGGTTAACAAGTTTGTCTCGCTAGATCAATTACCACTGAGCAGTGAATTAGATCCTCACTGCTCCTTAATCTCGGTCTTGTGTCACTCCTAAGCTATGCTTAGTAAAGCACTATATGTGTCTACATGCATATATATATATATATATATATATATATATATATATATATATATATATATATATATATATATCATTTCGTTGTTGGAAGTGCTATCTGATGAGCCGGCGTCCTTTTAAAAGGACTCTGGTGAAATAAATTATTATAATGGTACCTTAAAGTGGTCTGTTTTTCTTTTAAATATATATATATATATATATATATATATATATACACATACATATGATTTTTATTCCTCCTTTGTATTAATTTCATTTTCCTGTCTATTTATACAGCAAGTCTTTCATGATATATGTATAAATTTGTATGAGTATGTTTCAGCTGTTTTATATAGTCATGTTTGCCTGAATGTGTGTGGTACGTTCTCTGCGCATGCGTGTCACACCCTCGTCATAAAAACCACGAAGTGACTCATTAGAATTCACTCACCGACTTACATTTACTGCAACCCTAGCAAACATTCCTCTTCGTCGGAATTGCTATAACACTGATAATAAGCCATTCCACACGACTTTTTAGAAATTTTATTTAGAATCTTGAAGGAAAAAATGTTTAGCCCTTATGAACCCGCTTAAATATGATCACCTTCGTCTTTGTAACCAAGAATCGACACCGATGCCTGGATGTTTTTTCTTTTAAATCTTGGCCTTATTTATTCCTAATGTTTTCTTTATACAAGTCTCAATAACCACTCAAGGTAGTGTGTTACTGAAGAGGAGCAGTTTATGTTTAGAAAAGATAACGGTTAATCCTAGACTTGAGCCAGTTAAGAGTGTATTAGTCGAGAAAGCATCCTCTTGGGAGTCGGTACCACAAAATCTAGCTAATGATCTGGGCACGAAATTAGGATATTATGAGGATGTATTATGTTATCTTAACTAATTTTCATTGAGTACGACACAATAAGTCACCTAGAATGAATCAGTCTATGAGGAGTGACATCCCTGCAGCCATAATTTTTTTTTCTAAACAAATTCTAGTCGAATTCATTACATTCATTTATGTACTAATAACCTTGGAAAAGGTATGAATCCATCTCTTCGCCCAAGATATGGGTAAATAGTAGAACAGGTTGAGGCCTTGGGTGGCTACTGGTCTAGAAGAAGGAAAACTCTGAATTCAAAACCTGAGGAGGGTTGTTTGAATGACATAGCAGGTCTTAGCCTTTAAATTTAGGACTGGTGGAACTAAGGAATGTATTTCATCTGAACACTTTCCTTGGAAAAAGCGATAGAGCTGCGAGAGATTTGCATCTCGGAGAAAGGGATGTTGGAAAATAATTCATCACCCACAAAGACGCGGAGACGCTTTTTGGACACTGGGTAGCTCCTATCCATATATGGCCGTAGTGCTCCATTTTTTTTTTTCGGACTAATCTGGCTTTTGTAAAGGATTCAGGTACTGACTAGGGCAGTACAGGGAGTCGGCCATTTTCCCAGCATCTTTATAGAACATTCATACTCTGCCCAATTGCCAAAACAAACTTACGTGAAGAGATGGTCTATGCGGATGATATAGACTTTCTGTCAGCCAATGAAAGGAGGAAGCGTGTAATTTAAAATACGGCTGAGTATTCCTGACTAGAAAACCTGAAGATAAACCAGGAAAAAAACGATAATATAGAATGGAAGAGATAAAATAGTTTGGTTGTTTTTGTTTAGTGGCGTATCAACAACTCTATGAATTACTTAATGCCGAAATCTAAATATTTTGAACGCCATTTTATGGCTTGAACTACACACATTTTGAACGGAATTTTAGCCATCCAACTAAAGATTGTTTGTATATACATTCAGGGCAAATGTATGTTTTATAGATATATAGTTTGTAGACGATCCATTGTAGGGGTTATATGTTTTGCCAAACATTTGAACTCATTTGGGGTATGACTCCTCTGCAGTTCGAATTCCAGTCAAACCCATTACATTCATTTACGTTCTAATACCTTTGAGAAAAGTATGAATCCTCTTCTTCTCCTCAACTTCTTCTCCCAGCTATGGGTAAATAGCAGGACAGACCGTGTTCTGTAGTCTTGAGTGGTAACTGGTCTAGGAGAAGGACAACTCTGAATTCAAAACCTGCGGAGGGTCGTTTGGGGACCCTGTGGCACGTAGTGCTCCAGGTCTCTGTAATCGGCCCTTCAAAAAGTGTGGATGGTCCTGCACGAAACCTTCACCACTATAAACAAATCTCATGTGCTGTTGTCGGGCTGTCGGTTTCCTAGGAACTGATCTACTTGACCCTCATACGTCGAACTCGACGGAAGAGTCGAGTATATATATAGGCCGAGTTGTTACGCAGAAAGAAATGGCAAACTACTGTGGGAAAAAAATCTGCCTCGTCAGTTATGTATCGAAAGATACATGATCGCCTAAGCGTTTTGTCATGAATGGCCAATAACTGACTGAGTCATTACATTCACTTATGTGTTAATACCCTTGAGAAAGGTATGAATCTTCTACTTCTCTCCTCAATGATGGGGAAATAGACAAAAATTGTATATATTATTTAATGAAATATGCATTAATGAAAAAATGCTGCCGAAATACCCACAACATATATATATATATGTATGTGTGAGTGTGTGTGTATTTATGTGTGTGTGAGACTGTGTGTGCGTATGTGTGTGTGTGTGTGTGTGTGTGTGTGTGCTAAGAGTTGGTGAAACCATTTCAACTCACTGCTCTAAATTTGTCCAAATGAAAAAAACCTAAGAGTTGTATTTGAAAGGGTCTCTTGGTCCGACTGAGAACTTTTCAACACCCGTCATATATATATATATATATATATATGTGTGTGTGTGTGTGTGTGTGTGTGTATGTGTATGCGTGTATGTGAGTGTGTGCGCGCGCGTGTGCTAAGAGTTGGTGAAAGCATTTCAACTTACTGCCCTAAATTTGTCCAAATGAAAAAATATGACTTGTATTTGGAAGGGTCTCTTGGTCTGGCTGAGAACTTTTGAAGACCCATATATATATATATGTGTGTGTGCACGCGTGTGTGCACGCGTGTGTGCTAAGAATTGGTGAAACCATTTCAACTCACTGCCCTAAATTTGGCCAAATGAAAAAACAAAAGACTTGTATTTAGAAGAGTCTCTTAATCTGGCTGAGAACTTTTCAACACCCGTCATATATATATATATATATATATATATATATATGTGTGTGTGTGTGTGTGTGTGTGTGTGTGTGTGTGTGTGTGACACATACTCATCTAATATATATGTTTCTTAATTACTAGAATCGCTGAGACTGAATTTAATTTCTCCATTTTCGAAAGCACTTCTTGTTTCATTGATTACTTCCTAAAGCCGAGTGTGCTGGAAAATTGTGAAAAAGCTCAGTAAACCTTGGTATGTAATCCGCAAACAGAAAAACACTTTCCCGCGAAATTGGTTTCTGTTCATCCGCCATTGGTAAATAAGTCTCTCAAAATGGCGCCTCATTCTATTCGATACATAGCGTCCTTGATCTGCAGATTGATTGGCCCGATTGTTCATTCAAACTTGTTTTCTGTTGGCAAGGTTATTCGTTCTTGCCCGACTTATTACAGATTAGGAACAGAAGTCCGTTAGCATAATTTCCATCGTCACCATTACTCATGTGGTAAAAATAACGCAATCAGAAACTAAATATATTGTTGGAAACCGGAAGTTAATATTTATCTGTAGGTTCGCTTAAATTAACCGTGTCTCCCCTAACCAGAATTCGGTAGAAAATTTAAATCATTTCGAAATAAATTAATTCAATGTTTTCGCGGATTAACAATATAATGATAATAACGAGAATTTTTTTTATATATATTATCAAATGTCAGGGGGCAATTTTACGCCATATTGATTGCATGAAACCAGCCTTAATCGTTAAAAAAAAAAAAACAATATTTTTAGAGTCTGACAAATCGGATTGTGATTTAAGGAATACAAATCTATAAAATATACTATTATTACTATTTCCTTTGATTTCTGTTGTATACATATTTTCCTTTCCAACCGGAGACCTAAGGTCAGAAAAGACATCATGACATTTTTCCACTACACAATTTTTGGTGAAAAAAAACTAAGATCGCGCACATTTTATATCGATAAAGCTCTCCGTAATGTGTGAGCTGTACTTTTGAGTACAATTTTTTTGTATTTCTTTATGGTATGGCTACCAGGGATCCCTTCAATGAATCTATCTATTCCTTTCAAATCAGACTGAGGGCTCCAATGTCTTCAAGTGCCACATTTATTATTATTATTATTAATAATAATAATAATAATAATAATAATAATAATAATAATAATAATAATATTATTATTATTAATATGAACATTATCATTAATATTATTATTATCAATATTAATATGATTATTATTACTATTATTATTATTAATTTTGATAAGTGTATACCAGGTACATACATCACAGTCAAATGTGCGCAATATGGCGACAGATTTTTTATAAAAGCAATGCATAACCTTGAAGATGTGGCCAAGTTAAAAAATGCCTTCCTGTCGGGTAACTCAGTCTCTTCAGAGGGTCTCCGATTGAGTGTGTTCCCAAGTATCTAGATGTGGCCAGCAAATCGATTTGGCTGTTTCATTAAAAAATTAATAATCTCGATACCCCTTCATGTTGCTCCCCCTCCAAAACTTCTTATGCCCATATTATGCCCAAGAGATGCACATGGCATCAGTCCGGAGCATATTTTTATATACTAATCTCTTCAGATTGAATGTTCATAATAAATAGCCATTTCGATCTGAAGAGATGACTATATAGAAATATTCACGAAATAAATTATAACCGAAATGAATCTTTAAGGTTTTCTTAATGATTTATTATTAATATATATATATATATATAAGGCTCAAACACTAATATTCCATGGTTATGATTTATTACATTGGAATAGTAATCACGAAGTATGACGACTGTCTTGGTGACAAAGAATTCAAAGCCTTCTTTAACAATACAAAAACGGACAGCAGCTTTGAAGGATTTTAGTTTATTCATAATGTTATGCATGTTTTTTTCTACTTTAATAAATGTTTACATTTTAAGCTAAAATAAAAATAATAATTCAAGTAATAATTCTTTTGGCGGGGCGGGGCTTAATCAGCCGATCTGGAAAACATAAACGGTTGTCTCGATCAGCTGCACATCTTATAAACGTAAACAATGGAAAATATGCACATTCTCTATGTTTGTATTTTATAATACGATACAAATATGTGGATAATATGTGCATTATTATTGGATACAGTTAAGTAAAACATTAGTTTGATCAAAATCATGTTTATATTAAATACAGCTGTGCCTTTTTCACAACAGTAAATGGATATACAGTTTGGCCAACGGAGTAAAAAAAAACAACAGTACGCTAATTTTATATCTCGTGTATGATGCGACCCCATCTTTACTTACTTTAAACTTAATTCAAAAACGAAGAATTTGCGGACATATGTTTATATCGACTTTTGACCTTGTTCTGGTGTGATAACCCCCCCCCCCACAAAAGTTTGTAAAAGTATTTTTGATACACACTATATATATATATTTTTTTTATTTTTGAATCTGCAATAACTTCCTGCGACGTTGTTTTATTGTTGTTGTTGTTGTTCTTCTTCTTCTTCTTCTTCTTCTTCTTCTTCTTCTCCTTCTTCTTCTTCTTCTTCTTCTTCTTCTTCTTCTTCCCGATACTATTTATTTAATCTTACTTATCGCGGTGGCAGCAATTCCTGCTTTTGCATCTCTTACTGAAGTCATTAAAGATGGCCGCCAGCCTATATTGCATTTTAAGATCGACTATTTAGGAGGCATCTAGAAAAAAGGCCAATTCATTGTCAATCCAACACTTGTGGGACAAAGAAAAGAAAGAAACGTATAGCTAATGACTTCTGATTTGTTATTGCTTTTATGTTGTCACAGTAAATTCTAATATGCCTAGTCGTGTAGCTCAAATTCTGTAAGTGATTGCTGTAAACGTAATCAGGTCGCATAATTTATGAGTACGTATAAATAATCATGTGACCTGATTGCGTTTAAAATGATTTATGTATATGTATGCATAAATCATGTGACCTGATTACGTTTACAGCGATCACTTTTAGACTTTAAGGTACCCTACTAGATGTATTAAAATTAGCTGTGACAACATTGAACAACATAAAATATTATGTGGCTGTAGTCATGAGAACCGTGTAAAATTCACCTAACGCTCGGGGGGTCAGCGATCGTCAGTGTCAACCCAAGTGTTAACAACATTTTCGCTCTTCTATGCACTCAAAGCTGGACAGACGAAGTTAATTCCTTGGTTGACTGAAGAAGAAAGACAATCCTTAATGTATACTCTCAACTCCAACCAGCCTTTCACATAAAACGAGAACTCTCCAAACCGCAAAATCTAAAGATATACAAGTTGTAATTTCGACAGTCTTACCTTTCAGCCACTGGCTGAAGAAAAAGAAACAATGTTGTTATATCGATGTTTCAAAAGCCTATTTTTTAGGATTGGTAGCGTGACTTACTGTTTCGTAACACGCTTTTATTACACATTTGTACGAGTTGGGCCAGTGTGTATTTCAACGCGGAATAGACTAGGATCATGTGACGAACGTAAAGAAAAATGGATGCACTGGTGTGTATCAAATGGCCAAGTTATAACACCTGGTTTGAAAAGCACCTGAGATGTTTGTGAATGTTTAAATGCCAGGCACGAGACACGAAACATCGGATAAGTGACTTAGGTATCAACATATGATTTCAAAATGCAATTTCGCGCTCTAAAGCATTCCCAAGAAAATAAAGGCAAAATGAAAAAGATCAAGGAAGACAGCAACACGAAAAACAATGCAACAGTTTCATTTGCAAGCAAACAGGTGCAAAAAAAAAAACAAACAAGCATAAACCAATAGAAAAGATAGATAACTCAAAAAGGAACACCTTCAGGGAAGCTCAGGTGGGCATCAAAAAAAAAGAAGTCACTTCATGAAAAGAAAGAGAAAAAAAATGGCAGGTGAAATTCTCGATCCATATAATATAATAAACAGCTAGAAATGTGAGAAATTTACACTATTTACATTATTCGGACTATTGTCCTCACATTTGTCGCCATATTTATTACAACGTTTCGGCCTTTCAGTATCTGTCTATATTTCTGAGATGAGGTATTATGTACATTATTAACATTATTCAGACTATTGTCCTCATCTTTGTCGCCATATTTATTACAACGTCTCGGTCTTTCAGTATTTGTCTATATTTCTGAGATGAGGTATTATGTACATTATTTACATTATTCGGACTATTATCCTCATCTTTGTCGCCATATTTATTACAACGTTTAGGTCTTTCAGTATCTGTCTATATTTCTGAGATGAGGTATTATGTATATTATTTACATTATTCGGACTATTGTCCTCATCTTTGTCGCCATATTTATTACAACGTTTCGGCCTTTCAGTATCTGTCTATATTTCTGAGATGAGGTATTATGTACATTATTAACATTATTCAGACTATTGTCCTCATCTTTGTCGCCATATTTATTACAACGTTTCGGCCTTTCAGTATCTGTCTATATTTCTGAGATGAGGTATTATGTACATTATTTACATTATTCGGACTATTATCCTCATCTTTGTCGCCATATTTATTACAACGTTTAGGTCTTTCAGTATCTGTCTATATTTCTGAGATGAGGTATTATGTATATTATTTACATTATTCGGACTATTGTCCTCATCTTTGTCGCCATATTTATTACAACGTTTCGGCCTTTCAGTATCTGTCTATATTTCTGAGATGAGGTATTATGTACATTATTAACATTATTCAGACTATTGTCCTCATCTTTGTCGCCATATTTATTACAACGTTTAGGTCTTTCAGTATCTGTCTATATTTCTGAGATGAGGTATTATGTACATTATTTACATTATTCGGACTATTGTCCTCATCTTTGTCGCCATATTTATTACAACGTTTCGGCCTTTCAGTATCTGTCTATATTTCTGAGATGAGGTATTATGTACATTATTTACACTATTCGGACTATTGTCCTCATCTTTGTCGCCATATTTATTACAACGTTTCAGCCTTTCAGTATCTGTCTATATTTCTGAGATGAGGTATTATGTACATTATTTACATTATTCGGACTATTATCCTCATCTTTGTCGCCATATTTATTACAACGTTTCAGCCTTTCAGTATCTGTCTATATTTCTGAGATGAGGTATTATGTACATTATTTACATTATTCGGACTATTGTCCTCATCTTTGTCGCCATATTTATTACGTTTCAGCCTTTCAGTATCTGTCTATATTTCTGAGATGAGGTATTATGTACATTATTTACATTATTCGGACTATTATCCTCATCTTTGTCGCCATATTTATTACAACGTTTCAGCCTTTCAGTATCTGTCTATATTTCTGAGATGAGGTATTATGTACATTATTTACATTATTCGGACTATTATCCTTATCTTTGTCGCCATATTTATTACAACGTTTCAGCCTTTCAGTATCTGTCTATATTTCTGAGATGAGGTATTATGTACATTATTTACATTATTCGGACTATTATCCTCATCTTTGTCGCCATATTTATTACAACGTTTCGGCCTTTCAGTATCTGTCTATATTTCTGAGATGAGGTATTATGTACATTATTTGCATTATTCGGACTATTGTCCTCATCTTTGTCGCCATATTTATTACAACGTTTCAGCCTTTCAGTATCTGTCTATATTTCTGAGATGAGGTATTATGTACATTATTTACATTATTCGGACTATTATCCTCATCTTTGCCGCCATCTTTATTACAACGTTCCGGCCTTTCAGTATCTGTGTATATTTCTGAGATGAGGTATTATGTACACTATTTACATTATTCGGACTATTATCCTCATCTTTGTCGCCATATTTATTACAACGTTTCAGCCTTTCAGTATCTGTCTATATTTCTGAGATGAGGTATTATGTACATTATTAACATTATTCGGACTATTGTCCTCATCTTTGTCGCCATCTTTATTACAACGTTCCGGCCTTTCAGTATCTGTGTATATTTCTGAGATGAGGTATTATGTACACTATTTACATTATTCGGACTATTATCCTCATCTTTGTCGCCATATTTATTACAACGTTTCAGCCTTTCAGTATCTGTCTATATTTCTGAGATGAGGTATTATGTACATTATTTACATTATTCGGACTATTATCCTCATCTTTGTCGCCATATTTATTACAACGTTTCAGCCTTTCAGTATCTGTCTATATTTCTGAGATGAGGTATTATGTACATTATTTACATTATTCGGACTATTATCCTCATCTTTGTCGCCATATTTATTACAACGTTTCGGCCTTTCAGTATCTGTCTATATTTCTGAGATGAGGTATTATGTACATTATTTACATTATTCGGACTATTATCCTCATCTTTGTCGCCATATTTATTACAACGTTTCGGCCTTTCAGTATCTGTCTATATTTCTGAGATGAGGTATTATGTACATTATTTACATTATTCGGGCTATTATCCTCATCTTTGTCGCCATATTTATTACAACGTTTCAGCCTTTCAGTATCTGTCTATATTTCTGATATGAGGTATTATGTACATTATTTGCATTATTCGGACTATTATCCTCATCTTTGTCGCCATATTTATTACAACGTTTCGGCCTTTCAGTATCTGTCTATATTTCTGAGATGAGGTATTATGTACATTATTTACATTATTCGGACTATTATCCTCATCTTTGTCGCCATATTTATTACAACGTTTCGGCCTTTCAGTATCTGTCTATATTTCTGAGATGAGGTATTATGTACATTATTTACATTATTCGGACTATTATCCTCATCTTTGTCGCCATATTTATTACAACGTTTCGGCCTTTCAGTATCTGTCTATATTTCTGAGATGAGGTATTATGTACATTATTTACATTATTCGGACTATTGTCCTCATCTTTGTCGCCATATTTATTACAACGTTTCGGCCTTTCAGTATCTGTCTATATTTCTGAGATGAGGTATTATGTACATTATTTACATTATTCGGACTATTATCCTCATCTTTGTCGCCATATTTATTACAACGTTTCGACCTTTCAGTATCTGTCTATATTTCTGAGATGAGGTATTATGTACATTATTTCCATTATTCAGACTATTGTCCTCACCTTTGTCGCCATATTTATTACAACGTTTAGGTCTTTCAGTATCTGTGTATATTTCTGAGATGAGGTATTATGTACATTATTTACATTATTCAGACTATTGTCCTCACCTTTGTCGCCATATTTATTACAACGTTTAGGTCTTTCAGTATCTGTGTATATTTCTGAGATGAGGTATTATGTACATTATTTACATTATTCAGACTATTGTCCTCACCTTTGTCGCCATATTTATTACAACGTTTAGGTCTTTCAGTATCTGTGTATATTTCTGAGATGAGGTATTATGTACATTATTTACATTATTCAGACTATTGTCCTCACCTTTGTCGCCATATTTATTACAACGTTTCGGCCTTTCAGTATCTGTCTATATTTCTGAGATGTGGTATTATGTACATTATTTACATTATTCGGACTATTGTCCTCACCTTTGTCGCCATATTTATTACAACGTTTAGGTCTTTCAGTATCTGTGTATATTTCTGAGATGAGGTATTATGTACATTATTTACATTATTCAGACTATTGTCCTCACCTTTGTCGCCATATTTATTACAACGTTTCGGCCTTTCAGTATCTGTCTATATTTCTGAGATGTGGTATTATGTACATTATTTACATTATTCAGACTATTGTCCTCACCTTTTTCGCCATATTTATTACAACGTTTAGGTCTTTCAGTATCTGTCTATATTTCTGAGATGAGGTATTATGTACATTATTTACATTATTCAGACTATTGTCCTCACCTTTGTCGCCATATTTATTACAACGTTTCGGCCTTTCAGTATCTGTCTATATTTCTGAGATGAGGTATTATGTACATTATTTACATTATTCGGACTATTGTCCTCACCTTTGTCGCCATATTTATTACAACGTTTAGGTCTTTCAGTATCTGTGTATATTTCTGAGATGAGGTATTATGTACATTATTTACATTATTCAGACTATTGTCCTCACCTTTGTCGCCATATTTATTACAACGTTTCGGCCTTTCAGTATCTCTCTATATTTCTGAGATGAGGTATTATGTACATTATTTACATTATTCGGACTATTGTCCTCACCTTTGTCGCCATATTTATTACAACGTTTCGCCCTTTCAGTATCTGTCAATATTTCTGAGATGAGGTATTATGTACATTATTAACATTATTCAGTCTATTGTCCTCATCTTTGTCGCCATATTTATTACAACGTTTAGGTCTTTCAGTATCTGTCTATATTTCTGAGATGAGGTATTATGTACATTATTTACATTATTCTGACTATTATCCTCATCTTTGTCGCCATATTTATTACAACGTTTAGGTCTTTCAGTATCTGTCTATATTTCTGAGATGAGGTATTATGTACATTATTAACATTATTCAGACTATTGTCCTCATCTTTGTCGCCATATTTATTACAACGTTTAGGTCTTTCAGTATCTGTCTATATTTCTGAGATGAGGTATTATGTACATTATTTACATTGTTCGGACTATTGTCCTCATCTTTGTCGTCATATTTATTACAACGTTTAGGTCTTTCAGTGTCTGTCTATATTTCTGAGATGAGGTATTATGTACATTATTAACATTATTCAGACTATTGTCCTCATCTTTGTCGCCATATTTATTACAACGTTTCGGCCTTTCAGTATCTGTCTATATTTCTGAGATGAGGTATTATGTACATTATTTACATTATTCGGACTATTGTCCTCACCTTTGTCGCCATATTTATTACAACGTTTAGGTCTTTCAGCATCTGTGTATATTTCTGAGATGAGGTATTATGTACATTATTTACATTATTCAGACTATTGTCCTCACCTTTGTCGCCATATTTATTACAACGTTTCGGCCTTTCAGTATCTGTCTATATTTCTGAGATGAGGTATTATGTACATTATTTACATTATTCAGACTATTGTCCTCATCTTTGTCGCCATATTTATTACAACGTTTCGGCCTTTCAGTATCTGTGTATATTTCTGAGATGAGGTATTATGTACACTATTTACATTATTCGGACTATTGTCCTCATCTTTGTCGCCATATTTATTACAACGTTTCGGCCTAATGTACATAATACCTCAGATACTGAA
The DNA here is from genome assembly GCA_963932145.1 of Acanthosepion lycidas. Taxonomy (NCBI): domain Eukaryota; kingdom Metazoa; phylum Mollusca; class Cephalopoda; order Sepiida; family Sepiidae; genus Acanthosepion; species Acanthosepion lycidas. The sequence goes on from OZ010604.1 coordinate 46,490,572, forward strand.
AGACCTAAACGTTGTAATAAATATGGCGACAAAGATGAGGACAATAGTCTGAATAATGTAGATAGTGTACATAATTCCTCATCTCCGAAATATAGACAGATACAAAAGTGAAAAACTTGGTAAATAAATTTAGCGCCTTACCATACGACAATAGTTAACATGCTATTTTATTTGCCCATTGCTATATGACCCATACTTGTTGTCTTGTGCCAAAATTAAATAAAACTTGAAACATAAATTGAGCGTCACGATGTGAAGTAAAAATTACTCTGGTTGAACATTACGGCTGCGTAGTTACTTTAATCTTTACTGGGTTTGCTATGCATGTAGATCTGTGTAAAACTTTAGCTACGTTTATTGAATGACAACCCAGAGATGTTTTCTTTCCAGAACGTTCGTCTATAATCTTCTGTTTGAAATCGGATATCTGAGGCGTGTTGATATCGGAGAGTTGATCGGTCAAAATAATTTACAACAAAACCAGCCAATATTGCGAAACTGACTTCAACAAATCAATGAATCCTAGACGGGTTTTTTTTTTTTTTTTTTTATATATATATATATAATAAAAAATGTCTATTGATTGAGTTGTCATGGTAACAGCATCCATCGCAGTTGACTCAATATTCTTTTTCTCGCCTCTCTATTGATGCAACCGCTGATGCAATCAATTCGTCTTTCTCGGAAACGAATCCGCTTAGGCTTGATCTGTCTTCGGCAAATGCTTGGTGTGCAATATTAACCGGACAAGAAGTAAATACATATAGTAGTACACATGAGTACACATCAGTATACAAGGTTTCATTTAGTGCGGTTTCAATTATCCGCTGTCAATCCCATTGACAATTGTAAGCATAATAACAATGTACAAAAATAGTGATGGGGCTTGTCTGGATTTGTCAAAGAGAAAATGTAAAATGATTCCTTTAAGTGAAAACTTACACATTTTTTACTTCCTAAAGAAATGAAGTTGCTCAAGTCAAAACAAACTTATTGTCTGTCACATGACTTTTATGATGGTATATTGTCATAATTATTCCATTTTATTATTAGTTATTGTAGTTAATCTCTTATTGTGCCTAATAAGATCTACAGTAAGAACGGATCTTCTATCATTCACATGTTTTATTACAGTCTATTGTTATAATAGATCTTTTTTATTATTAGTTATTAGGTTGGTGCAAAAATAATATCGTTTTTTACGTATTTTTTAACGTCAGAAACCGATATTATTTTTGCACCAACCTAATATTTTTGTTAATCTCTTATTGTGACTAATTTATAAATTAAATTTATCATAGGTGTTTACGTATAGGCAAATCCATAGTATGAATGCATATGAAGCTCAGTACTATCCCTAACCGCGTAGATTCGCTTAGGATCTTTTGAACATATTCCCTGCAGATAAGATTAAGCGATTTCAATCTAACTATTGATGGTCGTCCGGGTGGCTTAAAAGTTATCATTCTGGGAAATGAAATCAAGTAGCCAGTTTCAAGTTTCGGCTAGTCTGTTGTATTCACTCCGCGCTTGGAAAACGCACGAATCTATTTCTTCTCTACTTATCCAGCTATGGATTAAATAGCAGAATTGACTGTATGGTAATCAGCCTCGGAGAATGAAACAACTGAATTCAATATCGTGGAGAAGAAAACGGGGGAAATATTTGACTATCTTTTTCAAGAAATCACGGTTATTTATATTGATGCATAAAAATCTGTGGCTAGCTATGGATGCCTGCGTCCTGAAGGGAGAGAGTATTTACGAGAAAGACTGTTAATAGCTACATCAAATTATTGGCTACCATGCTCATTATGGGCGGGGCTCTATCACGTGTTGTCTGGTGTGTCTTGCTCTAACACGTAGGAATCAATGAATTAATTTAAGGCTTATAATATGCAATGTCTGCAATACAGTTCGGCCTCGATCTATCTAGGTAGCTTTCTTTTTTCGTTTGTTTGTTTTCGTCTAGATGGCTACAATCCTGCATTCCCGATAGCAAACGTCGATATCTAGATCTAATTAAAAGATTTCCGAGGTTGGTTTTACAAAGTAAACCAACAATTATTTACAGCATCTACCGTCTAATTAATGCACGCCTGTCTGTGGTTGTTATCGCGACGTTTTAAATATCTCCAGGATCGTTTAGTCAGTTCGTACTATCCTCCTGGGGAGAGGATCTACAGTATACATCCCCATTGGGAAGTGCCTAACAACTATACAACGGGTTGACCGAAGCCATGTGAGTAAAATTGGTCCAAGCTGTCGATGGCTGTGACTACGTAGTCACAACACCTTAACTAATAGACAGATACAAGCCTGAAGATGATAGTACCCCAAACCAGACAAACAGAGGATTGAAAATGATAATGCCTCAAATTGGACAGATAGAAGCTTGAAGATGATAGTACCCCAAACCAGACAAACAGAGGATTGAAAATGATAATGCCTCAAATTGGACAGATAGAAGCTTGAAGATGATAGTACCCCAAACCAGACAAACAGAGGATTGAAAATGATAATGCCTCAAATTGGACAGATAGAAGCTTGAAGATGATAGTACCCCAAACCAGACAAACAGAGGATTGAAAATGATAATGCCTCAAATTGGACAGATAGAAGCTTGAAGATGATAGTACCCCAAACCAGACAAACAGAGGATTGAAAATGATAATGCCTCAAATTGGACAGATAGAAGCTTGAAGATGATAGTACCCCAAACCAGACAAACAGAGGATTGAAAATGATAATGCCTCAAATTGGACAGATAGAAGCTTGAAGATGATAATGCCACAAACCAGACAAACAGAGGATTGAAAATGATAATGCCTCAAATTGGACAGATAGATGCTTGAAGATGATAGTACCCCAAACCAGACAAACAGAGGATTGAAAATGATAATGCCTCAAATTGGACAGATAGAAGCTTGAAGATGATAATGCCACAAACCAGACAGATAGAAGGTTGAAGATGATCATACCTGAAACTGGAAGGATAGACGCTTGTAGATGCTAATGTCTCAAACTAGACAGCTATAAGCTTAAAGATAGCAACTATACTACGGATTGACCCAAGCCATGTGCGGGAAATTGGTCGAAGCTGTTGATGGCTGTGACTACGTAAGTGCCAGTAGGTAGTCATAACACCTTAACTAATAGATAGATACAAGCTTGAAGATGATAGTACCCCAAATCAGACAAATAGAGGGTTGAAAATGATAATACCTCAAATTGTACAAACATAAGCTTGGAGATGATAATGTCTCAAACAAGAGAGCTATAACCGTAAACTTCAAACTTCAAGATGGTAATGCCTCAAACTGATCAGATAGAAGCCTGAAGATGATAATTCTTCAAAATGGTCTGATAGAAGATCGAATACGATAATACGTCATACTAGCCAGATAGAAGATAATGCCTCAAACCGGACAGATAGAAGCTTGAAAATGATAATACCTGAAACTGGGAGGATAGAAGCTTGAAAATGATAATGCCTCAAACTGAGTGACGACTACTATTAAGAATTACTATTGGACAAAAATTAATTATTAGAACGCTTCATCCAAATTTCACATCTTACATCTACTACCGCTAGAAGCTATCAACATCCTGCAAAATATTTCTAAAAACATAGTTAAAAATAAATTTCGAAAATGCTTCATTAGAGAAATTCCGACATCTTACATCAAGTTATTTCTTTTTCGAATACTACTTCTACTGCTGCTACTACAAGGCATCAACGACCTAAAAACTAATATTAGAAATTAGTTGTTATCAGTAATAGTGATAATAGTTAATTTAAGAAATACAGACTAATTAGGCCACTTATATCTACTACTACTAATAATAAGATGATATACAAAATAACGGGAAAATTAGCCAAAATATTTTTTTTTAAAATACAGAGTAGATCATTAAAGCAGACATTAAACCAAAAATTAGTCGTTGTTTGTTGATTTTGTTTAGAGGCATATCAACATCTCTATGGGTTATTTAATACCGAAATCTAAATATTCTGAACACAATTTTATGGCTTCAACTGGATATATATATATTGAACGCAACTGCATGCCTTCAACTACACATAAAATGTATTGTCGGTCATTTTGCTATAAAATCTATTGTTGGTAATTCTACTATTTATAGTCATTTGTTTTAAAATGGTCATTTTACGATAAATATGTAATGTTGGTCATTTTTTAATACAAACTAAATATATTTTGAACGCAACTCTATGCCTTCAACTACAGATAAAATGTAGTTATTTTACTATAAATATGTATTGTTGGTAATTTTACTATAAAATGTATTTTTATATTTTCATATTGTTTTGTTTTTGTTGGTGGGTGGGGGGTCACTATTTGCCCATAACTGGGACCCTAGCAGGTGCTGCCACCACGAGTCATGATTGACCTGGGATTAACAGCAAGTAAGATGTGCTTCCACCCTCCTAAAAACCTCCCGATCAGAGGCCTTGCTGCCGGATGTAGTTTATCGTCATACCCAGGAATGAAAATCATTCGTAGCTATTGGATCTTGTTTAAAATCAGAAAAGCCCAAACGTGATACAAATCGTGACTAATCGGATAGAAATGCACCAAATCTTCCCTGCACCCCCTCGTCGTGTAGTCTCACTATTGTACCGCTCTTCCGAGCAATAATAAACAAAAAACAATGATAAAATTGATATCGCAAAATACCTGATGTGCAAATGTCACGTAAACAGAGGGGGTATAATTGTTACAGGTTGAATCCCAAAGGTATGCTAAGTGTTTAGCAGAAGTTAGCATTGGAATTCCTTCATCCCGGCCGCCATTCCTACTCTTTGGCGATCTGACCGCCCACCAGATCACTTTCTCATCTATTTGGAATTACCAGCAAGGATGGGTAAGATGATGCACTACAAACACTTTACTTGCCAGAAATAAGTTTCAGTGTAACTGGTCCGATTGTCCAGGGAAGCCGTAAAAAAGAAAAGAATTGTTCGTCTTTTTAAAGATTTTCCCGCTGAACAAATCTCAATTAAGGACAAACAATTCAAATCATCCATTCACACACAATCTCTACAATCAACTGACGTCATTTTTTTAAATACAGTCTTTGCAATTGCAATGGTAATGTAATTGTAATTCTAATGGTACTATTAGTCCTTTTTTTATAAAGAACAAATAGGCTATTTTGCCGGTCCCGGTAAAATAGACAAACATGTTTTTAAGCTTATTTTACCAGTCTCGGTAAAATAGACCCCCGGGCTATTTTGCCGGTATATATTTTTATTATGAAGGCAGGTAATTTTAAAAATAACAATACACAGATTTAACAGATGCTGAGTTATTTTCACCATCATGTTTATGGAGGCTTGAGATCGTCAGCCGACTGGTTATGTGAGCTTTGTCGGTAGGACTTGAAAATAACAGTAAAAGTTTGCGGAAATCTACCGTTTTAGAGTTATCGACAATAATTTTCGGACTAATTCGGGTCCATTCGCGTCCGCCAATACTGGCCTAATTTACATACGTTTGCCTCGAGTAGCAATGCGCGGAAGCTTACTTAGTTAACGGCCTTTTTACTGATCTTACTCGTCTCAATTATTACGCAAAACCAAAAGAAGTCTTTAGACATTTTGAATGTGTATAAAGACTTTTTATTGTCATTGCTATTTTGTAAATATATATTTATATATATATATATATATTGTAAATAATTATGCTTTTTAAAACTCCAAATTTAATTTTTTTTTTTTTTAAATTTGAACCTTAAAGTTGTTATTATTATTTCCTTTTTAGCATTTTTTGTTTTGTAAATAATCATGCTCTTTTTAAATTTTACGCAAAGTT
>OZ010604.1:46498908-46571408 GCA_963932145.1 Acanthosepion lycidas
TTCATGATTTTAGTCTTCTTACGAGTAAATAAAAGCCGTATATTTACTAAGAGCCTTTTTGTACTACGCAAGGCCACAAATATCGGTCACATATCAGAGATAAAACGCACAACTAGCTCGTTAACCATTACTCAATGGTGAGTTATCCAATGGAAGCTTGATATATACCGGAGATTATGAAATGGAAATTTCGCTCTTTCGACGGCATTTCTGCTTTCGGATATTAAATTTATAACTGGAATCTGCAAAAGCTAGAATTAGCCGGTCGATCTTAAACTGAGCAATCAGCAGTCAGAATCGAAGACATAGATATACGATAAGTTAAATTGTGATTATTATTATTTCGTGATTACAGTATTCACAACTAGACGCGTGGTTAAGGCCTTAATCTTCAGAGAATGAGATTCGTAGAGAGGTTGAAAAAAAAAAGAGGAGGCTTATACTTAACATCTAGGACACATAATGAGGAAGGAAGGCCTGGAGAATCTGATACTCACGGAGCGAGTAGATATTAAAGGCGGATAAGAGAAAGCAACGCATGACATACCTAGCGGGAAAGCGGATGACAGAACATGGTCTGGGAGAGGTAGCAGAGGGAAGGAACTTATTGAGAGCTGCAAGGGATAGAAGGAGGTGGAGAGCCATAATTAGCCGGTCGATCTTAAACTGAGCAATCAGCAGTCAGAATCGAAGACATAGATATACGATAAGTTAAATTGGGATTATTATTATTTCGTGATTACAGTATTCACAACTAGACGCGTGGTTAAGGCCTTAATCTTCAGAGAATGAGATTCGTAGAGAGGTTGAAAAAAAAAAAGAGGAGGCTTATACTTAACATCTAGGACACATAATGAGGAAGGAAGGCCTGGAGAATCTGATACTCACGGAGCGAGTAGATATTAAAGGCGGATAAGAGAAAGCAACGCATGACATACCTAGCGGGAAAGCGGATGACAGAACATGGTCTGGGAGAGGTAGCAGAGGGAAGGAACTTATTGAGAGCTGCAAGGGATAGAAGGAGGTGGAGAGCCATAATTAGCCGGTCGATCTTAAACTGAGCAATCAGCAGTCAGAATCGAAGACATAGATATACGATAAGTTAAATTGGGATTATTATTATTTCGTGATTACAGTATTCACAACTAGACGCGTGGTTAAGGCCTTAATCTTCAGAGAATGAGATTCGTAGAGAGGTTGAAAAAAAAAAGAGGAGGCTTATACTTAACATCTAGGACACATAATGAGGAAGGAAGGCCTGGAGAATCTGATACTCACGGAGCGAGTAGATATTAAAGGCGGATAAGAGAAAGCAACGCATGACATACCTAGCGGGAAAGCGGATGAGAGAACATGGTCTGGGAGAGGTAGCAGAGGGAAGGAACTTATTGAGAGCTGCAAGGGATAGAAGGAGGTGGAGAGCCATGATCCTGAAAGGACACGGCATATAGAAAGAAAAGGAAGAACTTGAGTAGATAGCTGAGGTTTGGTTGGAGATTTATCTATTATCGTTATTAATATATTAGATGTGGTTCTACAGAAGGATGCTAAGGATATCATGGACCGAGCATATGAGCAATGATGGGGGTCTTGAGAGGTTGAAAAAAGAAGAAGGCTTATACTTAACATCAAGAAGAGGCAGCTGAAGTTTCTGTGACACATAATGAGGAAGATTTGCTTGGAGAATCTGATACTCACGGGGCCAATAGAGGGAAAGAGAGACAAGAGAAAACAACGCGTAACATACTTGGCGTCCTTAAGCAAGTGAATGACAGATCGTGTTCTGGGGAAGTTGGCAAAAGGAAGGAACTTGTTGAGAGCTGCAAATGATAGAAAGACGTGGAGAGCCATGATCGCCAACGTCCTGAAATTACACGGCACATAGAAATAAAAGAAAGAGAAAATATCATCTTGAGGAGATTATACCCGCGTGTAGAACCTTTTAGAAGTGCCTGAAAACTATAATCTGGGGTTGACTTATGATTTGTGATTGGACAAACGAAACTGTTTGGAAGTGGTTAGTGTTTCTGTTAGCCAGAAATCACAAGTCATCGTGGCCGATGCTTTTTCCTTATTCAACTACTGGTCATGCTAGATTAAACTATAAGTAAAGGTTCACAGTACAAACCGTAAGTTGGATTGAGTATGAAAATATTAGGTTGGTGCAAAAAATAATGACGTAATAATGTCGTTTTTTGACGTATTATTTAACATCAAAAAACGACATTATTACGTCATTATTTTTGCACCAACCTAATAGCAAGAATGTGCTAGAGCAGATGTTGCATCAGGGATTAGCCATAAAATATAGTGAGATTCGAACCTGCTTCTTATGGTCAGAAAGGAAAAATTGTAACGACTCGGCCTATATATACTCGACTTTCCCGTCGAATTCGACGCATGAGGGTCAAGCAGATCAGTTCCCAAGAAATCGACAGCCCGACAACAGCACATGAGATTTGATTATAGTGGTGAAGGTTTCGTGCAGGTCCACCCACACTTTTTGAAGGGCCGAATACAGAGACCTGGTGCACTAAGTGCCACAAGGTCCCCAAAAGACCCTCCACAGGATTTGAATTCAGAGTTGTCCTTCTCATAGACCAGTTGCCATCCAAGGCTATAGAACCCAGTTTGTCATGGTATTTATCCATAGCTGGAGGGAGAAGAAGAGTAGGATTCACACCTTTCCCAAGGGTATTAGCACGTAACTCGTAATTCGAGCTCGGCTCTCTGATTCCTCAATCCAAGCCGCTATCCATTACTCTACCGTTCCTCCTTATATATATATATATATATATATATATATATATATATATATATATATATATATATATATATATATATATATATATATATATATATATACGGGAGGGTCTCATTGAATAATTTAGCTAAGTTTTTTCTACTAATTTCCAACAGGATCCTATCGTATTCTCCGACAAGCTTCTTAGTATCCTTATTAAAGGAAGAGAGAGAATTACCATGTTGATATCTCCACTTTCTTGACTTTGTTGATTATAATCCGAGATTATATCATCTGTCCAGAACATTCTAAAATTAAAAATTCTTCCGCAATATTGCATGAAAACATGATGGTAAAATATGAATAGTTTTTGGTTTGCATGCAACAAGATATAATATATTTATTAAATGATTGACTTTTGATTAAACATACAAATGCTTACATAATTCACAGAACACACACACACACAGACACACACCCATATATATATATATATATATATATATATATATATATATATATATATATATATATATATATTAGGTTGGTGCAAAAATAATGTCGTTTTCTCACATGTTACTATGTGAGAAAACGACTATTTTTGCACCAACCTAATATATATATATATATATGTATGTATGTATGTATGTATTGATTTGTATGTATTAATGCAGAGGAAGAAATGGCTTAAGGCTTATCTGTATGAAGAGACGTCTTCTTTGTGAGCTCATTTAAGAAAACACGTCTCTCTAAACCAACAACTGACTGCTAGAGAGAGAGAGAGAAAGAGAGCTATCTTTCTAGTGCATTATGGGAATTCTACTTCCCATCCTTTACTATAACCTAACAAGACAGGGGACGCAACTCCTGCTTCTCATTTATGCATCACTACAACTTGTTAACCATATATTGGTGATTTATACTCAAGTCTATAAACATTTACTTGGTTCGGAGATAGGTAAATATTCCTCGTTTACATTTGAGCCAATAAACATTTATTTGGCTTCGCGAGCGGTAAACATTTTTATTTGAATCTGTAATCTTTTACTTGATTCGGGTGTAATTATATATAGGTATTTTATATTTAACTCTACAAATATTTACTTGGTTCGGAGATAGGTAAATATTTGAGGCTTATATTTGAGCTACTAAGGATTTATTTGGTTCGGAGAGAGGTAATTGGCTGTTTTTATTTGAATCCGTAAGCTTTTACTTGATTCATGCGTAATCAAATATTGGCAATTTATATTTAAGTCTGTAAATATTTACTTGATTACGGAGATAAGTAAAAAATTTGAGGCTTATATTTAAATCTATAAGTATTTACTTGGTTTGGGGATAGGTAAATATTGGCCATTCATATTTTAATATGTAAGGTTTTACTTAATTCGTGGATAATTAAGTCCTGTTTATTTATGTTTAAGCAATTAATTGGGCCGCGAATTGGTAGATGTTGATCATTTATAATTTGAGTCTGTATTCATTTACTTGGTTGGTGGTCCTTTTAGAATGGGTCTTAACACCTCTGCAAGGGATGGCTTTAGTCTATTCTAAATCGTACCACATTTGGTCTTGTGCCAGACTTAACAAAACTTGGTGAATAACTTACAAATCAAATCATAGGAATATACAAGTTAAATTCGAAATAAGGTGTGAAACATATGCTCTTCCCAAAGAATATTCCATTGGCATAAAACTTTTTTTAAATCTTGTAATATATATATATATATATATATATATATATATATATATATATATATATATATATGAGTGCGTGTGTGTGCGTGCGTGTAAAAAGAAAAGAATGTAACATTGCGAGCAACGTCTTCGCCTTTTAGACTATCTATCCACAACATACTTCAAAAATCAAAAATATATATTTAAATACAAAACAAAGGAATATTCCAGAAAAAAAGAAAACAAAAAGACTTTGAAATTCTCTCATTTTTTTTTTTTTTTTTTTTATTGAAGATCTTGGTCGGAATCTAATATAAGCTATATTTCAAGTTTTCTCTAAAAAGCTCTCTGAGAAGCAACCCTCTCTGGCGACGCCCAACGGCGTGTACTGCTGAGAAGTGAAGATTTAATAATACAAGTGAGAAACTATAAAATATGAAACATCTGCATAATACCCGTCAAAAATAATAGAATTATTTACATATGAATCGAAACATCTATCTAGATCTTCTGTGCGAACATTCTAGCATCATAGTGTAGCCTGAGGGCTTCAGGCTAGGATCAAAATGCAATATTTCTTCTCTCTCCTTCTATAAGATATGAAACATGTGCATAATACCCGTCAAAAATTAATGGCATTATTTATATGTGGATCGTAACTTCTACCTAGATCTGTGCGCAGTATCTAGCATCATAGTACACAGTTTCAAGATAGGATCAAAATGTAATATTTCTTCTCTCTTCTTCTATAAGATATGGAACATGTGCATAATACCCGTCAAAAATTAATGGCATTATTTATATGTGGATCGGAACTTCTACCTAGATCTGTGCGCAGAATCTAACATCATAGTACACAGTTTTAAGCTAGGATCAAAATGTAGTATCTGTTCTCTCTTCTGATTAAAATTATAAGGGAAACTTCGTCCTGGGAGTTCCAAACCTTCAGCACCATTTTCCTCTTTGCACTAAAGACAGGGGAGGTTGGTGGATACAGCATAACGGACTCACGGAGACTGGACAATTTTTATCCTTAGACCAAATGTATACCTATTAGCACCTCACATTAAAAACGGCCTTGTATCACATCCTACCGTGGTGAGGCATGTAAATACACGATCAAAGTGTAGTATCTGTCCTCTATTCCTCTTCAAGTAATGAAGAATGTCTGGTCCGGATTGTATGAATTTTGGGGACTTCTAAACTTAATGTCTCATCACTTTTACCAGAGCTCATATTGAAATTTTGTTGTTATTATTGCTTTTCTCTAGCACTCCGTTTTACTGGTCCCCATATTCATTTCTATGTTTGGAGATTTTTGTGGCTTAGCATATGTGCTGATTCCTTAAGTTTTCGTATCTTCCGGTGACGTTCTCTGTCTATTATTTCAACCTCATCCCACGGTGGTTCTAATCTCCTGTTTCCTTCCATATATGGTAAGCTACGCCTGATTTTTCTATTTCAACTGGTATGCGGCTTTACGATATCCTGTATCTTTTTAGTATCTGTCTACTAAATGTACTCTTTTGTGTTCACTTTGCACTAATACTCTCTAAAAGGCATGAATCCACTTTCCCTCGGCCATAGGTTGTAAATAGCAGGAAGAATAGGCTCACGGGACTTGCGGGGCAAGTAGTCTAAAAGAAGGACATCTCCGAATACAAAAATATAGAGAATGAAATGAGAGCCACTTAACCTTACTTCTCAAGTAGATTCACATATATAAAAGAAACAAAAGCTGTGGAGAGCCATAGGCGTATTTTCGGTTTAGTTTGGTATATGTTTATTTAATCTACTCGTTTGCACTAATGCTCTTGAGAAATACATGAATCCATCTATCCTTTCTCCGGTTGTAGGATACAAGCAGCAGGGTACACTGAGCTCATGCCTTTGAGTGAAGCTAGTCTAGAAAGGCAACTCCAGCTTCAAAAACGTAGTTAAAGTATCGAAAAGCCACTTAAATATCTTTCTCAAGAGGATTCACATATATTAAAATAAAGGACGCTGCAGAGAGTCATAACCGCCTACACCCTGTAAAGTCATGCCGTTAATAAAAAAATTTTTTAGTCTAAACCTTTTTACAAGAGCGTTATGATTACTTGACCCAGTTTTAAGAAAGATTACTTGACCCAGTTTTAAGAAAGATTTTTTTCTAGCGTCATTATATCGTGATATTTTTAATTTTGCGTAATTTAGACGACAATTTATTCATCGAATCCCCCCTCTCTCTCTCTCTCTCTCTCTCTCTCTCTCTCTCTCTATCTATCTATCTATCGCTATCACTCGAAATCTGATATTGAATTCATTGTTAGGTCTACTGACAGAAAAGTTAATTCACTGTGTCGTGATAGACAATTTTTCTCTCCAGAATCTATTTTACATATCTATAAGTCTACCATTCGTCCATACCTTGAATATTGCTGCCATATATGGTCTGGAGCTCTTGTTATATATTTAGAGATCTTTGATAAAACCTAATCAAGGATCTGCAATGTTCTTGGTCCTGATCTGATATCTCGGCTTCAGTCACATTCTCAAGGCTGTAATGGAGCTTGCTTGCGATTTTTCTATAAATACGTGAGACAAGTTTTGTCTACTTATTTTCAATTGAATCCTTTTATATTCACAGCAAGTTTTTGGTGTCATTATTAAGAGAAGAGCGAAAATTGCTGTGATGATACATATTATTGCATTCCGAGTACTTAGCACAATGCCATCATCACGGTATTGTTTATTTCATTGTGGTGGTGATCATTTTCAAACAAAAAAATGATGCCTCGGCGGCTGTTTTCATTTGAATAATATCTCCAACATTTCTAAACATTTACAATAACATGCCAGTCCACATTTGCAATTCAGAAAAATTGTTGTTGAAAATACATCTATACTTTTCCATGAAAATAATAAACATGAACTAAAAATTCTTGAAGCTATCTATATTGAAATCAACCCTTAATAAAAATTAATCATAAATAATGTACAAATGTTTTAAAATGTTTACAGTAGATAGTCTAAAATATCGAAGTTAGTACTAATAGATTTTAATAGATATTAATACTTATTATTTTTATAACTCTCGACAACCTTATAACTCAGTTACCACCCCTGAATCATTACTCAAGCTATCGCATAGCACTCAGCCTAGCGTTCTTCACCTCACAAGTAAAAAATTCCAACTTTCAGATGAACACAGCAATTTTGACTAATTTTATGCTAATGTCGAAATTACTCGGAATAAACAATACGGTAATTGGGCACCTCGGCGTGGTGTAATGGTTAACAAGTTTGTCTTCCTAGAACAATTAAGAGTGAGTAGTGGGTTCGATCCACACTGAGTGCCCCATACTTTCGGCCTTGTGCCACATCTTAGAAATCATTGCAGCAACATGGTCATTTTTTCTTCTTTTAATAATGGCACCAAAACGCTTGTGCGTGAATATAAAAGGATCCAAATGAAAAATAAGTCAAGAAAACTTGTCTAAATGATTTAATGAAACATGTCTCAACGTATATGTATATATATATATATATATATATATATATATAGCAAGATTCTATCGCTAGAGTTTAAATCACTTCTAGAAGAGTCTTTGTTTCATTTCTAATGCATTTCTAAAATCTTAGTGCTTTTCTATAATAAAACATTGTCTAATTATTATTTTATATGATCTATGAATTTGTTATATAAATAGAAATTTTGATATATTGGTTTAGCAAATGGCGCGTGAAAATTTGCAATATATTTTAAAGCAACCATTTGCAATGTACTTTTATAGTAAAAATAATTTTCAATCTATTCTTACAATAATACATTTGCAATGTATTTTTATAATAAAATAATTTACAATGCATTTTTAGCAAAATCATTGACAAAGTACTTTATAGCAAAATCATTTTCAATGTACTTTTTATAGTAAAATTATTTGCAATGCATTTTTGTAAAATCGTCGGCATTGTATTTTATGACAAAATCATGCGCAGCGCGTCTTAACATTAAATCCTTTCCAATACATTTGATAGCAAGAATCAATTTTAATGCGCCTCTCAGTTTTATTAATTAACGAGTCATTATATATTATGTAATCATTAGAATGAATGATAATTTTAACGTGTTTACCTAATTAATCTTATCTGTGATATTTGCTGATTACGTAAACAATTCATTTGGAATTAATTATCCTTTTCTTTCTTTTCAGGTAAGCATAAATTTGGTGTCATTTTTCTGGTAATGTATATTTTAATTTCATTGCATTATATGCGTGTGTATATGTGTGTCGTCACGTATTTAGTAACGACTCTCTGTATCGACTTATAAAAAATACATCCATTATAATAAACACATTCTGCATCGACTCATAATAAAATCATTATACATAGGTGTTGTAGCATACCTACGGACGATAATGGATATATTCCCATTCATATAAATACAGTAGTAAATACTGTATGTTGGTCTGCAGCTGAAGATTTGTCTCCAGCTGTGCTGGTCAAACTTTCTGTCTCCGGGCAGAGAGGATCTCCAGTCTCGTCTCGGGAAACAGCTACCCAACCCCGTTTTATACGGGGTCTACAGGGAAAGTTGGAGATTCATTGTGGAATTCACTTGACTCACTCCTAGCAGTTGACTACTACTTCTACGCACCGTTGACGAATCTTATATGTGTTGTTCTTGTCCTAAGTATTACCGTTCATTAACAACCTTCGTTTGATTATTCTATTCAGTAACCTTCCCTAGGATACAACAATAGAAATAGCTTATATATATACATACATATATATATATATATATATATATATATATATATATACTATCAGCATGGCCCGGCGTTGCCCGTGCTTGATTCAAAAATCGTACGACTCATACAGCAATCGCTATCACTTGACTTAAAATATTTTCGCCCTTCCTTGCCTTTAAAGGAGTGCCCTTTGCCATACTGATGTTGCTACATGCCTTACTTCTTGCCTATCTCACACTGCGAATTTTTTCTAAGCTCAATACTAAACATTAAATCTGTTACGAAAAAAAAACTAAACAAAATGAACGCAAAACGATCAGCTTGAAAAAAGGACTCGTAACTGGAAAAACCGAATGAAAAAAGAATGTTAACAACAAATACTTTTTCACACCCAACCCAGTTTTGCGGAATCAGAATCAATGTTGAGTTTAAGCAAGCGAATGAGCCAATTGGAGTAAAGTGCCATGCAGATTTAAATTTTTCCCACTTGTGACGAATGCTGCTATCGATTTTCTTCTTTTTTTTTTGCATGCTAGCATGCAAGTTAACATTCATGTCAGTCAGTTGTTGGCTCTCACGCTGGCCAATAGAATCTTCCTGCCTATTCGTGGCAGCCAGCTATAGGCTCTCACTCTGGTCAGGACAAAATGGCCGCAAACTACATGAAAACTGCCGTAGACGCATGAAGAAATCGATTATTTCCACTATCGATGGGAGTTAAGCAAGCGAATAAGCCAATTGGAGTAAAGTGTCATGCAGATTTAATTTTTTCCCCACTTGTCGTTTTTTGACGTAAAACGTAATAATGACGTAATAATGTCGTTTTTTGACGTAAAAAATACGTAAAAAAACGACATTATTACGTCATTATTATGGCACCAACCTAATATAATAATCTTTATGGAATATATGATATAAAAATCTACATATCAAACTAATTGTGCGTAATTAAAATGATAAATTGGAAAAAAATCTCTTCTCTTCTGAAAGGACTTCTTCAGCCTAATAATGATTTTATTGATGTAATGTTATATATGTAGTTGTCGGATGAAAATACTAGAAATGTTGGTTCTAATTCTACATGGAGAAATACTGGAGATAGACGGCTGCTTACAACTGTAAAAACCCCTTCCTAGTCTTTTGTGAAAAACGTAACTTGGATAACTTTTTAATCATTGTTAATTTTTCTAAAAATATGCATAAAACATGCCTAGAAAATCTGCATATAGATTATCCATTGCCAGTCAAGTAATGACTAATAAAGAAATCGTAAATAAAGAATTGAACACCAAACACCAAATGACCAAAGCAATTTGGCAAAACTGGCAAATTGTGTGCTTAGAAATGGTTGGCAAAGCACTGAATAATTTCCATTATTTCGAATATTCATAGATAAACTTTATCTTGTAAATAAACAAACCTAACAACTAAATAATGTGGTGTGGTTTATTTTGTTTTACGGCATATCAACCTCAATGAATTATTTAATGCCGACAAGATTTTTAGGATAGGTTCGTATGAATAGAATATGTATTCTTTAGTCTAGTTTGGTTTAGTTTATTTTGTTTTACGGCATATCAACCTCAATGGGTTATTTAATGCCGACAAGATTTTTACGATAGATTCGTATGAATAGAATTTGTATTGTTTGGTTTAGTTTGGTTTGGTTTATTTTGTTTTACGGCATATCAACCTCAATGGGTTATTTAATGCCAACAAGATTTTTAGGATAGTTTCGTATGAATAGAATATGTATTCTTTAGTCTAGTTTGGTTTGGTTTATTTTGTTTTACGGCATATCAACGTCAATGAATTAGTTAATGCCGACATAATTTTTAGGATAGAATATGCATTCTTTGTAAGAAATCAGTTTGTAGATCAGGTTTCATTGACGTATTTTTGTAAAGAGGGGTTTTTTGTTGAGAGTTAAAAAAATGTATTGCTGGCAATATTTTTAATGTATTGCCGTAATATTTTTTAATGTATTGCTGGTATTTTTATTATAGAAATCAATTTTTATAACTTCATAGTGTCTTGACCGAAATTTTGACTATTTGCCCATAGCTGGGACCCTAACAGGTGCTACCACCTCATGTTTTGGTGGATCTGGAAAGAAAAGCAATTAAGAGGTTGTTCTACGTACTTCAAAACTTCCCGATCAGAGTCCTTGCTGCCGAGTGTAGTTTATCGTCACACCAGGATGAAACTAAATAGTGTGCAATATATCAGTTGTTATTAAGATTTTTAAAAAACAATAAACATTGCCGACGTAGTCAAAGGAGTATTAAGTAATAATGATGTCAAAAGAAAAAAAAACGTTCTTTTGAAACACTGTTGTTTTTGTGGGTGAGGATATTAAACAATGTCAAAGTTTTTATGAGCAACGCGTCACGTTTGTTTAAGGGTATAGGAATGCAGGACAGACTGGTGATCAGATTAAACAAATAAAATAAAAGCAAATCTCGAGTGGGATGTTCATAATTAACACAAAATATCAACAAGCGCTTGATCGATCGGCCATCTTTCTTCATTCATCTGTGGTCGTATGCTTCGAAACGAAATTCTTAATCCGGATTTAATTTGTGGGGAGGGATGGATTAGAGCCTATAAACCGATCGGTTGCATTCGCTGCATCTTCTTGCAAAATGAATAATCTGCCCTGCAGGTTTCTCGCCGTTAAAAGTAATTAAAAGAAAAAGCCACAGGATAAAAAATTTGAAACAGACGCTGGGAGAAAATGTTTGAAAAATATATGCGTAAATATTATATATATATATATATATATATATATATATATATATATATTGTATGGTAGCCATCGGTCTCTAGAAATTTTGGACCTATGCCCAAAGATTTATGCCTCAGCTGCTGATTCCTCTCCAGGGAGCAGCACGCCTCACCTGTCCACGCCGCCGATATTGTCCAAGAGAAAGCCAGTGACCAAGACAGCCTCGCACCAGTGTCATCGCAGGAGTTGCCAGAACGAAGACGAACATAATATCGGACTGTCTAAGGGACTTCGAACCAGGATTTATCTTCATCGTTTACTCCAGAAGATATCCCCATAACTGGGTATGGCCGCAAGCCAGCGTAGTTTTTAAATCAGAGTTTTCCTTTCTTTTAAATCGTTTTCTTACTGGTCCATTAAATATTTTTTTCCTATTTAGAATTTAGAAAAGGCTACTGTATTCAGTTGACAATATGAATACAATAGTGTTTTCGAAATTCTTCTAGTTGCTAAGGGCATTTTGTTTGTTGTTAATAGCTACTTTGTTTTCAATAAATTCATTTCTTTTTTGCCTTGAAAAAGTCTACATTGGACGAAACGCGTCGGCTAATAATACAGTTTTCCTATTGCCTTTTACCTTTATACATATTGTCTTATTCTGCAGGTTTACTCTGAGAAATGTTTCATATATATATATATATATATATATATATGTGTGTGTGTGTGTGTGTGTGTGTGTGTGTGTGTGAACATAGAAGTCCACACTTAGAGGCGACCTCTATGGCTTGACGATTGCGTCTAGCATGAAACAGCCTGTCGCCTCTAAGTGTTGACTTCTATGTTGACTTTTATATTTACGCACGCTCTATCTCTGATATTGAGCACTTTATCCCATAAATATAGCACATATTAAGACTATATTTCTTCTTTTATATATATATATATATATATATATATATATATATATATATATATATATATATATATGACTATTGGAAAACTTCATGAAACTAGACCTTGTTCCTAAATCTTGGTCCACCATTCTTTTAGTCAAACTCATTAAGCAGGTTAATTGTTGTTTTCATCTATTCCTCCAGCTTTCAATCTATCCCGCGAGCATTAATTTCTCCGCGCCTTCTTTCCTCATTATATGCCCTAGAAATTTCAA
Source organism: Acanthosepion lycidas (assembly GCA_963932145.1). Lineage (NCBI taxonomy): Eukaryota > Metazoa > Mollusca > Cephalopoda > Sepiida > Sepiidae > Acanthosepion > Acanthosepion lycidas. Next base: position 46,511,961 of record OZ010604.1, read on the forward strand.
CTGTCTCTTCCTGATATTAAGTATACACGTCCTTTTAGCTTTCATTTTTTCTAAAACATTTTCGGTGCAAGGCATTCTCAGCATTCTTCTGTAGAGCCATATTTCTGTTGCTTCAAGTTTCTTCTTCCCTAAATAAATATTAATAATGCATCGACAAATATTCGGAGACCGACCGCAATCGGGATTATAAAGTCGTTGTGAATATCAGGAACTTGGTTGACTAGTATATGCTATGCCAGAGCTACATACGGTTTTAAATTTAGAGTTGTCCTTCCTGTAGACTAGTAGCCAACCACGGCTAGAGAGACCAGTCTACCTTGATAGATGGGGCGGGGGAGTGTATTTATGAATGTATTCGACTCGATTGAAATTTGAACACGTCTTGAAAGCAGCTAACTTTTGCACCACCTGCACACTCAAGTATCTACTGACTGTCTGAATGATTGTTTCTACTTTAATCTTTACGCATGAGATAAGCTGTGAACTAAGCCTAATCCTAATTAATAAGACACGTGGATTGTTTTTTTGTTTTGTTTTTTGTTTTTTTGTTTTTTTGGCAATATGATTACAGCGCCTGTTCTTCAATGTGATACTAATATGTGATAATGTGTACAGAGTCTTCACTTTATGTGATTCCCTCTACTCTTTGCCTCATGCTAAACTAAGCTAGATTCAGTAAATGATACGGTCGCTTCATCGTTCTGTAATGGTCAACAAGCTAGACTTTAAACTCTCCCGTCAGAATCCATCTTGCACTTTTACAAATCTTCCATTCGTACAAGTATAGAATAGTGCTGTTAGATCTGGTCTAGGGCTTCTGCTATACCGAGTGTGACAACAAAATTGTCCAAATCGTGTAACAGCATATTTGCCCATCCCACAAAATGTTTAATATTCTAAAAAAAAAAATAATTGATTTCTTTTTTCCAGGTTTTCATATAAAACCTTTAGCCATCTTGACACCATTTGTCGTAAGAATCACTGAAAAACTCTTTGAGTTATTCAGCTAGAAAGAGAACAGGTTAAAATCGTTTTGTGTCAGCTCCACCATGTCTTACCAAAATGAGCAATGGTGAGAGGAAAAAGATCATTCAGGCTTCCAGTAATGGTGCCAACATTCATACTCTGACTTCCATCGTCAAATTCCACTCAAGAATTATCAAGAAAATGGTGAATAAGTTTTAAAAATAGGGAACAGTAGAGAGGAAAACTGGATCACGAGGTCACAACAGGAAGAGGGGTCATCATTTCAAATTAGGGCTAAAAAGATCAATTAGAAAAAAAATCAACTCAACCCATAAGACATTTGGCACGGGAGAGACGAGATTCAGCTATGTCAGTCCAAAGAGCAGTGAAAAAAAAAATTGAAAATGAAATCGTCCGTGAAACCTGTGAGGCACCAGGACAGAAAGTTAGAAGGTTAGAGAGGGCGAAGAACACACACACACACACACACACACACACACATACACACACACACACACACACACACACACACACACACATATATATATGAACTTTATGTCAGTCCTTCATGAGCTTTCGATCCTTAGCTAAGCTTAATGATGAACATGTCATTTTCGTTTTTCGCCAATTTCATCAGTACTTCTGTTAAGCTTGGAGTGTAATTATACATTCTTATTGATCAGAGTACAATAGTATTATAAAAAACATCGGAGAATTCCAGTAAGATATCTTTATTCATTTTAGTTCAAAGCTTAATCTAACAATTGGACAATTTCCCTGTTACACGATTTGGACAATTTTGCTGTTACACACGGTACATTTCAAGATTCTCTACAAAATTCAAAGAAGGGTCTGTATTGTAATTGATCATGACCAAACATCTCAACCTACCCACCATTGTCACTTTCTTTCCACCATAACCTGGCTTCTCTAAGACTTTTTTTTTATAAATATTTCCATGGCTATTGTTCTAATGAGCTTTCCTTCTTGGTATATGGTGGCTGTAGAAAGAATGGCAAGTAAGAATATGTTGTTTTGGTGTAAGGAATACTGTGGTGTATTTGGGGCTAGCTAAGTTTAAGATAAGACAAACTGAAGACTAGCCTTCCCCTATCCCCCCTTTTGACCTTGTGTCACACTTTTGTATTATATGAAAATAAATATTACTTTCTTCTGTGATATAAAAAAATTGCTAGCCATTGTAATATTCATTGGGGTCTAATTGTTAAAATTTGTTATTTTATTCCCCACCCCACACAGCCAAATTGTACATATGGGGACGAGTTAAGACTTCATAGAGACTTTAAAGCAGTAATAATGATAAGTAATTATATATTGTTTTGATATAAGCAATACTGTGCTGTGTGTGGAGCAGTAATTGTGGCTAGCTAAGTTTAATTTACAAGACAGATGAAGACCGTTTTTCTCAACCCCTCTTTTTGACCTTGTGCTACATTTTTGTATCTTACAAAATAAATATTACTTTCCTTTATGCTACCTAGATTTTATGGATTTAAGCGCAGTACTAGATTGGAAATTAGGTTTCAACGTTTTACTGCTGAACTAGCTGCATGCAACTGTCTGTTCTAGTTTCTTTTCCCATGCTACACGTCTGCGGAACTCCGTTTCAATTTCTTGCTTCGCTGCCACCTACAATCTACAGAAATTTAAATGCAGCGCCAATCATAATCTTCTGTCGTCCTGAAACATGTTCTTTTATTGTCCTTTCTCCTCACTATAATATTCACTTTCTCTTTAATCCCCAATAACTCCACGAGTTCTAGTTGCATTATCGCCTTGCTTGTCGGGTGAATTGATTAAAAAAAAATGACCCTCTGAGTCTCAAGTTCACTTCAGACCTCAAGTGGGACAACTCTACTCAATCTATTGCCAAAGTTGTATCTATAAAAAGAATACCCGCTCGGCCCGGTGGCTAGGATCAAAGTGTAGTATCTGCGCTTTGTGAGCTGCTAGGTCGGGTGTCTGTCGAACTCTCTGCTTGCAGAGAGGAACCCGGACGAAGCTCCGCCGAAGGGTAGGGTTTCGTTGGGGGAGGTTGACGGAACTGGCCCGCCTCGGCGGGTTGGGATGGTTATTTATTTTTGGCTGGGCCTACGGGCTCGGAGATATCCACATTAAAAAGGCCTTGTGCCACATTCGATCCCCGTGGGTGGATTGATAAATACCATCTATTGCCAAAGATGCTGGAAAAATGATCGGATCCTTCTATCGCTCCAGAGAGTATTTGATTCTGCGCATTCTTTAACTTTACAAAAGTTCAATTAGTCTAAAAATTAGTAAGGATGCGTGCGGTTATAGGGAGTGAAAGCGACTTTAATGAGGAGAAGTCAGGAGAAAGGACAATAAAAGAACAGGATTCACGAAGACAGAAAGTTGCGATTGGCGGTGCATTTAAATTTCTGAAGGGTTGGAACCATTCATTCCGATTTTTCGAACCATGATATGTGTAACAATATCAATCAGTTGATATCTTATTAAATGGAAAGCAGCTGACCTATCACAAAAACGGATTTATTTTTCCCCGATGCTCATCCATAAATGAAGTGGACTTCACAAATACGGAACAAGCGAGTCATTGAATGAAGATAAATTACATTTTAAGACAAAGATGATTAGACAAAGAACAGTGTTCTCTATACGACAGTGACCACTGCCTGTGAAAAGTCAGTGAGACGGCTTGAACCCACAGAGGATTATGTGTGAAAACGACCGTTAGAGTGTTCACCCCCTCACCTACGCCTCATCGCAGCTTCGTACGTCTATAACAATTGATTACAAAGCGAGAATAAGATTTTGCTTGCTGCTACAGCCAGCGCAGGGTTTTATTTCGTGGATAACAATCTGGTCGAAGGTTTATTTTTAAGCCACAAGCGTTTGACTAAAATAACCTACACCCTGAGAATGAACCTGATGTCTAGTCTGAGCTGTATCGCTACACAAGTTTCAAAATCGTTTACATGATCTTTTAGAGGGTCAGTGATTGTGGCTAGATAAGTTTAATAAGTTTAATTAAGACAGATCGATAACCAGCCTTCTCCCATCCCCCTTTTTTGGCTTTGTGCCACTTTTTCTGTTTTAACAGAAATAAATATTATTTACGTGGAATTTTTCTTTAAAACGCATTATGGTGGAGTAATGAATAGCGGCTCGAATTGAAAAATCGAAGAGCCGAGTTCGAATTCCAGCCAAATCCATTACATTCACTTATCTGCTAATATCCCTGGGAAAGGTATGAATCCTCTTCTTCTCCCCCAGCTATGGGTAAATAGCAGGACAGACCGGGTTCTATAGCCTTGGATGGCAACTGATCTACCGCAGAAAGAAATAGCAACCTACTGCGGGGAAAAAAATTACCTCGTCAGTCATGTATTGAAAGATATATGATCGCCTAGGCGTGCATTACGCTTGTTACATAACTGACCACAGACCAGTTTCTATAGCCTTGGATGGCAACTGGTCTACCGCAAGAAAAAAATGGCAACCTACTGCGTGAGAAAAATTTACCTCATCAGTCATGTATCGAAAGATACATGATCGCCTAGGCGTGTATCACGCATGTCACATAACTGACCACAGGACGGGTTCTATAGCCTTGGATGGCAACTGGTCTACCGCAGAAAGAAATGGCAACCTACTGCGGGGAAAAAATTTACCTCGTCAGTCATGTATCGAAAGAGACATGATCGCTTAGGCGTGTATCACGCGTAGCACATAACTGACCACAGGACGGGTTCTATAGCCTTGGAGGGCAACTGGTCTACCGCAGAAAGAAATGGCAACCTACTGCAGGAAAAAATTACCTCGTCAGTCATATATCGAAAGAGACATGATCGCCTAAGCGTGTATCACGCATGGCACACAACTGACTGGCTGAAGCATCGCAACAAAGAGCTTACAATTAGTGTAATACAATTAGTGTAATACAATTAGTGTAATACAATTAGTGTAAAACAAAAGGCGGAAAAATGTAACTTTTGGTGAGGCATCAAAGAATTTAAGGAAAAACTTCTTTTATCTTTTAGTGTTCATTTTTATATATTTTATTCATTTTAAATAGTGATTTACTAAGCACGGCTTAGGTGTGGCACAAGGTCGAAATTAAAGAGCACCCAATGAAGATCTAACGCACTATCCAAGCCGATATTATTTCTTCACCAACAACAAGGTTTGAGAAATTACTGTTGATAAGAGTTTGCTTGATGTTGCATAATTCTCTGAAAATCAATTTCTCAGAATCGGAAATCATTTTCGCGCGATTAATCATGATTTTTTTTTTCCTAATAGCTGTTTTATATCTGTGAATACATCACTTTTATGACCACGAAATTACATTCAATTTGAATGTTGTAAAAATAGAATCCCTTTCTTTAGCCTTCCAGTAGATGCTAATAATGATAATTTTATCCCTTCAATATATGAAAATCACACGAGTAAAAATTACAAAAATTAGTTATAAAAGCGAATGTACCCACAGATATAAAATAGGTGAGCTAAAAAAACACGTTTAACTGTGAGAAAATAATTTCTTCTCCGGACATATTGTTTTATAGCGAATTAAACAACATAAAAAAACTAGTTGTTAACAAGAATTTCCCAAATCACGTTGTCGAAGAAATAAGGTTATTAAAATTAAATTTTTATATAGATGCACTACAGTTGAAAAGTTTAAAGTCACCTCCAGAGTTAATATGGGATGGACTTGGCAGAAGAGTGAAAAAATATATTAAAAAAAGAACTCTTAGAGTCATTGAAAAAAGAATGGAATCAATTATCAAACTTGTACTTTGAGAAACTTTTGAAAGGAAAGACAAAAAATTGTGCTGCAGTAATCAAGGCCAAAGGAGAATAGTTTGACGAGATCAAAATTTAATCATAAAATGTTTTTAAAATCTTCTTGTCATAATAAAATTTATAAGAGAAAAAAAATCATATCTCACTTTTTTTAACCATGTATAATAATAATTTTCTCTTATTTAAAGTATAAAACAACTACTTTGGTTACCAATTTAAAAAATAACCAAGGGGTTTCCTCAAACCTTTTGAACTGTAGTATATATATATATATATATATATATATATATATATATATATATATATATATATATATATGGGGGGATGTCTGTGTGTGTATAAATAGTTGGTATGGGCCTTGTTTGAATTCAACATGTAATTTTACAGAAAGGGCTCGTAATACACAATGTCCTTTGCAATCTCCCCAATTACACAGAATTCAAGCGGTTAACGCGACTCATTTCGTTTCCCCCGAGAACTTATTTCGTTCAACATTGTTATAAAGTATCAATCTTTCATCGCCTTTTATCGTGCTTTTTCAAAAATGTTTTGTTTTTGTTGCGTAGTATTTGTTGCATAGTATTTGCTTCACCAGGACGACATAGTTTTGAATTCAGAGTTTTCCTTCTCCTAGACCGGTTGCCACCCAAGGTTATAGAACTTTCTTTGTCCTACTATTTACCCATATCCGGGGTGGGGAGAAGAGTTGGCTTCATTCTTTTCCCAAAAGTATTATTATATTACAAGTAAATTAGTATTAGTATTAATAAATATAATGAACTCGACTGGAACTCGAACTCGGCTCTCCGATTCCCTACTCCGAGCTGCAGTTAGATACGCTACTTTTTCCGACTGCTGTTCAGCAAAAAATTAGAATTTGCTGAACCTTCACCCACTGATCTCAACAAGAGGATCTATCTAGAGAGATGATGCCTGTTGACTATTTAAATGAGTATATGATCACCAGGATCATTTCGTTTACCACCCACCCAAAATAACGCTCCACATTGTTGTAAACAAGCATTCTTCATGGCCAACGATCGTTCTTTTTTTTAAAGAAAGATGTTCATTTTTGTTGCTCTTGTATTTATTTATTTTTTTTTTTTTTTTGTCTTTAAAATGCATTAAGTATGTCGGCAAAGACCTTGCAATTTGTATAAAACAACACACGGAAAAAGTTTTGTTCAGGCATCAAAGAATTTAAAGTATAGTTTCTTTAATCTGTTACCAATGATTAAGTAAACGCAGCTTATATGTAACGCAAGGCTGAAATTAAAAAAGACAATGAAGATCGAACTCATTATCCAAGGCTGGATGCGACACAAAATCGTTTGAACGTGGGGAGCGCCATGCATACATATAGGCCAAGGACAAAGATTGTTGCTTTGCCCAGCCCAGGCCCCGCGACCACTGTTATACTGACATCGGTATTACATCGATCTGACCTCTTTAGTGCGATGAGGAAGGTTCTGTCACAGGGTTGGAATCCCCTTTTCCCATCTGTAATGAAGAGAATCATAACTCCGCTGTGACGTTGACCACACCTCAGTAAACACTCATTAGCTAATGGCTAACAGTGGTAATTGTTTTAGCGTGGATTATTTTACTCCTGTGGCAGTGGCGACTTCAAGCGTTATTGGCCCTCGTTCGAAGGCGTTCCTTCGGAGGATTGGCGCGATTGCGTCTCGATTAAGGGACGAGCCCCGCGAAACGGAGTGGCTCTTGCAGCATGTCTCACTGGCGATGGTTCGAGGTAATGTTTTCTCCATCATTGCAGCTGGCAGAGGATAGAAAAAAAATTGTTTATAGTTACTTTGTTTAAACTTTTTTCCAGTAAATAAATTTCTCTATACTTTATGTTAAATAGATTTTCATGGAAACATTTATCTAGTCTACGTCATTTGATTACGACGTGGGTGACGTCACTGTGTGCTGTTCGCTGAACTCAAAGTTACACTAGAAAATTGGCGTATTTGGCGTCGGCCGAAATTACATAAAGCAGAGTATTATCGTATATATATATATATATATATATATATATATATATATATATATATATATATATATATATATATATATAGAATTAAAACAAATGTAAAATTTGTCACTTTCCCGACTATAGAGTTTTGTAAACGGACCTTTCGGCAATCACTTCGACCACTCCTCAGGGGATATATATATATATATATATATATATATATATATATATATATATATATATATATATATATATATATATATTAATGCAATAACATCAAAATCTGCTACTCAGAGTTTCCTGTGATAACAATCACCAGACAGAATATATTTAATGGCCACTTCTGGGTACACCCGTCTGCCAGAGTGGATACCTAAACTCCATCAGAAACCGGCTCTGTTCTTTACATTGCAGCTATGATATATATATATATATATATATATATATATATATATATATATATATATATATATATATATATATATATTATTAATTAATTAATTTAAAATATGGTTTTTCCGTTACACAATTCTAACCATGTTTCAAAAATGGAAGCTAAAAGCTTCGAATTTAATTTTGTAATTAAATTACATGAGAAACTATATATTACTGGATTTATATAAAATATCTAAAAAATGAAAGTTTACTAAATCAGAGAAATTAATTAGCTATTTTTGCCGTCATTGTCAAAAATTTTACTTAAATAATATTTAAATATAATTTTTTTTTTAAATTGTGACCTAGCAATATACATATACTTGATGTGAAAATAATTTTACACACTGTAAGTGATTCTAATACATTTACTTGTTTTTTATAAGAAATATAGTATATTCAAAATTAAAAGTGAAACTTAATTTTAATCGTAGTTATATAAAACGTATTCTAACCTAAACACCTCCCAAAAATCTTTAAGTATACAAATAGAAAAAAATGCCGTAAGAATTTTTGCCGTTAACAATAAATTTAAAAAAAATCCAGACGACATGCATTTAACGGATGTCAGAATTCATTGAAAAATACATCCCTACCCCTACCAAAACGTAACTAATAACTGATACAACAAAATACAGCGATAATGAACACGCAAACACCCCTTGTTTAGATGAATGGGTTTCTCTGTATCCTTGGAAATGTGATTTAAGATTTTTGCTGTGCTTTTTAAAAGCACGGCAAAAATTTTAATTCAGTAATAAGTTACTTCAAAATTCGTATGAGGATGAAATGGAACTAATGTCTTTAATTTAATTACAAAATTAAATTCGAAGATTTTAGCTTCCATTTTTGAAACATGGTTAGAACTGTGTAGCAGGAAAACCATATTTTAAATCAATCCATTTATAAATTTACATTGAGCACTATTGTAAAAATAAAAATATCTATAAGAACACCGGATTATATATCTTACTGTTCTTTATATATATATATATATATATATATATATATATATATATATATATATATATATATATATATATATATATATCACTTTAGGAGTTGTTTTTAGTGGATACTCAGTAACTGAATAAACACTCCGTTTATTTATTATGCAGTATATTCATATATTTTCGTCTACCGGTCTGAATATTCGATAAATTTTATTAAACAGAAATATGCACTCTCCGGAAAGATAAATTTCCCCTTAATAATATTTCTTGGATATTCAGGTCGACAGACGAAAATAAATACATATATTGTTTGATAAATGAACAGAGCCTCCCTACCCACTGAGCGCCCCTCCGAAACATGGACCTTACATTCTCCAACTGCGGTGTCTGGGAGACTGCCCAAGTTATCTCTGGGGCTGTTGTTTATATACCGATCTGTACAACATTATCGTCCCTGCACTTGCAAAAGAAAATGTTGGTGTGAGATCACGTATTTCTGTATTCGGTAGCCAGGAGTGACCTCCCCAATTTGCCAGATCCTGCCCTTCTATGACGGTCAGGTGTGAATTGCGTGCAATATCTATGCTGGCGTCATGCTACAACGATCATCCCCATCTTGCCACTGGATAGCGAGGGAATGGAAAACGAGAGGATGGGTGTGGAACTCCGAAATCCGTTACTCACTTAAAATCCACCGATCCCCTGGGTTGGATAACGACGAAATAAGATCAAATTATTTCGTCAATTCAATGAACTGACTGAAATGCCGTAAAAATGTCTAAACTTCTTCGTTAAACAGATCACATGGGAGCTTCATTCGGCGATAAATGTGTGTGTGTGTGTGTGTGTGTGTTAGTGTGTGTGTGTTTGTGTGTGTGTGTTTGTGTGTGTGTGTTGAGGTCATCCTGTTAACGACACCCGTGAGCTGAGGGTGAGGGGGACAGACCTAATCCAAAGCTGATTAACTTGGATAATCTCATTCGTGTTCGGATTAATACGGCCAACACATTAGCCAACGTTGTTTGGTGAGCCGTTTGAATTAAACGGATATATTTATTGACGGACACGACTGATCTATTTAGAATAATGATAAATCTGCCTTGTTGTTGTTGTTGTTGTTATTATTATTATTATTATTATTATTATTATTATTATGTCGCAGTAGGGTATGACGGGATAGATGTTTTCTCATGTGCAGATTAATACGCATAAAAGACCACATTTCTCGATTAACTTCAAAACAACTTCTGTTCAAGGAACCAGTCAAAAATTATGCAAATTAGGTCTCTACGAATCATTAAGTCTATATTGTGGATGAATATTTTTATTTACTACTTTATCAAAAAACAAAAAAAAGGTACCTTGAACGTGTTGTGGCGCTCTGTGCTCCATGAAAACTATAAAAGTTTGGAAAGTAAATGTTTTTCCTGTAAGCTGACTTGTCACTCTATTCCGACTCTCCTTTTTTGTATAAAAGCATCGTTTCTCCTCCTCATCTGCTGGGATGGGACTAACATTCCAAGGTACATCGGCTGAAAAAAAGCAACTAGGACCAAACACTATACTGTATCTCCTGTGCATGCCTACGATTAAACTTATTCTAAAAAGTAGATACAAGACATTGCTAACAATAACGAATGATACAATAGAACGGTTATATCAATATAGTGAATTAAAAGTTATTTGACGGATACAAGATTCCTTGTTGTAGATATTATTAGGTTGGTGCAAAAATAATGTCGTTTTCTCACATATGTTACAATGTGAGAAAACGACATTATTTTTGCACTAACCTAATACTAAGTTCAATAAGAGATTAACAACAATAACTAATTATAAAAAAAAGATCAATTATAACAATAGACTGTAATAAAGTTATTTGACGGATACAAGATTCCTTGTTGCCGTAGATCTTATTAGGCACATTAAGAGATTAACAAAAATAACTAATTATAAAAAAAGATCAATTATAACAATATACCGTAATAAAACTTATGTGAATGATAGAAGATCCGGTCTTACTGTAGATCTTATTAGGCACAATAAGACAAGAACATCAATAACTGATAATAAAATAGAACAATTATAACAATAGACTATATTAAAAGTTAAGTGGTTGATAGATTCTGTCCTACCATAGATCTTAGCAACCCTTGTGTACGATTTCTTTTTTATTTCCTTATTAAATGCAGAACTTGCATTTTTTAAATTCAAATTAGCTTTTAAATCAATTTTCTCTTTTGCATCTGTTGTGTTTTCGAATCATTATTAAACAGAATTTATCAAATTTTATTTCGGGGCATTGTACGCAGTTAAGTGTCAGACGCCATTTTGCCAGGCTGCCGGTCAGTTGCTATTTGTAACTAAACGCGGAAAATGGGGAATTATTGTCGATAAGGTTCAGCCTCTAATAGAATCACAGCATCGGCTCCTGATATCGTGGACCTACCAAATAAAATAAGAGGGTATTACTCTCAATGAATGACAGAGAAAAAATCGATGCATCAAATAATGAAGGCTGACCGACTTTTACACGAATATAAACCTGGCATTTGTTTTTGCTTTCTTTCTTTTTTTCTTTTTTTTTTTTTGTTAGCTTTCACTCTTTCTTTCTCTCTCCCTACTCTCCTCTTCTCTCTCTATTATGTTTTATGAGTCTATCGATTGAATAGAATTTTATTATAAACAATTGTCTTGTAAATGGAATTTTTAAAGCATTCTGAATGTAAAAATAACGAAAAAAGTGTGCAAGACAATAAGAAACACTACCTGCCAAAAAAAGTGAAGCTTTATTGAAATCGGTTGAAAAATGTAGGAAATCCGATCCCATATATTAACGAACACTCACACACACACACACAACCAACCTGGGTTTTATAATAAGTATAACTCGATAACTCGATATTATTAAGTATAACTCGATATGAAATTTTGGCGCTGTCAGAACCACCGCAAGGTAATTTTACGTAGTCCTGTGAAGTTTTGTTGAAATGGGTTGAAAAATGTAGGAAATCCGATCCGATATATAAACGTACACACACACGCACACACACACAATCTGCGTTTTATAACAAGTAAGATTTCTCTTAAAACAATTTTTCAGGAAAATAGCTTTCTCATGTCCAGTAGCTGTTATTGCCCTTTTCAGTATTGATTCTTCCGGATAGTAAAGACACCGACAGGTTCACTCCTAGTCCTACTCCCGACTTTCGTTCATTTGTGTGTCTTAGCTGTTTTCTCCTCCATCTGTGCGTCCGCTCCATCTCTCTCTCTACACGTGCAAGGGTATGCTGGGGGTGGGGCTTTACCTCCAAAAATACTCCACTAAAAATCTACATAGTCGTGCGGTCGTGTAAAGAGACACCAACAGAAACGTTCATGTAAATAGGACTTAAATATATAATCACTTTACTTATATATAGTTAGTTTGCTTAACGGCATATCAACAATTTATGGGTCATTTAATGCCAAAATTTAATTTTCTTGAGAGTAAGTAATAAGTTGTGTAACCTTGCTTTTACAATTTAATACAAAAATAGATTGCTGATAACTTATTTTTAAAAACATGAAAACGTATTACTGGTATTTTTACTATAAAAATGTATTTTTATACCTTCATAGTGTCTCAATTTTAGTTTGGGGTTCATTATTTGCTCAAAGCTGGGACCCTAAAAACTGCTATCAGATCGGGGTCAGGTTGGTCCTGGGAACAACAGCAATTAAGAGGTTGTTCCGCGCTCCTCAAAACCTCCCGGCTAGAGGCTTTGCTGCCGGATACAGTTTATCGTCATACCCAGGACGCACCAATTTACGAATCGTTTTATAGACGTCTATATTTTTTTAACTGGCCTTAGTTACAGTTTCTGGGCGAGAGCGCATAATGTAGCGTGGTCAAATATTTGAACAAGGCGTCATATCTAATAAAATCCTCAACGAACAATTCCGTCTAGCCAAGTTCATTCATAAGGCTTGGGTCAACCCATTGTATTTTCGGACACTTTTCAGCGATGTCGCACGCTGGGATCGCCACACCAGTTCAATAACATCATGTCACCTTCCTGACACATCTACCATGATAAGATTTGAACTCAGGCCTAATGATTAGAAAACAAATGTTCTAACCCCTATATACAGGGTGATTGATAAGTAATTCTCTACTTTATGTATGATGGACTCTCCCGTCTAACTACAATTTCTACAAGACAGGAGAATCCATCATACATAAAATAGGGAGTTACTTTTCAATCACCCTGTATATATATAATGTTTATGTTGGCCACACTACGACCATGTTGTCTCGGCGGTTGAGTTTTCATTTGAATGATGTGTCCTACATTTCTAAACATTTACAACATCATACTTGATCACATACGCAATTCAGAAAATTTTTTGTTGAAAATACATCTGTGCTTTTTCATGAAAATAATAAACATAAACTAAATATTGTTGAAGCTCTCTAAATTAACAAATTGAAACCCAGCCTTAATAAAAATTAATTATGAATACTGCACAAATGTTTGAAAATGTTTACAGTAGATAGTTTAAAATATCGAGGTTTGCACTAATAGATTTTAATACTTAGTTTTTTAAAATTCACAACCTTATAACTCAATTATCTCCCCTGAAGCGTTACTCAAGCTATCGTACAGCACTCAACTTAGCGTTCTCCACTTCACAAGTAAAAAAAAATTAACTTTCAGATGAACACATCAATTTTGTTTTAAAAATGATGGACACTGCAATATTTATTTTGAAATAAACAACACACTGATGATGACATTGTGCTATGTCGAAAGTACTCGGAATAAAATAATATTCATCGACACGGCGATTTTCTCTCTTCCTTTAATAATGACACCAAAAAGCTTGTCTGTGAATATGAAAGTATCCCATTGAAAATAGACAAAACTTCTCTAAATTATTCAATGAAACCTGTCTCAATATATATATATATATATATATATATATATATATATATATATATATATATAACTTCAAACCTTATTATAGTGGACACATCTTATTTGAAATGGACTTCCCGATTTTATCTATTACTCAGTGTGTAGTAAGTCTATCAGCCTGCTCATTCGAAAAATCTTAGTAAAGAAAATGTATTCTCTAACAGGGATCAAACCTAGTTCATCCTTTGTAGGGGGAACCATCGTTTGATCTGGTGTGCTTTACCTTACTCTACTTCTTCTGCTTATTATTATTATGTCCTCTTTCTTATGCTAACTTGTTCTTCTGCTTCTCCTCCTTCTTCGCCTTCTTTCTTCTTCTTCATCATCATACTATTATTAGTAGTAGTAGTAGTAATAGTAGTAGTAGTAGTAGTAGTAGTAGTAGCAGTATTATGTCCTCTTTCTTATCCTGTCTTGTCTACTCTTCCTCCTCCACTTTATTCTTCCTTCTTCTGCTTAGTGTTATCATTATGACCTCTTTCATTTCCTTAATTGTCCTTCTGCATCTCCTCCTCCTCCGCCTTCTTCTTCTCCTTCTTCTTCTTCTTCTTCTTCTTCTTCTTATTATTATTATTATTATTATTATTCCCTCTTTCTTATCCTTATTTGTCCTTCTGCTTCTCCTCCTTTCGCCTTCTTTTTTTTCTTCTTATTATTATTATTTCCTTTTTCTTACTTTAATTCGTTCTCCTTCTCATGCTGCTTCTTCTTTTTCTTTCATTCTTACTTTCACTCTTTTGTTCATTCACTTCTTATTCTTCACTTTCATTTTCCTATACTTTTACACTTATTTTTTCATTCATATTTCTTCTTCTACTTCCTCTCCCCATTTTTTGTTCGCTTTATTACCCTGGCTTTGTCTGATCTTCTTCTTCTTCTTCTTCTTCTTCTTCTTCTTTCTTCCTCTTCTTCTTCTCCCTTTTTTCTTCTTCTTCTTCTTTCTTCTTCTTCTTCTTCTTCTTCTCCTCCTCTTTCTTCTTCTCCTTTTTCTTCTTCTTCTTCTTCTTCTTCTTTCTTCTTCTTCTTCTTCTCCATTTTTCTTCTTCTTCTTCTTCTGCTTTTTTTCTTCTTCTTCTTCTTCTTCTTCTTCTTCTTCTTCTCCTCCTCCTCCTTTCTTCTTCTTCTCCTTTTTTCTTCTTCTTCTTCTTCTTCTTCTTCTTCTTCTTCTTTCTTCTTCTTTTTTTTCTTCTTCTTCTTCTTCTTCTTCTTCTTCATCTTCTTCTTCTTCTCCTTTCTTTTTCTTCTTCTTCTTCTTCTTTTCCTTTTTTCTTCTTCTTCTTCTGCTTTTTTTCTGTCTCTCTGTCGTGACTCTCTCATCCATCTCTTCTTCATCTCTATTATCTCCGAATAATTTTTACTCTCATCTTTTCATCCAACCCCCTCCTCGACTTTCTTTCTTTCTTCACATTTTTAATCCTTAATCTTAACATTACTTTGTCTTCTTCTTCTTCTTCTTCTTCTTCTTCTTCTTCTTCTTCTTCCGCGACTACGACTACTTCTACTACTACTCTTACAACTACTTTCCCTTCTCCTCTACTTCAACATAACAAATACTGAATACTATCCGGTCACTTAAGACATATTTTCATCCATCCGATTACACGCTCCAATCCTCCTCTCGGTGCGTGTGTTCAGATTAAAAACAGAAAACCTTCCCGATAATATTTTTCAACTTAAAAGCATTGATTGAATCTGCACTTTGTTTTCTGGGTTACAAAGATTTGGCACGTTTTACCACTTGAATAAAACAGCGTTACCAACACAGCACCATAGCGATAACCTCTTCGGTGTAGGTGCACCTTAACTAAGTGTGTTTTCCCATCTCTTTCTTTCTTAGTTCGTGCAAAAAATTGTCCAGCGTTTCTTTGGCAGGCTCTTTTGTTTATATGAATTCACACAATTCGTATCCAGCCGAGGACATGCGGTTTGTAGAATGGCTGCCTTTCGCAGAAAATGGCATTGCAAACCGAGTTCTAATTATGGACTCGTCTGTTGCGTTCACTTTCGCACAAATAACTATGGGAAAAGCATGAACCCGCCACTTCTATTCATCAGATACGGGCTTAAATAGCGTTCTCTAACCTTGAGTGGAAACCAATCTAAGAGAAGAAAAACCTTGGAATTCTAAAGGGTGATAAAGAAACGAGAAAGTATTCAAAATTGTATGGCTAATTCACAAATAATGAAGAAGAGTACTCTCTGGGGAGTCATGATAGACTGATCTATTTTTTGTCTGGCTTATCAACATTTTGCAGGTTATTTAAAGCCAGAAAAAAATTTTAGATTGTAAAAATCTTTTGTGCTTCCCAATAATTTTATGATATGAAATACATTTATTTTTTTTAATATTAGTGTGATTACAAACTGTTATTTTGTTGTTTTGAGGTTTGTTTGTTTTTTTCGTTTTCTACGGCCTATCAACCCAATGCAGGTTATTTAAAGCAATATTTTTAGATTGAAAGAATTTCTTTTTTCGAGATCATAATGAGTTAGTGATACAAAATTACTAATTAACCCATAGCTGGAGGAGAAGAAGCGCTGTATTCATGACTTTCCCAAGTGTATCTGCATCGTGAATGAATATATCGAACCCCAACTGAAATTGAAACTCCGCTCTCCGATTAACAATTCAGTGCCATTATCCACCACACCAATCGCACATCCAAGCATCTGCTATTCCCAAGCGGTTACCCATCTACGTACTGACCAGGTTCGACATAGCTTAACTTCGGTGACCCGATGTTTCAACGCTATATGTCTATAAATCTGGTGAGTCATGATTTCCGACGCCGTGAAGAGGGATGGTTTAATTTTCTATTTGCCGTGCCCCATCTAGAAGTCGACGATTATGGCTCTCCACAATTTCCTGTCCGTTGCAACTCTTAGTAAATTTGTCTTTTTATTGTCTCTCCTAAAATCTGTTCTGACATTCATTTACACAAACTCGTTAGGCATGTTGTTTTCCTTTACCCTTCTTGCCTTCAGTAAGTCCTGGGCGTGTCAAATTCTCCAAGCAATCCTTCCTCTTTATGAGCCGTAGAAATTTCAGCTCTCCCTTCAATGATATTAAGTATAAGTTTCCTTTTTGTTTTAATTTCGTCGTTCGTATATTCAGTCCATGGTATTCGCAGTATCCTTCTGTAGAACATTTTTGTTGTATCAAGTCTCTTCTTTATCTTTGAGGAAATTTTCCGGCATTCACTGTCAGATAAGAAGACGGATATCACGTAACAGTTCAGTACTCTTTTCTTTATGGCTAACGAAAATTTTTCTGTCTCTTAATACTTTGCTTAGCTTTTTGAATGCATCTTTGGCTATCCCAATGCGCCTTCGGATTTCAGTGTCGCACTTTCCGTCTTCTGTTAAAACACTTCCCTTTGTAACACACAACGGAAAATGTAACACAGAGATTGGAAGGTGAGATTGGAGAATACATCCTTCCAGAAAATAAACAGTGTTAAGACATAGGATTATTTCGTTAGAAACAAAGAAAAAAATACTGAACTACTGTGTAATAATTATCATCGTCTTGTATCTGTCTATATTTCTGGGATGAAGTATTATGCACACTATTTACATTATTCGGTCACATCGCACAGTGGATAAAAGCGTTGGTTAGATCCAGTGGCAAGACCCAAAGAGTATGAGTTCAATACCCGGTTAAGGCAATGGAGAACTTTCAGAGGGAAAATTAACAGGAGATAACTGATAGCTGACATCCATCAAACATGGCACGTGGAACTAGAACAGTCTACCCCAGTGAGCGAAATAAAGGGTTCGAAATTCCAACCACCAACGGCCGAAAACGTTGTGACAAATATAGCAAGAAAGATGAGAACAGTAGACCGAATAATGTAAATAGTGAATTATCGTCTTATATGACAGGGAATAGCTAACAATTTCCTCATAGATAAAGAGGAGACAACAGAAATATGACTCTACAGAAAGATACTGAGAATACCATATATGGGACATGTGAACAATTAGAAAGTTTTCAAGAAAATGGAAGGAAAAAAAATTATTTTGATTCAGAAAAAAACAGTTGAAATTTTTTAGACAAATATTGTGAAAGAAGAGCTAGTATTAGATAGATAGATAGATAGATAGATAGATAGATAGATAGATAGATAGATTGGAACAAACATAGATAGATAGATAGATAGATAGATTGGAACAAACATAGATAGATAGATAGATAGATAGATAGATAGATAGATAGATTGGAACAAACATAGATAGATAGATAGATAGATAGATAGATAGATAGATAGATAGATTGGAACAAACATAGATAGATAGATAGATAGATAGATAGATAGATAGATAGATAGATAGATAGATAGATAGATTGGAACAAACATAGATAGATAGATAGATAGATAGATAGATAGATAGATAGATAGATAGATAGATTGGAACAAACATAGATAGATAGATAGATAGATAGATTGGAACAAACATAGATAGATAGATAGATAGATAGATAGATAGATAGATAGATAGATTGATTGATTGGAACAAACATAGATAGATAGATAGATAGATAGATAGATAGATAGATAGATAGATAGATAGATAGATTTCGAAAGTTAGAGAAGAAGGGACGGGAAGATGTGTAAGTTTTTCAGATATATAATATTACCCACATGTTGTCCGAAAAGCTTTTTATTTACCATTCCGGAAACAGATAAAATTTGAAAATCCATCTATCTCTATATAGCAGACTTTAGTGGTGACGTAGAAAAATGTTACACACACACACACATAGGGTGCGGTGCGTAAATTGTTGTCTAAATTAAGCAAAAATAAAATTAACATTGACATCTTTTAACTGATATATTTACCAAAGTTACAAAAAATTATCTTGAAATTATAAAGAGTAAATTTATTCAATAAAATCATTATTGGCTTCAGCCACGGCGTCCAGACAACTTCGGAATCCCCTGCCACTCCTCTGGACAGTTTTCCTCCTTGTTCAAGTTGGTGCCATAATCCTTGCCTTCGGTTTATCTTTAGTGTTACAAGGAGTTTTGCTCGTCTCTCGCTCAACTACGCCCCATACATTAAATACAAGAATGGGGATACAGTCTGGTGAGTTAGATGGACAGATATAAGGGGTGTTGTGGTCGCAGAAATTGTCTGACAGCTATGATTGGTTTCTCCTGTTTGTGTAGCATGGTGCAGGGTCCTGTTACCAGACATAGGGCCTTCCAGAAGCCACCCTCAAGACTCAAGGCAATACTACCTTCTCCACACAGTTGATGTAGGCCTCCGTGTTGAGTGTGAGGCCCTATGGGAAGATGAACGGAGGCATAACGTCGCCATCACTTGTGATCACTCCAAACACCTTCGTAATCACCATTAGACTCATCCAACTCTACACTATTCACAGATTGACATCCAAACACTCTAAAATGTTCGTATTGGGGCTTCTGGGACAAATGTCAACCAGTCCAGCATGCCGTTTCCAAATTTCCGACGGAGTGAATTATGTCACTGTGGTCTTTTTCTCACAGACGGTTCCCAACTAACGACTCGCTTGCGCGAAATTTAAAATATAAAATAGCGACAATTTACCCATCGCACTCTCTGTATATACACACACACACACACACACACACACATATATATATATATATATATATATATATATATATATATATATATATATATATATACATATACATACGTTGCGTAGTACAAAACAATGAACGGTTTTTGCCCATAAGACTATCAGCGTCTTTCTTTGGGCTTCTTACATGTCTCACCTTATCAGTGAAACAAAACGAATTCCTCACTTCTTTATTAATGTGTTATCTGTATTTTTCTTTTTATTTCTGTTTTACGATAGACTTATTCCAATATGAAGTTCTTTCCAATGTTAATGGATAATAAGAAGTCTAGGAAAACAAAACCTCTCCCACGTAACGCTTTTTTTTATGTATTTCTTAGAACAAAAAAAAAGAGTTTTTTTGAATGGTTGAAAACTTCGGTCTTGCCAAAAGAATAAAGCTGTCTGGTTTAAAACTAATCAAATAGACTGGAGGAGAGGTTCGGCCAAGCCTAAAGAATTAAAGTATCCACCAACTCACCTTCAGCATTGCAATTAGGGAGGTACTGTCGCAGTGTTGGCATCTCCGAGATTAGATATTCGCCATAATTTTGCGAGAGAAAAATTTCAGATGCTATATTTGGATCCTAAGCTGGGAAGAGTCACTTCGAACCGAGTATGCTCTTACAAATACAGAGTTTTTAGGACATTTACATGAATTTAGTAAAATATGCATAAACCATGAAAGGATCATTATAGATAATCAACAAAGTGAGATAGATAGATAGATAGATAGATAGATAGATAGCTCAACAAAATGAGATAGATAGATAGATAGATAGATATAAAGAGACTGAGATAGAGAGAGGAGGAATGAAGAGACTTACCTAATGAGAAGATAGATAATTAACAAGGTAAGATAGATATATAGATAGATAGATAGATAGATAGATAGATAGATAGATATGAACAGACTGAGATAGTGGATAGAGAGAGAGAGAGAATGAAGAGACTTAGCTAATAAGAAGATAGATAATCAACAAAGTGAGATAGATAATCAGCAAATTGAGGTATGCATATATTTACATCTATATATATCTCTCCCCCTCTCTCTCTATATATACAGGGTTGATATATATATATATATATATATATATATATATATATATATATATATATATATATATATATATATATATATATATATATATATATATATATATAATGAAATGGACAAAGTCCGACAATTATTTAAAGACATTTTTATGTTATACATTCGTTTTATAGATGCAATTATTTAAGTAAATGCTCTGCTTTATAATAAACAGTATTAATAACATTTATTGGCCTGAAAGTTTCTCGGACATTCAGGCCGGTAAATGTTATAAACACTGTTTATTATAAAACAGAGCATTTACTTAAATAATTGCATCTATAAAACGAATGTATAAACATAAAAAATGTCTTTATATATATATATATATATATATATATATATATATATATATATATATATATATATATATACATATATATAGTGAGAGAGAGAGAGAGGTTTGGTCAGATCCTTGAGGACATTTGAGTAAAAGTCGCATGTCATAAAAGAAGAGCTTTATTTGATAAAAAATTGGCATGAATAATTTTGAGACCCTTCTTTACACATCTACTTAATGAACCCGCCATTTGCGTCGATGACAGCTTCAAGACGATGGCTGAAACATTGACATACCTAAATCAGATGATCCTAATCTGTTTTTGACATTGTGATAGTTATGGCAGACTTCAATTATTTTATAGCATTATGGGGCCACTGATTGACTTCCCTCTCGACTGTACCCTATACGTAATAGTCTAACAGATTAAAGTCTGGAGTTTGGTTCAACGTGATTGTGGAGATTGTAACTCATCCATTCTTTGGTTGTCTTGGCCTTATGAGACGGCGCAGAGTCTTGTCGGTTGGTGTACGTTCTTCTTTTGCTCGCGCTCCCTATGCAAGGCCACACAACCCTCCTCAACATCTTATAGTCAGCAGCATGCACCCTTAAGCCCTAAGGAAAGGAGTGACAAGGCATCACATCTCCCTCATTACTCACGACTCCCAGAACCACAACAGTTGCCGGAAACTTTGTGCGCATGTACATTGGAACTTTCTTAGAGTCTCTGGATAACCATCTGTCATTTTTGATCCTGATCAAAATTTTTCTTGTCAGAGAAAATCCAAATCATTCTAGGCTCTTGTCGCTTCAATATGCTTAACAAGTGCTGTGTAAAGATCAAATGGTTATCTTTTGTCTTTGGAGACATGAATTAGCCTCTCCACATCACAATTGACCTATATCGAAGGTCTTCAAATTTTTGTAGTTCTGATGTTATTTAGGACCACAAAGGGGTGTTTTATATTTGGCTACTACTGAACAATCTTGAGACTCTTCTTGACCCGTCTAATTAATGGATCCGCCGTTACCATCGATGACTGCTTCAATACGAAGGCTGAAACGTTTAGATGAACTGTATGTATTTTGGACATGCTGCTAGTTATGGCGGACTTCAGAGATTTTATAGTCTTATGGTGGGCGTTGATTTTGTTTCCCTCTCGGCTACACTCCATACGTTGTCGTCAAATGTATTCAGGTCTGTATAGCTAGGGGGCCATATATTTTGATTGACGGGATCGTGGAGATTGTAACATCTATTCTTGAATCGTCTTCGCCTTATAAGACAGCGTAGATTCTTTTTGGTAGGTGTACGGTCTTCCTTTGCTCACTCTCTCTATCCAAGGTCTCATAACCCTCCCTAGTACCTCCTTATAGTCAGCGGCATTGACCTTAAGGCTTGAGGAAAGAATTGATATTGCTCACGGCATCCAGAACCATGACAGTTACCGGAAACTTTGGAGGCACGATCGTTGGAATGTTCTTAGGATCTCTGCATAACTGTTGTATCTTTTGCTTTCGAGATAACAGAGAGAAATAAATAAGAAAGGTAAACTCGTAAGTAAGTAATGAAAAAGAAATTTTACTACACGAAGGGTCCTACTAACATCAGTTATGTTTAGTTTGCTTTGTGCTGATATTTTGTTTTTCTTCGGATTCACTCTCATTGTCGATCATTAGATTTTTATCTATGAAATATTTATTATCATCAAACTTTTAAATCTCGGGGTGCGTTTAGTAGGTCACCCTGAGACGGTGCGGTATTATAGTGTATGGAGGATTGATTGGTGACGGACGATAGTGAATGCGCAAATTGTAATGAATGGATAGGTTGTGAATCGGATTAGCTAGGTATAAGATAGTCAGTGAAGACCAGACACAACCCATTCCCTCTTTTCGGCCTTGTGACATAATTGTATGTTTTATACAATAAATATACTAGCTGAGATATGTTGATTACAACTCAGACTTACGCGAGAACTACCAACCTTTCAATAGTAGCACTCACTATTGACTTGCGACGACTTGTGCATTAACCGTAATGCAGATGACATGGCACAAAAGGTTTAAAGAGAAACACTTGACTATCGATTTGACATGTGCTAATATTGAAAACTATTGTGATCGGACAAGAATCTGTGTTTCCACGTGATATGACCAAAAACATCAGTTTAGATTTAAGGCTCTGATGTAAGCCACATGAGTGACTACACTATAGGTAGTAACTACCTATAAGTATCTGTAAGTGAACAGACTAGCTGGGATCTGTTGACTACGACTCAGACTTACACGAGAACTACCGACCTTCCAATAGTAGCACTCACTACTGGATTGACTTGCGACATCCTTGGGCATAACTGTTACCTTTATTCTTATTGTACTGTTTTTTTTACAATAAACCTTTATTTATTTTATCCATCTTGTTTTTCAAGTATATATTCCTATTAGCATGGAATATAACAGAGAAATAATGAAAAGATAACATTTATAAAGACTTACAAAGGACAGGAAATTATGGAGAACCATGATTACCTACATCTTGAGGGGACATGGCACATAAAAAACATTAAAACTACAATACCAGTGGTAATAGGTGCTATTGGCCTGATCAGGAGAGGAATGAAAATATACAAAATCCCTGGCAACATTAAGATACAAGGAGTTCAGCTCCTTGGCACTGCTCATATTTTAAGGAGGACTCCATCCCTCAAATAAATCCATAGGATTCAAAATAACCCTTTGCCAAACAGAAATTATGACCTGGAATTAGAATGAAAATGGTGGTGGCACCTACTTTGAAAAGTCAAAAATTCAGTAAGAGGAATTAGTAAATATCAGGTCATCCCATCAGTTCTGTCCGAATTTTAACTTTTTGTTAAAATTAACGAAATTTAAAGACTATTTTATAATGTCTAATGGTGCTGAACATTATTTTTATGTTTTGATGCATTTAAACTGATCAAATTTTATTTCAAAGAACAACAAAATTAAATTTTGATTGATTAAAACCCTGCTAACATGGAAGTACCCAAGAATCATTTGAGGCACATAATGCTTTATGAGTTCAAGAAAGGAAACTCAGCAGCCGAAGCGGCTAGAAACATTCACTCAGTTTATGGGGAGGAATGTGTGAGTGAAAGAACTTGTAGAAGATGGTTTGCAAAATTCAGAGGTGGAGATTTCACCCTTGAAGATGAAGATTGAACTGGGCGTCCAGTTGAGTTTGATGAAAAGCTTCTTGAAGCAGCCCTTGAAGAAAATCCTGCTTTATCAGTTGAGGAATTGGCAGTGGTTCTCAGTTCAAACCATACAACTGTTCATCGTCATCTTCAACAATTTGGAAAAGTTCCTAAACTTGGAAAATGGGTGCCTCATGAATTGTCTGAAAACAACAATCCTGCTTTATTTCTTTATTCTTATTGTAGTATTTTTTTTTTTTTTTACAATAAACCTCTACTTATTTTTCAAGTATATATTCCTATTAGCACGGAATATAACACCTACCTCACGTGCTTTTTGCAAGAGGGTGTCAGAATAATAAATGAGGCGTAAAAAAGCCAGAAGTTACTAAAAGTAACAAAAATAGAACGTTTTGGAGAGCCATGACTTGCCACGTCCTGAAGGGACACGGCACATAGAGGAAAAACAAGTAGAAATTGTATTTAAAATGCTTTTTTGAAGCACCCTAACATAACTAAAAAATTTTAAACAATTAAAAAAATACAATGAAAATAAATTCCTTTAGCGGGTTTTTATCCCATTAAAATTTCAAAATAACTTCATGCGTATAGCTGAGTTCGAAACCGGGTGGCAGTTTACATATCTTCCTACACTCAGTTCTTGTTTGATTCGCGCTTTTTGTAATAATGCGGTCGGGTTTGTCTACCTCCCAAGACGTGACTCTGCCCTTCGACATAGCTTCGTCTGGTTCGACAAGTACTAAGAGCTTAGAGCCTGGCTAAGACCTAATGCTAAGATTCTGCTATTAGGTATAGCCTCGTCTGAGTTCCTTTCTGACCGAAGACAGTGAGTTCGACAGGCACTAAGAGCTTAACGCGCGGCTAAAACCTACTGCTGACCCGGTATTTACCCGAAACTCTGCCCTTCAGTAGAGCCTCGTCTGAGTCCCTCTCTGACCAAAGACAGGGACTTCGACAAGCACTAAGAGATTAACGCGCGGCTAAAGCCTGATGCTGACCCTGTATTTACCCGAAACTTTGCCCTTCGGTATAGCTTCGTCTGAGTTCCTCTCTGACCAAAGATAGAAAGTTCGACAAGCACTAAGAGATTAACGCGTGGCTATGACCTAATGCTGACCCAGTATTCACCCGAAACTCTACCCTTCAATATAGACTCCTCTGAGTTCCTCTCTGACCAAAGTCAGAGAGTTCGACAAGCACTAAGAGCTAAAACGCGCGGCTAAGACCTAATGCTAACTCTCCTCAACTCCGCTTAACTCAGCTTATTTATATAAAAGAACGATTCCATTTATTTATGTCCTATATGGCAATAACTATCTGTCATTACTTCGACTGTACTTTTGGTTATGATCAAAGTTTTTCTCATAAGAGTAAAAAAAAAAGAATTCCAGACTCTTGATGTTTTCATCTTGCTCAGCAAGTGCTTTGCACTGATCAAAAATTTATTTTTTACCTTTGCAGGCACGAATTGACCTCTCCGCATCACATATGACTTGTATTGACGTTGTTCATACACAATTCTTCCATTAGAGTCCTCTTGAAACCTTGAGCTCCTTAACAATGACTTTATTTGACTTTCTGGGCTTTTTAATAATAATTTTCTGTACCTTCGGGACAACTTTGGGTGTTCTGATAGTATAAGGACCCTTATCAGACATTTCACGTTTGCTTACTGTTGTAGAATCCCCGTCAGCAGTTTCCAGCTCTTTGCGAAATTTAAAAACAAACGACCGTTAAATTTTCAGGAAGCGAGCAATCTGTAAATCATTACACTTTGCCTTTAAGGCAAAGATTAAAGCGTGCCTTTTTATTTGCTGAGTTAACTCGATGTTCTTTATCGTCTGTCTGTAAAAGCAATGAAAATCAGAACAAGTTAAAAACAAAAAACTTATTAAAATCGTGTCCTCAAAGAACTGAGCAAACCTTTACATAAATGTATATTAAACATTTAAATTGAATGTGTCATAAAGAGAATTTATTTACAGAAAACATATTTTTATAAAAAGACGACAGTCTATTTTTCTTAAACTTAAAGGATTGATTGATTTGTTTTGTTTATATATATATATATATATATTATTATTACGGCTTATCAACAATTTTCAGTTCATTTAACCCTTTCAAATTCACATTCGCGTAACTGATGTATACAGCAAAAATATTATTGTTCGTTTCAGTAGACATATCTAAATGACTTCGACTTAGAAAAATATTATTATTGAAAATATTATTATAAATATAGCAATGGGATTCTATGTCCGCTTTATGCCATATCAATGCGTTTTCGGGACAATTATGTTCTGCAGGATGTGTTGAAAACATCTGAAGGACATATATCTCCCAGGCGACATTTTGGGGTTTGAAAGAATGATTTTTTTTTCTGGTTAAATATTTCACCAACAATATTTTTGTGATCACAGTGATTTTTCTATATTTCTGTTTTTTTGGTGTAAATGTCAGTTTATAGGTATTTTAGACAGTCATTTTTGACGGGTAGTCTGCTTGTAAGATTTTATTTTTTTTATCCAATTTTTTTTTTTTTTAATGGAATGTATGAACACAGTACTTTAAAAAAAGAAAGAAAGAAAGAAAAAAGGATCCTACTTTTCATGATGCGTCTGTTTATTTGCCGGGGCGTCATCTGAAAAACCTGAACTGCTTTGTATCCGCCTCCATGTTATATTTTCATAAAACATTCATGCCAACTGGCTGCTAAAGAATGCAGATACCTCTTCTTCCCCAGCGTTTTCCCATAAATTCAGGATTAGTCGCTTTCGTTTCGTGTTTGGATAATAAAGAATGAAAGAAGGTACTAGGGGTAACATGGTGGATAAAATCGCGGGGGCGGAGTAGAACTGATTGAAGAAACGGAGTTAACGGGTGAAGACTACCGACTAGGGGAGGTACGTGCGTCTATATTGATATTTTGCACTTATACGAATTTTACCTCTGGTTGTATTAACGCCGTTATGAGGTAATTATTTGCTGGCTTGGTTGCAGAAGTTCGTATAGCACCATTCTTTCTTTGGTAAAGACAAACTCTTGACCAATACAGTAAGTCCCCGAGTTACGATAGTTCACACTTAAGACGATTCGTAGTTACGACGCAATCTTTATTAATCTTGTTTCGACTTACGCCTTTTGCCTCGCACTTACGACTATATATATAAAAATATACGCATTTTCTTTACTGCTGACCTTAGTTTATCGTGTTTTTATGTACCTTAAAACATGTTTTATGAACCTTAAAACATGTAACTTAAAACATGTACACATGTGTATACATATTGAGTTACCCTGTAAGAGGTAAGGTCAGTCAGTTATGTGCCATGCGTGACACACGCTTAGGCAATCATGTATCTTTCGATACATGACTGACGAGGCATATTTTTCCCGCAGTAGGTTGGCATTTCTTTCTGCGGTAGACTAGTTGCCATCCAAAGCTAAAGAACCTGGTCTTTCCTGCTATTTACCCATGGCTGGGGGGGGGGGAGAAGAAGAGGATTCATACCTTTCCCAAGGGTATTAGCACGTAAGTGAATGTAATGGATCTGAGTGGAATTCGAACTCAGATCTCCGATTTCTCAATCCGAGCCGCTAGAGATAAGGCCTTTTTCTATATGTTCGCGAATAAATTCCCGATGATTCTTCCGAGTACTGTGAGACAAGATCTTACCTTCGCCATCTTATCTACCGAGTCCTAATGTCATCACTGTCAATAAATATACCAGCAGGTTAAAACAACTTCATTTCATTATATGTATTATTTTCATATTATTTTATTATATGTATTATATTTATGTCCCCTATGCTTATCTTTCAGTCCTAATTATGTTAAGATATGTCATAAAAATGTATTTTTTAATGTCTTAGATGATTACTTTGATATTGTGTTAGCATAGGTGAGTGACGTAAGCGCTTATTCGCGGAAAAAATCGCCGAATAGGAAAACCATGAAATTTTCACGGGTACTTTTAATAATAATAATAATCATAATGAAATTAACCCATTACTGAATAAAGTTACAGCTTCTCTTGCCTAATCTAAATATTAGGTTGGTGCAAAAAATAATGACGTAATAATGTCGTTTTTTACGTTAAAAAATACGTTAAAAAACGACATTATTACGTCATTATTTTTGCACCAACCTAAGAGCTGTCTAACGGTCATCTTAGGGTTGGTAGATTTTAAATCTGAGATAACGTCTTCTTTAAAAAAAAAAAAAAATAACATGCACTAATGGGTAGCTCCATATCCTATTAGGAGTTAAGTAAAGCAGAGAAGGTGTAAAACTATTATTAAATCCAGAGGGCGGTTCAAAATTTTTGGACTATAATATACAGTAGCGTCTAAAACTAAGGGACAAAATTTTGAAACCTAATATTTGTTAGAAATAACAACTTTGAAAAGCTGAAATTTTGACAACTGGTAGTCGTTATCATCCATAATAACATACTAAAATTTGAATCATTTGCAAAGCATAGAAAAAGAATTATAACAATTATTTATTTATTTTCAAATTTGGAACGTCCAAAAGTAAGGGACAAAATTGAGAAAAACAATGTAAACGGCAAAAAAACAATAAAAATACATGTACAATCAATATTTAATAAATGAGCCCTTGCTCTCAATGACAGTTGCACATCTTCGACTACAAGAACGAATCCGTTCTTGACAATGCTCGATACTAATTTTAGACCATTCTTCTTGAAGCTTCACACACAAATCCTCCGTGTTAGTGGGATTTCTTTCCATAACTTTCACTCCTAAGGTCTTCCAAAGATTTTCTATTGGATTTAAGTCAGGACTTTGCGGTGGCCAATCCATAATTTCCAAATCTTGCTCGCTAAGGTAACTCATTACCACCTTTGCCTTGTGACATGGGGCATTATCTTGCATAAAGGCAGCCCTATCGAAACCTGAATTCTGTATGATTGGCACAACATGATCTTGAACAATGTTTTTATAGATCTGCGCGTTTACACGAGTTTGTAATCGGACAAGAGGCGTTGTACCTTGGCTAGAAAACATTCCAAATACCATGACGCTTCCGCCCACAAACTTGACAGTTTTCTTAGTACACTTTGCACTTAATCTTTCACCAATACGTCTCTTTACATTGTTTTTTCCATCATTTCCAAATAAATTAAACTTGCTTTCATCACTGAAAAATACTTTTGCCCAATTTTCATATGTCCAAATTACATACCTGTTTGCAAACTCTAATCTCTTCTTATTCTTCGAATTAACAAGTGGTTTCTTCCCTGGGGTTCCATTAAACAGCCCTATTTCTTGCAGTCGTCTAGAAACAGTCTGTCTTGACACATTAACACATGAGGTACTATTCATAACCCTTTTAATTTCTGTGCAAGACTTAAAACGGTCCTTTAATGATATACGCTGCATTATTCGATCTTCTCTTGCCGAAGTTTTGCGGGGTCTGCCGGTTTTAAAAGCACTAACTATTTTGCCAGTATCATTGTAGGATTTAACAACCCTGCCTACAACACTCTTGGAACGTTTCACTTTCTCTGAAATCTCTCTAATGGTGTGCTTTTCCTTGTGTAGCTTCACAATAGCTTGTCTCACAGAGTAATCAAGTTTTTGGCGTTTCGCCATGGTGCCGGCTGATGCAACGTTTACAAACGACTAAGTAAGACTTATTATTTAGAGAAAATCAAAAAATTTGAATATAGCATACTGTTTACATTATTTTTCTCAATTTTGACCCTTACTTTTGGACGATCCTATTTTGAAAATAAATAAATAATTGTTATAATTCTTTTTCTATGCTTTGCAAATGATTCAAATTTTAGTATGTTATTATGGATGATAACGACTACCAGTTGTCAAAATTTCAGCTTTTCAAAGTTGTTATTTCTAACAAATATTAGGTTTCAAAATTTTGTCCCTTAGTTTTGGACGCTACTGTATATATATATATATATATATATATATATATATATATATATAACTGTCAAACTGACCAGGGGAATTCAGAGAAGCATAGATCCATCCAGCTCTTATCTCAAATAACAACTTAAAAGAGACTGTTTGACCAACACAAGGGATGTTAAAAGATTCATGTTGAAAAGATAAAAAATTAAAAAAAACAAATGAAAACTACAGACAAAAGTTCATTTTCTCCATCAAGACATTCATTTCTGTAGTTTAGTGCTGGCAGCAAGCAGAAATATTTCTTCTCCTGATGATGGCTATTTTGGCCGAAACTAGTCGATGGAATAATAATAAAAAAAATTAAAAAAACGAAAGAATATTAATCTACAACCCAGTGTGTCTGAAGATTTTAAATTTTAATATTTTTTTTATTGTTCAATATATATATATATATATATATATATATATATATATTATTTACTTTATTCGGACTATTGCCTCATCTTTGTCACCATATTTATTAAAACGTTTCGGCCGTTGTACGCTCCGGCCTTCTTCAGGTGGTTGGAATCTTCAGGTGGTGTCATGTGTCGTAAAGGACACATGGCACAGTGGATAAAGGCGTTGGTTAGATCCAGTGACAGAACCCAAAGAGTCTGAGTTCAATACCCGGCTAAGTCAGTGGAGAACTTTCAGAGGGAAAATTGACAGGAGATAATGGATAACTGACATCCATTAAACATGGCACATGGAACTAGAACAGTCTACCCCATTGAGCGAAATAAAGGGTTCAGTTCGACATTCCAACCACCTGAAGAAGGCCGGAGCGTACAACGGCCAAAACGTTGTAATAAATATGGCGACAAAGATGAGGACAATAGTCCGAATAATGTAAATAATGTACATAATACCTCATCTCAGAAATATAAACCGATATATATATATATATATATATATATATATATATATATATATATATACACATACATGCATACATGTATATATATTCAAACATATTGTTACATATGACAGACAACGAATGTCTATTATGATTTATCATGAGCCTTTCCAAGCGTCGTATAATGGCTTTAGTTTCAACATAAAATAAAAACAAAAATCTGATACACAGTAAAAAAGAATCTTGAGATATCAGAAGCCATTTAAATTAAAACAAGGCAACTTACACCCAACAAAATTACATTTCAAACCAGTCACAACATATTACAATGTATTTAAACATATGGTTCTGTTGGGAGCATTTCTTTCTCTCACGTGGTCATGTAGGACTTCATAGAACTGCATTACGAATTTACGACCTGCGTCTACTATTCCGCGACCGTTATCGTCGCATAGCAAACTTCTATGTCAAGAAAACAGGATGTCATCACTGACGGTGAACATCTCTGTTATAATTTCCATATAACCACTCTGATGATGACACATTTGTGTCGAAAGCTTAGATCGACGACCAATATAATGAAGAAATATCCAAATGTCGGAGAGTTTTTGTCTTTGTTTCCTCTTTAAATTAAAGCCATTATACGACGCTTGGAAAGGCTCATGATCAAACATAATAGACATTCGTTGCCTGTTATATTAAACAATATATGTTCGAACAATAATCTACTGCCTCTATACAGGAACTTCATATATATATATATATATATATATATATATATATATATATATATATATAAATCAGCCAGACCCGGGAACGTATCTCAAGACTCGAGACGCTCCCATCTCAAGGTATTACTATATATATATATATATATATATATATATATATATATATATATATATATATTAAAACAGGTTTTTATTTTGTTTATATTGAATCAATTGGTAGGTCTGCTGCAAGAAAAGTTTGTTCTGTGGTCATGCCAGACTTTTTTTTCTCTACAAAATCTATCTTACAAATTTATAAGTCTGTCTTTCGTCCATCCATTGAATATTGCTGCCACATCTAGTCTAGTGCTTCTGCTATATAATTAGAGATTCTTGATAAAATCCAAAGAAGAATCTGCAATGTTATTGATCCTGACCTGGCATCTCGACTTTCGAATCACTTTCTCGGCACCGTAACGTTATTTCCCTGCGAATCCAGGTAGAACACAATGTCCAGGACAGAGTAAGGATATAATAAAAAGGCTTAGTGTTTAAGCCTTTTTATTATATTTTATTATATATATATATATATATATATATATAGCAATATATATATCGCAATATATATATATATATATATATATATATATATATCAGCCAAACTCAGGCACGTATCTCATGGCTCGAGACGCTCTATTACTATATATATATATATATATATATATATATATATATATATATATATATACTATTACTATATATATATATATATATATATATATATATATATATATATATATATATATATATAGGTTGGTGCAAAAATAATGACGTAATAATGTCGTTTTTTGACGTTAAAAATACGTCAAAAACGATATTATTATGTCATTATTTTCGCACCAACCTAATATTAAAACAAGTTTTTATTTTGTTTATATTGAATACTATTTGTATATGTTTTATATATATATATTAGTTGTATATTGTTTTATGTATATTCTTTGTATATATATCATGTTATATATTATTTGTAGATATGTTTTATATACATGTTATACAGATAAGCATCTGTGTGCATTTGCATATGTTTGTATATATATATTATCATATATATATATATATATATATATATATATATATATATATATAATTATATATATATATATATATATATATATATATATATATATATATATTAGTCTGAAGATCGCATAAAAATGAAGAAACTGTCACCATGCAGTGTTGATTCCTGTATCTGTGTCTGTGGGAGATATTATATAAATGCCAAAATTTTATATATATATATATGTGTGTGTGTGTGTGTATCTGTGGCTGTGTCTGTGTGTGTGTGTGTCTATGTATGTCTATATAGATCTTTTAATATACATATATATATATATATATATATATATATATATATATATATATATATATATCTTTTAAATACAAAACTGGTATATATATATATATATATATATATATAAATATAAATCCCTTTGTGTTTAAAAGATCCATGAAGTGAATAAAGCGTTTGGAGTGTAGAAAAAGAGAGAGAGAGAGAGAGAGAAAAGAGAAAAGAAAGAGAAAGTTTAATTTAAAAAGACGTAGAACAAAAAGAAAAAAGGAGAATAAATGACATATCAGGTCATCATGACCGGCCCGTGTCGTCTGTACGCATGCGCACTGCTCACATGATTCTTTGAACTGCAATCTTCACCGCAGTGACTATGAAATACCGTTTACTCATTCATATTGATATAAGTCGACACGTATCTCACTAAAAGAAATAGTAATAGTTGTAATATTTACTAAAAAAAAAAAGAAACATTCGCAGCACAAATGAACATTAAGACTTTTATTATTAATTAAAATATTTAAAACGACTGTTTCGCGTTGCTGTCTCCATTTTATATTTGAGGCCAATAGTCGTGGTGCTATATTTTGGATAATAATGACGGCGATAGAAATATTTTGTATTTTCATGATAATGTTTGTTTTTGTAATTTAAGATATTTTTTATCGCCAAACTCTATATTACATTATTTATAAGTCTACCATTCGTCCTGGCATTGAATATTTATTTCACATCTGGTTTGGTGCTTCTGCTATGTATTTAAAGGTTTTTGATGAAATACAAAAAAAAAATCAGCAATATTATTCGTCACTCTTCCTGCCATCGTAACATAGCTTCCCTGTGCCTTTTCGATAAATATTTTCATAGTAATCTATCTGATGCGCTTTCCTCTTTAGTACCTAGACTTTATGAATTTAAGCACACTATTAGACTGCAAGGTCGCATAATCTTATATCTGAAATGGCTAGCCGTAAACAATAAGTTCTTTCCTAACAGTTTATTCTCTCGCACTTCTCACTTGTGCAACTCTCTTCCGGCTACTTGCTTTCCACTCAACTTTGACCTTCGGTTTGGTTTGGTTTGTTTTGTTATGTTTTGTTATGTTTTACGGTATATCAACCCCAATTGGTTATTTTTTATTGCTGGTCATATTTTCATTCAAAAATATATAGCAGGTGATTTTTTTTTTTCAAAATGTATTGCAGATTATAATTTTTTACAACGTATTTCTGGTATTAAAACCTATTTTTACAATTTCATAGTGTTTTGACCCCAGTTTGGCGGGTAAATATTTGCCCATAGTTGGGACCTTAACAGGTGCTACCACTCCAGGTCAGGGTGGACCTGGGAACACCAGCAATTAAGAGGTGGTTCCACGCTCCTCCAAACCTCCTGATCAGAGACCTTACTGCTGGAAATAGTTTACCCAGGACGTGAATGTAGTTTATCGTGAATACCCACTTCTCCGCTTCCTTAAGGACACATGGAGCAGTGGATAAAGGCGTTGGTTAGATCCAGTGACAGGACCCAAAGAGTCATGAGTTCAATACCTGGTTAAGGCAGTGGAGAACCTGGAGATGGGAATTAACAGGAGATAACTGATAACTGACATCCATTAGACATAGCAAACGGAACTAGAACAGTCTACCCCAGCGAGCGAAATAAAGGGTTCAGTTCGACATTCCACCCACCTGAAGACGGCCGAAGCGTACAACGGCCGAAGCGTTGTAAGAAATATGGCAACAAAGTTGAGGACAATAGTCCGAATAATGTAAATAGTTTAAATATTTTGTTTTAATATTCAAAGTAAGTTAATATTTGTGTGCGTATATTTTTTTAAATCTATGGTTTTATTTCATTACTTTTAAATGTATATACTATAAAAATTTTGCTAAGTGTGCCATGATATTTTCATTTGCTCCAAGGTTTGCTGTTGCTTAAAATGATTGACAAACACTGCTTCGAACGTTTCTAAGGAGCCCAAAGAAAAAGCTTGCAAATCTGCACTGAA
Source organism: Acanthosepion lycidas (assembly GCA_963932145.1). Lineage (NCBI taxonomy): Eukaryota > Metazoa > Mollusca > Cephalopoda > Sepiida > Sepiidae > Acanthosepion > Acanthosepion lycidas. Next base: position 46,547,121 of record OZ010604.1, read on the forward strand.
CCAGTCTGTTTACATTCAACTCCCAATATTGCGTAACAGTACTGACCCAAAATGTAAGTTCTGTGAGCAATACATTGAAAATATTGATCACCTTATCTCAGCATGTTCAATACTCACAACCAGGGATTAAAAAAAAAAACTTTATGACGGGGTAGGTCAATATATTTAATGGAAGATCTGACATCACTGCGGAATAAAAACAGCTGGAAACTGATATGAGTATCATCCTGAATCTGTAATTGAGGGATCAAATATTACCATCCTCTGGGATTTTTTTTTTTTTTTTTTTGTCAACACAGATCGAACAAAACTAGAAAATTGTACAGACATTATTAGCAAAAACAGAAAAGAACAAAGCTTGCACACTGATCGACATAAGTGTACCATGTGACAAAAACATCTCTGAGGAGGTTTTTGAATAACTAAGTCTTGTCAAGTAAATAAGACACCATTGGTAACACAAATGAACTAAGGTCATATAGGAAGAAAATGAGTAACTATCGACACCGATGTTCGAGCGTGACATTCTGGACTTATGAATGTTTTCCATCAGGTGTATAAATAGCGGTGTCAGGCTACTGACTGCAGTGATTATTGAGTGACTATTGAATGGAACTATCCAGTCGAATTAGTGTGAATTATTGTGCGTCGATGATTTAGGTTTTGATTTAGGATTTACCGGACGTTAAGTCGAGCTTCGCTACTAACAAGGTATTCACTGAAATGGTTAATTATCTTTGGTTGACTTTTACTATTTAGTTCTTGATAACTATTTATTTGCGATTGTAATTAAATACTGTTTTAGCTTAACATTGAAGTCTTGAGTCATACTTAATTATTAACGGTGACCGTACGTCACAGTCCTAGCAAATACAAAAAACCTGGAGATGGAAATAGAAAAATGTGGCACTTTAAAATTGTTGTGGTTGGAGCTTTGGGTCTGATAAAGAAAGGAGCTTAATAAGAGATCAACAAAATCCCTGGTGCACCATTTCTCTAGGAAATCCAAAAAGTAGTTCTATCAAGGGCAGTCATGCGAAGAGATTCGTCCATTTAATTTTTTTTCGATAGCTTCTTTTTGTATTAATTAAGTGGAAACCATAAATAATCGCACCCTTCGATTGCACTAGGTCTCTGATTATAAAACATTATTTAAAAAGAAAAAAATAATACACCCTTGTGCAAATTAATTGAAACAATCACTTTAGTTTCCTTTCTTTCACCATACGGTCAGTTTTAGACCCACTGAAGTGATAAGGTGTAATCGATTTCTATTTTTTCCTCATATTAGGACATTTGCAGTGGTATGCAGTAATATGAATCTATTTTCGGGTGTGTAATTAAAAATTTGTCTGGCCTTAAAAAATATTGTCATCCGTGATTGCATCAGATTTTTATCACGCCCAGACACTATTGTCTCTATTGTCGATTAGTTGTCCTATGGCTATTGTCTGCGATGGACGTTACTCCAAGGAAGCGTACGAAAATTTTTAACGCTGCACGAACAAACTGATAAGCCTTATCAGTGAGCAAATCAAAGTACTCTCCTGGAAACTCTCCTGATTTAAATCCAGTCGAGAATTTTTGGTCAATCTGCAAGGAACGAATTCCTGGAATGGACAGACGAAGTACTAATATGTGCACTGGGCCATGTTTCATTGGAAAAATACGAAAAAAGTAAACAATAACGGAATTATTCTTTTGTTTCAATTAATTTGCATAAGTGTGTAATAATAATAATAATGATAAATATCCTGATGCTAATCCAAGCATGATATTCATGACTTCTAATCTTAATTCAGTATCACAGAGATGCTTATCTGTTGCCTGACCCTAGCCAGTTGCTCAGTATATTAGGATCAGAGCACCATTACGCAATTCACTGCGCCAGAAACGGCATGGTGTACTGCTTGGTATTCTCACCGGAAACCCCAATACGAAGATTTCAGTGTGTTTGGGTGTCAATCTGAAGACAGCTCAGAGGATTCGGAAAGAGTTTGATGAGTCTAATGGTGATTACTAAGGTACGACAGCTCTGAAAACTCATTCTGATCGTTCTCATGTAGATCCCCGTGTTGGGATTGAGACCCTCATGAACAAATTCGTTTTTTTTTTCTTATCCTAACGATCAAAATGAGTTTCCCGAACTGTTGAAATGTTCGAGTTGGAGTTTCTGGCGCGAATGCCAAGCAGTACATCATGCCGTTTCCTAATTTCTGGAGGAGTGAATTGCGTCATGGTTCTGTTTTTCTCCCAGATGGTGCCCAACTGACCCTACACTAAGCAGTCGATAAAATCAAAAAGAAACAACGCGCATACGCGAAATTAAAAGTATAATTTTATAGATAGATAGATAGATAGATAGATAGATAGATATTAATAATAGTGGTCAACATATATATATATATATATATATATATATATATATATATATATATATTCCCAAAAATATAGAATCCAGGTAGAACTCAATGTCCAAGACAGAGTAAGAATATAATATAAAAGGCTCAAATATAATTCATTACATTGGAATCGTAATCCAATTCATCAGACTTACAAATTCAAACACACACACGTACGTACGTACGTACGTATGTGTATGTGTGTGTGTGTGTGTGTGTGTGTGTGTGTGTGTGTGTGTGTGTGTGTATTAAATTTGTTTACTTATCTGTTCAATGTTTTCAATGTTTCGTAGAATTACTTCTCTTGAAGAAGAAGTGGATTTGTTTTCAAATCTTAAAATTATAATTTAGATAGATAGATAGATAGATAGATAGATAGATATTATCCTACTCAAAAACGAATTTTACAAATGATAAATTAATTAACATGCTACTCGCAACTAATATAAGATATTTTTTTATTTCAATATGGTTCAATTTGAACGCCAATCATTTAGGACGAAACCTCAAACTGTCAGTCCAAAAGCCACTTGTAGTTTGTAATTCTGTAGCAGAAGTTGCAGTATTAATGGTCATAGTAACCTGGTGGAATAGTTATCGTCTGCACGCCTTCAGATTACACTCTTCATTACACTCATCATGACTATGACGACAAGAGTCGTCGTCAGGCGAATTTACAAGTAACATCTGTTGCCTTAGTGACATCGTTATTATTACACAATCGACATGAAAAGCTAATTTTCACGTCTACTCAGGAGAGAGTCATCCCAACATTCGATTATGCGTTGCTAAGCGTCTCCGGCTGACGTCAGCTCTTACGTCACTGGTAACGGAACGCATTGATTGGTTCTATTATTTTTATTCATTTTTACTTTTTATTTATTCTTTTTCATAATGAGAAGAAGTCGGAAAAGAAGGTAATTTTGCTTCGTCCATTGATAATATATGATTTCTTTCCTCTTTATATTTTGTCAATAGAACTTTCCTCCCTCCAAAATAATTATTATGGCTCGTGAGAAAATTGCAATTTAGGCATTAAACTGTTTGTGATTAGCCGGGTTTTCTCAATTGAAAATAAATATTAAAGTTAATTAGTGAATAAAAGCTTATATGATTCCTATGATTAAGGCTGCTAATTATAATTGCGAAAATAATTCAAGATTTGTCGAGAATGATCAATCAATTAAAATATTTTATACCTTTTAATAAACAATTCCACAATTATAGAACAATGGCCATGTCATTGTGATATCATTTTCTTCTGTCCGGTGTTTAAATATAAACAAAAAAATTAATGATCGATAATTCTTCTGAAACAGGACAGGCCAAAATTCATATATATATATATATATATATATATATATATATATATATATATATATATATGTATTGAGACACGTTTCATTAAATCATTTAGACAAGTTTTCTTGACTTATTTTCATTTGGATCCTTTTATATTCACGCACAAGTGTTTTGGCGACATGAAAGTTTTTTTTTTCTTCTTGTCTCTTTTCATTCATATATATATATATATATATATATATATATATATATATATATATATATATATATGGATAAAAAGAGACAAGAGGTAAAAAAACTTTCTTAACCGTCGCTTTTCGTCTTTTCGTCTTTTTTCTACAGGTTAACTTTGAAAAAAAATGTATATATATATATATATATATATATAGATAGATAGATAGATAGATAGATAGATAGATAGATAGATAGATAGATATTAGTGGTCAGTATATATATATATATATATATATATATATATATATATATATATATATATATATATATATATTTCCAAGAGGATAAAATCCAAGTAGAGCTCAATGTACAAGACAGAGTAAGAATAAAAAGGCTCAAACACTAATATTCTCTGGTTATAATTTATTACATTGGAATCGTAATCACGATCCAATTCATCAGACCTACAAATTCAAAAGAAACTAGGTTGTTATTTTATTCAGAATGCTTTTAGAAATTAATCCAAACACAGATTTTGAGGGATTAATTAAACGGGACTCTATAAGCTATTGATAAAGTTAGACTTATGATCTTTGAATTGAATGTATGCGTTTTTCATATTAACGTTACCCATTCTATCGGCAATTCCACATTTAGCATTTAGTCTTCATAGATAGGAGGATAAAGTGCTATTTTTCTTGTCTTTCTTATAAGTAATTTTGTCAGTGATGAGTTTGTCATATTCGGAAGGTTTGATTTTATAGATATTTTTGGATTTATCAGCCTTAATCCATAATTTGGGGGATTTTTTATGTTTTTAAAATCTTTACTAATTACTTTTGAATTTGTAGGTCTGATGAATTGGATCGTCATTCCGATTCCAATGTAATAAATTATAACCATGGCATATTAGTGTGTGAGCCATATATATATATATATATATATATATATATATATATATATATATATATATATATATATATAAAATAAAGATATTCAATCCAAATAAATACATGAAGTAATAAACAAATTAAAAACTGTTCCCGCCAAAATAATAGTCAGAATAAACTACAACAATCAACCCCAAAATTGAATAAATAGCTTTATCTTCCCAAACCAAAACAAAACTATTAAATAAGCGATATAGACAATTTTTTACTACGTTAATAAAAACACAGACTGATAAAAATAAATAAATATATAAGACAAAAAATAAAAATAAAAAATAAATATAAAAATAAAAAAATAAAAATAGATAAAAACAAACAGAATAATTTAACCCAAATAAATAAACAAATAAACGACTTCCGGTGTAATAAACGACTTCCGGTCTAATAAACGCCAAAATAGACTACCCACAATTCACCAGTGACCCGTATATATAAATAGCCGAGAAAAATAACAGGACTCGTGGCCTGACGATTGCGTCTAGCATGAAACAGACTGTCACCTCTAAGTGTTGACTTCTATGTTCACTTTTATATATATATATATATATATATATATATATATATATATATATATAAACAGTTTGAAGCAACAGTTATACCAAATTTCTGTTATTACCGCGGTCAATTGATTGATTATTTACTATTTGTATGACAGTATCACCGAGTCAGTTAAGTGCCATACGTGATACACGCTTTGGTGATCATGTCTCTTTCGATTCATGACTGACCAGGCAGAGGATTTTCCCGCAGTAGATTGCCGTTTCTATCTGCAGTAGACTGGTTGCCAACAAAGAACTATAGGACCCAGTTTGTCCAGCTATTCAACCCATAGCTGGGGTGAAGATATGGATTTATTCCTTTCCCAAGGATATTTGCGCATGAGTGAATGTAACTAACCCGACTGGAATTTGAACTTGCCTCTCCGAATTCTCATTCTTATCCATTACACTACGACGTACATCCATGGTCTACAAGACAAATACTATCAACATGATTTTCCAGAATCTAGCTCCCCTTTTTGACTCACTCTGTACACACACACGCACACACACACACACGCACACACACACACGTAAGTATATATAGTTAAACCTAGAGAACCAGCCAAATCTACCAAGGTTTCACCTAAGCGGATCGTCAGGTAAGGCTGGCTTCCCTGACAATCCGCTTAGGTGAAACCTTGGTAGGTTTGTCTGGCTCTCTCGGTTTAACTGGGTCTGTTCTACTCAGTGTATTGAGCACCTTATTTAGTTGTTTTGCTTACTCATATCGGGGTTTTTTATTTGGGCTTCGGACTTACATGCTGGACGATTATTTTCGGCTAACGTACATGTTCTTGGTTCTTTCTTTTTTATACCATATTTTTCCCTTTGGTATTGGTTTGATTATTTGCAAATCATGACACCGAAGGTTTTCCGAACGAGTATAGATTCTTATACTTATAAGATTTCTATTAATTATATATATATATATATATATATATATATATATATATATAGATAGATAGATAGATAGATAGATAGATAGATAGATAGATTTCTGTAGTTCTGTATATATATATATATATATATATATATATATATATATATATATATTATGTATTTCTGTATATATATATATATATATATATATATATATATATATTCTGTAGTTTACTGCTACCAGCAAGCAGAAATATTTCTTCTCCTGATGATGGCCATTTTAGCCGAAACTAGTCGAGAAATCTAAATGAAATAATAATAAAAAAAACGAAAGAATATTAATCTACATCCCAGTGTGTCTGAAGATTTTAATTTTTTAATATTTTTTATTGTTCAATATATATATATATATATATATATATATATACACTACAGTTCACAAGTTTGAGGCGACCCTTGATAATTTCTTAAATTGGCCCCAAAAGTAGTCATTTTATACTTTAAATACGAGAAAATTATTATACATGGTTAAAAACAAGTGAGATGTCATTTTTTATTAGAAATTTTATTATGACAAAAAGAAAAAAGTATTTTATGATTAAATTTTGCTCTCGTCAAAATATCCTCCTTTAGCCTTGATTACTGCAGCGCAAACTTTTGGCAATATAAGTTTGCTAATTGATTCCATTCTTCTTTTTTTTTAATGATTTTAAGAGCTCTTTTTCATTTTGCCCCCTTTTCTGACAAGTTCATCCCATGCTAATTCAAGGGGTGGCTTCAAACTTTTGAACTGTAGTATATATATATATAGTGGCAAATCTCGTGTATCAGAAATCCTCATACACGAAAGAAGGCAACCTTTTCAACACACGGTTGATAAGATAAAGAACAAATAAGAAACGTTCATCAATCTAACATGTTTCGCTTTTATTAAAACTTCGCCAGAGATTAAGTGAAAACAGACAAAAAGACAGAAATTTGAAATTTACAATTTTATTTGGATCGATTCTCATTGGTCAGTCGTGTATCACGTGCAATAAAACCGCAGATAATTCTATATGTATGTAAGTCTGCCAGAATTCTAATATATCCAAGCTTAGATATATCAGAATTCTTACAAACTTGTATACATATCCTTACATACATATAAATATATAACTTATATATAGAATTATCTGTAGTTTCATTGCATAGTTTTATTACAATCCGATGCCGGCATCCAATAGATTGTAATGTGTATTCTTAATTGTGTATGTGTATCTGTCAAAAATATTTTTGACATTAGGATCGTCAAAGGACCGATGATATTTAATGTGTTCGTTGTTTTTTTAATTACAATACTTTTCTTATGAACATTTGTTAAATTTGTAGAATGGATACATTTTTTGTTTTTCTACAAATTTATTTACCAACAAAATTGGTAATTCTGACGTGGCTCGTTGAAACAATCCTACAGACCGCCCGAATGATTAGCGGGATGTTGTTGGCCGGGTAGTGACTGCTAGTGGTCGTTCGATCTGTCGTAACTTGCAGGTGAAATTGGAGTATCTTTTGATAAGTGCGACGTACAGAGAACTTATTGCAAACCATCTGCACTCCTTAACCGTCACCATGTTGCCTGGCGGGGTGATAATTGCAACAAGTTAACACAAGCCCAGCATCGTGCGTGGAGAACTCTGGGTTGATTTCTAAGTATTCGATCAGTCACACACCTCACCAAATATGAACTCAACTGAACATTCATGGAACAGGTTGCAAACTTAACTAGATTATCTACAGCTATGCCCAAGCACACACGTATCCCATTTGAGGATAGCGTTCGAAAGTGTCAAGGCAGGTGTACCTATGTAACGCCTACAGCAACTTGAAGACTTTTACGTTGCATAGCCATTGTATTTCAGGTGAAGAATTTACACGTTATTAGGTAGCGGTCACTGAAATTTTAAAAACATCAGTCCACAGACACGCACAGATATATATATATATATATATATATATATATATATATAGATAGATAGATAGATAGATAGATAGATAGATAGATAGATAGATAAGTGTGTTTGTGTGTTTCATAACACAGAACATTAAAGTTTAATAAAAACGTTGGCCAGCAGTAAATTACTAGAGTTTGACGGGTTTAAAGCTGAACAGATTTTTGTAAACTTAGTGCTCAGTATTAGAAAACAAACCGAAAAATCCTTAACAGATATATATATATATATATATATATATATATATATATATATATATATATATAAGTATATGCATATTTTATATATGTATGTGCATGTATGTATGTGTGTACGTGTAAAATTCAAATATGACAAAAATATATATCTAAATATCAATATAAATAAAGAAAAAAGGAAAACTATTTAGCCTACGTGTTTCGTCCTCTGATGGAATATATATATATATATATATTAAAATAAGTTTTTATGTTGTTTATATTGAATCAATTGGTAGGTCTGCTGCTAGAAAAGTTTGTTCTCTGGTCATGCCAGACTTTTTTTTCTCTACAAAATCTATCTTACAAATTTATAAGTCTGTCTTTCGTCCATCCATTGAATATTGCTACCACATCTAGTCTAGTGCTCCTGCTATATAATTAGAGATGCTTGATAAAATCCAAAGAAGAATCTGCAATGTTATTGATTCTGACCTGGCATCTCGACTTCAATCACTTTCTCGGCACCGTAACGTTATTTCCCTGCGACTTTTCTATAAATATTTTCATGGCAATTTGTTCTGATAAGCTTTCTCCTTTGGTATCTAGTGTTTATGAATTTAAATGCAGAACTAATAGGTTGGTGTAAAAATAATGACGTAATAATGTCGTTTTTTGACGTATTTTTCAACGTCAAAAAACGACATTATTACGTCATTATTTTTGCACCAACCTAATAGACTGGCGGCAAGGTCTCATCATCTTACAGTTGAAATGGTTAGATGTAAGCGTAAGTTCTATGCTTACAGTTTCTTCTCTGGCACCAGTTGCTCGTGGAACACACTTACGGCTTCTTCTTATCCAGTTATCTTTGATGTTCAAAAAATTTAAATGCATATCAATCGCTATCTTCTTAATTCATTTTCTTTTATTGTTCTCGCTCCTTAATATTAGGTTGGTGCAAAAATAATGACGTAATAATGTCGTTTTTTGACGTTGAAAAAATACGTCAAAAAACGACATTATTACGTCATTATTTTGCACCAACCTAATATTTTTCTTTCTCCTTTTCTTATTCTTTCAAACCCAGTCACCCTTTGCGTCTTAGCGGCTTTATTGCATTTTGGGGCGTGAAATGATTAAAAAAAATAAAGTGACAAAGACTGCTTAATTTAAAGTGCTCTCTCAGTTTGATCCTTATTTGGGACATCTCCGAAAACTGTAAAAATGTAATAAAAAATTATACAGATCTTCTCGGTCGATTTTAATAAGAGTTGATTAAACGCAGTCTTGCGACCTCAGTATACGATATATATATATATATATATATATATATATATATATATATATATATATATATATATATATATATATATATATATATATATATGTATATATATATATATGTATATATATATATATATGTAGTGCAGATAATAAATCCGTTGGTATATAACCCAAGTGGATCCTAATAAAATAAAATATTAAAACTGATCCTAAAAACAGCTCAATGTATTTATAGATAGATAGATAGATAGATAGAAATAAAATAAAATTTGATTAAACACAGTCTTGAGACTTCAGTATACGTTACATATATATATATATATATATATATATATATATATATATATATATATGTATATATATATATACACACACACACACACAAACACACACACGGTACAACTCCTCTAAACCGAACATCCGTGATGTACGGTATTGAGGATACTGTTCGGATTCGGGGAATAAAAGGCTGCTGTGTCAAGATCAAAATTTTTATTATGTTCTAGATTTTAGGATACCAAAGGGAGTTTGTAACGTTGAATCGTTTTTTTTTTTATTTAAAGTGTAGATTGAATACATAAATTTAAAAAAAAAAATTTGACAACCAATAGTAATGAAAAAATTGTTCTAATTGTGTAATTTGTGAAAAATAAGACACTTTATGAAATGTTTAAAAATTTATGAAATATCTGATTAAAAAAAAAATAGAATCTGTAAAGAAAGTCATAAATAAACAACTCATCTAAACCGAACATTCGAGATGAACTGTTTGGGTTTGAGGAAGAAAAGGCTTCATATTTATGACAATACAAAAGTTCGGATTGTCCAAAGATGTGTCCAAATTCGAGGAATTCTAGATTATGCTCTGTTTTCTTTTAATTAAACAGTATTAATTATATTTACCGGCCCGAATGTTCGTAAAATTTCGTAGAAAATATGCGCTCCTTCTCGAACAATTCAGACCGATAAATGTAATTAATACTGTTTAATTAAAGAAACAGAACATATAACATATAAACAGAAAATATATTAAATAATTGTCGGACTTAATCCATTTCATAATATGAAAGAAAATTAATATATGAGAATCGATCGATCAATGACTAATAATCGACAAAATTTACCGAATGTATAGGAGTGTCAAGGATAGCTCGATTGATACGAATTATTGATAAATTGAATAGAAACTCGATTTTATGGGACAAATAGCGTAGCGTCAAATATGAGGCGATAATTAATGAAATTCTATGAGTCTGTCGGTTCAATCTCAGTGGTAATCAACAAAACTTTCTTCTTTTATATGCTGTGTTGCTTTAGGACGTTGCCGATTATGACTCTCCACGATTTTTCATCTATTTTAACTACCACTTTCTATTATTTGTAACTTTAAACAAAAATGTCTTATTTTATGTTCTGAATCCTTCAATAAAAAGAAGTTGTAATAAAAATAGTAATAAAATAGAGTAAATAATAATAATAATAATAATAATAATAATAATAATAATAATAATGATAATAAAGAGCTTTATGAGAAAAAGAAGAACAACAAAATTTAACTAGGCCGAATGGAAGGAGTTGAAAAATCAGTTTAATGAGAAGATAAAGAAAGAAAAGAAGCAGAAGAAAGAAACAAAATTTAACGAAAACAAAGAAAGAAAGAAAGAAAGAAAGAAACGAAACGAAACGAATTTCACGACAATGAAAAAGAAAGAAAGAAAGAAAGAAAGAAAGTTTAGCGAGACGGAAAAGAAGAATCCAAGTGTAACGAGAAGGAAACAAAGTTTAACGAGAAGAGAAAAGAAGAAAATGATACAAAGTTTAACGAGAGAAGAAGAAGAAGAAGAAGAAGAAGAAGAAACATAAGATACATTTACGAGAAAAAAGTGAAAAAGAGGAGAATCTATCCTTGACACTCCTATACATTCGGTAAATTACGAAAAATACAATCGGTTCTCCGTCTTTTGGCTGAGTTCAAAGTGTAGTACCTGTTCTTATCAGCTTAATCTGATTCTCTCTATTCACTGCTATCTTCTTTCTTTCTTTCTTTCTTTCATTTTCTCACTGAAACCATGTAATGTAATAACTTCTTTGTCTATTGTTCACGTTTGTATGTTGTTATGTATTAATATTAAGCTCTTCATACATATGTATGTTTTTGTCCTATTGTCTTCAGTTTTTAAATTACCGCTCCAGTAATAGATTGATTTTTTTTTTTTACATAATATTTTATTCATCTTTTGCAGGTGAGTACTCATCCTAAAATATGCTAGACACGTTTCAGGTAAAACAAAAAATAATTTCCTTTTCTATCATTAATTTCTTTGTCACACAAACATACAAAAACGCGTACTCTGTTTGATTGAGGTTGGATTATATATGTGAAAGCTGTGCTCGTAATGTTCGATTCTCGATAAAGACACCTGTTTTCGAATACTGCTTTTCAAGGCGACCATACACTCCAAAGATATACATTACACCCGTCTTAATTTATGCTCATTACATTCAGGTACTGATAAAATACAAACAAGTTATATGAAAGAATGTCTCTCGTCGCCTCCATTTCTATCTCTTTCACTCTCTATCTCTCATTCAAATATCCATGATTACTCTGCAGCAGACATTCAAATGTGCCACCTGTTCTACGTCGCTAGAATTTGTTGGTGAATAGCAGGAGATTATGGTCGTTATAGGATTACCGTTGAAGTTAGCTATTCGGGTTCGATTTCTGCAATGATCATGCGCGCTTTATAGGCTAGTGGACTGAGTAACATACCAGCACGGCCAATAGTAGTACCTGTGGAGTTTTTCCCAATCACCAAAACTCTCAAGTCAATATCCTGTGTTGTAGCATAGCTTCAAATGATAAAGATAAAACGATTCAGATAAATACAATAGTAAATACTGTATGTTGAGCTGCAGTCGGAGATTCGTCTCCAGCTATGCTGGTCAAACACTCTGCCTCCGGACAGAGAGGATCCCCATACGAGGTTATGTCGAAGGGCAGAGTCTCGTCTCGGGAAACAGCTATCCGACCCCGTTTTATACGAGGTCTACGGGGAATTTTTGGCCGAGCATACGGGCTCGGATACCCCACATTAAATTCGGCCTTGTACAAAATCTGACCGCGTGGGGCGGTTGGTAGATATCCAGTCGGAGATTCGTCTACAGTTGTGCTGATCAAACTCTCTGCCTCCGGGCAAAGAGGATCCCCAGACGAGGCTATGTCGAGGGGCAGAATCTCGTCTCGGGAAACAGCTACCTGAACCCGTTTTATACGGGGTCTACGAGGAATTTTTGGTCGAGCCTACGGGCTCGGATACCCCACATTAAATTTGGCCTTGGGCCACATCTGACCGCGTGGGACGGTTGGTAGATATCCTATAGTTGGAGATTCATTGTGGAATTCACTTGACTCACTTGACTACTACTACTACGCACCGCTGGCGAATCTTATATGTGTTGTTCTTGTCCAAAGTATTATTGTTCATTGAGATTATTCTATTCAGTAACCTTCCCTAGGCTACAACATCCCGCAGAAAAGTTTGACTGATATTTACTATGTAAGTAACCTAGCTATCACTAAAGACACCATTACCGGTGACAAGATTCGCCCACATCGTCGAGAAAATGTTGCTTACGATGCTGGATTCTATGTCACTGTTCCTAAAACTGAATTCATAAGCTTCAACCAGCAAGGCTCACTAGAAAATGGCTCAGGTGAATCAGTAGAATTTGTCAAATACTTTTTATATACTTGAAAGGGAAATAAATTCTACTGAAAAGGATGTAAAAATTCGCATAGCTAAAGCCCGGACCGTCTTGAATACAATGGATGAAATCTGATCTACTAGACGACCTCAAGCGAAGATCTTTCGCACCACTGTAGAGGCGGTTTTAATGTATGGTGCCACTTCATGGACATTAACTAAAACCCTTTCCTCTAAGCTTGATAAAACCTCCTGTTGTATCCTCGAGGTGAGTAATACACAGAGAAGAATGAGTGCTTAATATATTTATTCAGCATCAGTATCTGGTGCTAACGGATACATACAAAAAACACAGAACAATAAGTTACAAAACAATTAACAAGACAACTTACGTGGAATAGAGGAGGGTCAAATGCTGTATAGCCAAACGAAGATCAGTCCGAATATTAATCAGCTTACTACTCAACTGCTGATGTCCTTAATCGTAGACTATTTAAGGCTATGAGCCAGGTCATCTGGTAGAGTGCTGAAGGAGTGCTAGCTACTCTACAACACCTCCACTCGGATGCTGAGAGCTATACTTAGCATCTCTTAAAGACAACATCCAACTAAATCACAGCTCTATGGAGTCATCCCTGATATTTCTACAATCTTAACGAAAGGAGAATTAGCTTTGCTGGAGAGCAAAACTAGAACTCGCGAGTGATCTACTACTCTGGCCATTTCCTGGTGCAAGACGGGTTGAACGCACAGCAACCACCTACATTGACCAGCTATGTTATGATACAAAATGTCACCTTAATAACTTGAGGCGTGGTCGTGATGGTTGGCGTAATAGACTCATGAATGTCCGAGCTAAGGTTAACCGAATAGTACAAGTCGTTCAAGTGCACAGTGAAAATGCAGACAGGGAAGAATTTTCTGTATTGTTAAATTTCGCTTCCCGTCACTTCCCTTTTAAAAAAGAAATGAATTAAGACAGGTGTCCCCGCTGGTCCGGGATGTGCGAGTGGTGTGACAGATAGCGGCTCAGAATAAAAAACCGAGTTTGAATTCCAATCGGGTTCGTTAATTTCATTTATGCGCAAATACCCTTGGGAGAGGTATGAATCCATCTCTTCTACCCAGCACCACGATATGTATGGGTTAAATAGTAGGACTTGCATCTGAAAAACTAATTGTTATTCTCAAAAAAAAAAAAATCAATATTCACTCAAACGAAAAAGAATTATCCTTGCAAACCAAAATATATTTCGACTTCAAATAACCAACACCGTTTTCTTTACGATCACCAGAGTTAAGCAACGTCTAGCCTGGTCAGTACCTATATTGGTGGCCACTTGGAAATACCAGGTGAAGTAAGGTTGGATGTGTGGGTGGTGTAATGTATGATGGGTCGGAATTGGAAATCGAAGGGCCGAGTTCCAGTTCCAGTTGAGAAAGATGTGACTCCACCTGTTCTCCTCCCAGATATGGGTTAATTAGTAAGATTTGTAGTCCTAAAACTATTAATATCTCAAAGCAAAAAAAAATTCCTTAGAATCTAAAAACATATTTTCTGTCTTTAAATAACCTACAAAGGGTTGATAAACCGTAGAAAACGAATCATGCTTACAAAGAGTTGATAAGCCGTAAAACGAAGTAGCAATTATCATTAATTTGTACGCAAAAAAAAAATGGTTGAATAGGCTTGTGGCAAGTTCTACGGCCTTCTTCTATATCTACCTATCTTGATGCCAAAAGATCTATTGTTGCTGACTTGGAATACGACAGGTATTCATATTAAGTCCCGGACAGTTTGTTTTTTTCTTATCATACAGCCCTTGGTGGGTTACTCAAATCAACCCGCAAACCCACCCAAAACTGGTGAGCTCTTTCAAAATTAAATACATTGCAGCACACTGAAGCGTAGCAAGAATCTCACACAATGTTATTTTAGGGTCTGGGAACGTTCCAAAAAATTTCCCGTATAAATTAATGATTCGGCTTCTTATCCTATTTTAGCTTACAAATGTTTCAAAGGAATGCTCTGCTTTCTATTGCCAGGAAAATCTGTATGGATGTAAGGGGACTGAAGTCAAAGATGCTACACACACACACACACACACGCACACACACACACACGCACGCACGTATATACATACATACATACATACAAACACGCAGGTTATCGAAGAGGTAATGTACGTCGCTCTGAAGTAAGGATTATGCTAATCTCGCTAACCCTTACTACTGGGGTAACTTTATCCTTTATTCCGTACCCCACACACTAGATTTTTTGAGTTACAATAAACTAAATTCAATAAATAAAAATTAAGTCACCTCACCGTATATTTTGATGATTTTCTTAGCGTGGTTTGGACACGTTACAGCCTGTGGAAGACCATGATGAGAGGGGAGGCCAACGTAAAAAACTAGTTGGACAATGTCAAACAATGGACAATACACTATACCAGAATTGCTGATGGCTGCCGTTGATAGACCATTGTGGAGGAGATTTAGTGTGGCTTCTGCATTCGGATCCACCCCCCGCTGCGATTACAAAAATCAAGGGGATGATGAGGATGATGATGATGTTTAGATTCGGAATGTGATTGATTAACGAAGAAACTGTACGCGTGTGCAGTGTTCGAACTGCACAGAGGTTGTAAAAGCATGTTATTTTCTTATCCCCAAAATTAGATTTGACAGCTGACAAGAAAATTCGTTTGACATCATTTCTGCCATGGAATTCGGAGATGTGAAAATATTTAGTTGGATTAGGCCGGAGGACAACGATGGACTTGACAGCATTTCGAAATTATGGCGATTTTCTCAGTGTAGCTTAGATGTGGCACAAGAAAGAAAAAGCATAGGGCACTCAGTGAGGATCGCATTCACTATCTGGTTGCAACTGATATAGTGAGACAAGTTTGCCAACCAATTACACCACCTCGAAGCGCCCTAAATGATTTTCTGAGAGTACCTTAGATGTGACACAAGAAAGAAAACACGGGGTACCCAGTAAGGATTGATCAGTCGTAATTGATCTAGCGAGACAAGCTTGCTAACCATTACACAACATTGGAGTGCCCTAAATGATTTCTGAGCGTACCTTAGATGTGGCGCAAGACAGAAAGTGTGAGTCACCCAGGTAGGATCGAACTCACTACTCGATTGTAATTGATCTAGCGAGACAAGCTTGCTAACCATTACACAACATTGGAGTGCCCTAAATGATTTCTGAGCGTACCTTAGATGTGGCGCAAGGCAGAAACTGTGAGTCATACAGTGAATCGAACTCACTACTCGATTGTAATTGTTCTAGCAAGACAAGCTTGCTAACCATTACACCGCCTCGAGGAGCCCAAATAGAGATTTTCCAAGCGTAGCTTAGATGTGGCACAAGACCGAAAGTATGGGTCATCAAGGGAGGATCGAACTGACTATTCAGTCGTAATTGTTCTAGCGAGGCAAGCTTGCTAACGTTGAGGTGCTCCATGCACGCATATGTATATTTGTAAGTGTGTATAGTAAATATAAAATTTGGAAAAGTTCTATTTTAACGGCTTTCATAGATTCATCGGAATTATCACAAAAATAATTATATATAAAAATGTGACACCGAAATCCGAAGAAACAAAGAAAATAGTGCTGACGTGCTATGTTTTCTATTATAATGATGCCCACTCTGCACAAGGCCCGAGAGTCACTCGAGGTAGAGAATTACTGAGTAAATGGAACAGTTTATGCGTATATGTGGGAAGATAAGGGTTAACCCTAAACTTGAACTAGTTAACTGCTGAGAGAAGGTTGCTAAATGAGAAATAACCAAAACGAAGGTTGGGAATGAAGTGGTAATCTTTATAACATCAACAAAATACAATACTCGCCAGCGGCGTGAAGTAGGTAAACCACTGCTAGTGGTTCACTACTTAGACAGCATATTACTCCCTCTATGGGCTCCTCGGCGTGGTGTAATGGTTGGCAAGCTTGTCTCGCTAGATACGACTGAAAAGTGAGTTCGATCCTCACTAGGTGCTCCATACTTTCAGCCTTGTGCCACATCTAAGCTACGCTTAGAAAATAACCATATTACCCCCCTCTTACAATAGTGTCCAATGAGGATTTATGATGATTGGGATATACCCATTAGTGTTCATATATAACATTAACATTGATGTAAATCAATCTTTGTATATAGCAATGAAAGTGGAGAAAATTCCTAATAGATGAAGAAGCGACTCGAAGCAAAAGAGATGTAACCCTACAGAAGGATGATCGGAATACCATGGACTGAACATGCGAGCAATAAGGAAATGTTAAAGAAAATGAAAACCTAAAGGACACTTATATTTAGAATCAGAAAGAGACGATTGAAATTTATTGGACAGGAACTGTGGAGAGACATGATCACCCTCGTCCTGAAGGTTTTGATTGATTGATTTGCTTTTTACTGTTTATCAAACTGTATAATTATTGTGGCTCATTTAAAGACGAAACATATTTTGGAATATAAGAATAATTCATATTCTCTGCGAGTAAATATGGCATTAAGTCTGTCTGGGGAAACAACAATGGTCCTACCATTTAATCCATAGGCGGGGAGAAGGGATAGATTCATAACTTTTTCAGATGAATTTACGCGTAAGTAAATCTAACGAACACGACTGGAATTCGAACTCAGTTCCCCGATTTCTCGTTTCTAGCCTTGAAAGGACGCAGCACATGAAAGAAACATAAGAAGCCTGTTTATTGATTCTTCGCCATATTGATTATTATTTATATTGATTATATATCATATTGATTTTCCACTTTACCTTCCACAAGCGGGAGGTAATAACAATTGTTGTCATATCGTTATTAAATCGTTTGCTCTCAGTTAATTAAACAAGTTTAATTAGTCAAACGATTCAATGAAAATCTCTTCAAACTCTGTCCATAATTCATACAAAGAAAACCTGAAACATAAGCATTCGATATTCCGTAAAAGAAGTAATCGTTGCACTGGTCTCGCTAGCCATTTAAAGTGATCTAAATACTCATTGATTACTCTCTCTCTCTCTCTCTCTCTCTCTCTATATATATATATATATATATATATATATATATATATATATATATATGCATCTTTCATTAAAAACGACAGACAAGTTACTACGGTTAAGCTTTTTATTTAATTTTTCTTGTGTTCGAACAAGAGCTTTCTTTTCTGGACAAAGGGTGTGTAAGAACTGTCCAAATGTTTTATATTTCCGAGCGCTTTCGTCTATACCTTTAGCCATTATCAAGGATGATTCGATTTTTCAGCTTAAATGAGTGTGTGCATTATGTGTATGTCTTAGTGTCTGGTAGGGATGTTTTTAATTTCCGAATACGGTCAGCACATTGTGGCCTTGTTCGTAGTTAATATTGTTATAAGTTGACTTTTTTCTTTTTTATTATTAAAGCTTCCATTATTTTTAGTCTTGTTTTGCAGGTGGATGCAGTTAATATATTTGTATTTTCTACTAGTATGTTTCTAATGGAGTCTGGTAAATTTGTGTGTGTGTTTAAATGGGTTCTAATGGAGCTGTGATCAGACAGGTGTAACGTAAGACGTCTGGATAAGCATGTCGTTGTGTAACCGATGTAATTATTTATGAGTCCGGTTTGATCAGGAACATAGTTCCTTAAGGGACATTTGAACTCATAGATAATGTTCATTCTTTGTAATTTTGACTTAGCTGGTGTGTTGTTATTTTTGAGGATAAGGTTGGCTGTCTTAAATTTTTTATAATAGATAATAAATTTGATTGATATGTATACCAAAAAAAAAGAAAGAACAGTAAGATTTATAATCCAGAGTTCTTTAGCCTTTTTTTCTTTAAAATTTTTTAAATTGTAAAAATTACGATCTGTGAAATACCAATACCAGTGTGACAGTGGTTGTAAGGGTTGGAAATGACAACAACTTTTCTCCTTGGCCCATATGCATACGCATGCGTATAGCGCTCCTCATGACCTTGTGTCACATCCCGCCTTAGTGGGGAGGCCGGGTAAATATATTTACCCTTTGGAACTTCAATTTGGTGTAATGGTTAGCAAGCTTGTCTCGCTAGATCAATTACGACTGAGTAGTGAGTTCGATCCTCACTGGGTGCTCCATACTTTCGGCCTTGTGCCACATCTAAGATACGCTTAGAATAGAGGTACTTCGATGTAGTGTAATGGTTAGCAAGCTTGTCCCGCTAGATCAATTACGATTGAGTAGTGATTTCGATTCGCACTGGGAGCTCCCTACTTTCGACCTTGTGTCACATCTAAGATATGCTTATTAAATCACATGTAATTTCCATTTTAGATCTTGAAAGTCCTCAGGTAATGTGGTTTTTGTTATTTGGTATAGTTGTTTGTGATCTTGTAGCGCCAGTCGAAAATGTTCAAAGAATGTTGGTCTTTTGCCAAGATCCTCAGGCTTCTGATCCAGTGTTCCCTCTTTCTGAAACTTATTCACCGTTCTGTTGATTATTCTTGAATGGACTTTGAAGATGGAAGCCAGTGTATGGTACCATTACTGAAGGCCTAAATGATCTTTTTCCTCACACCATTGCTCAGTTGGGAAGACATAGTGGGGCTGATACAAAACGATTTTAATCTGTCCATTTTCTAGCTAAATATCTGAAAGGGTTTTCAGTGATTTTTACGACAAATGATGTCAAGAAAAACCTGGTAAAAAGAAATTCAGTTTAGCGGTTTTTAGATATTAAATATTTTGTGGGATGGACAATTATACTGCTAAAACCGGTATATATATATATATATATATATATATATATATATATATATATATGTGTATGTGTGTGTGTGTGTGTGTGTGTGTGTGTGTGTGAGAGAGAGAAAATATATAGAAAATAGGAAAGAACTCGTTAGGTAAATAATCCAAAGTTCTCAATTATTTTAAAAAAAAGTAGAGCCTAAATATCATTATTTATTTAAAAATATGATATTTTTAAATATATATATATATATATATATATATATATATATATATATATATATATATATGTATGTATGTATGTATGTATGTATGGTCACCTCTCTGTGCAAGGCCACGTATAAATGATGCTCTGAGTAAGCACCGAACTCAATTGTGAAATAATAGTTTCTAAGACTATATGATTAATATTCTGTGTGATTAAGTGCATTGACAAAAAGTAATTTAGTTTGAAAAATAATTTGTTTTTTAAAATAAATACTAGCGATTTATTGATACGTCTACGTATGAGATTCATATGCACCATTGAATTAAGTGCATTGACAAGGAGGGAGATTACGTTGAAAGCAAAATGTTTCTTCTGTAAAATAAATGCTTTTCTGTACATTACGTCACAAATTTATAACCCTCAGTATACATTAATGTGCCCACATAGCTATTCTACAAGGGCACCTCGACGTGGTGTAATGGTTAGAAAGCTTGTCTTGCTAGGTCAATTACGACTGATTAATCCTCACTGGGTGCTCCATACTTTCGGCCTTGTGCCACATCTAAGCCAGGCTTAGAAAATCACCATATCTGTTCTACAATGTAATACATGTTGAGACTATATATTTATGGGTTACGCAACCTGATTTCTCTTATTTAGTAATGAGATATTTTGTTTTTAACAGGAGGCATTACTCAATGTCCATAAGCAAGCACTTCTTTTTTTTACCATTACAATGGAAACGCAGACTTTTTCCTTACATTCTGGCAATGTTTATAAGTGTCTAGATCAAATCGTAGAACACTCAAATAGAATATATAATCAATGCAACTTGAAAATTATTTAAAGATGGCCGTCATATCCTGATGCTACGGGTAAACAATTATATATATATATATATATATATATATATATATATATGTGTGTGTGTGTGTGTGTGTGTGTGTGTGTATGTGTGTGTGTGTGGTGGGAGTTATTATTAGATGAATCATTAGATCTAGTTGATACACGTGTTTGAATAGACTCCTTTTTTATGCAGTGTAAATTTTAAGTGTTTGGGCAATAATCCCTCTCTATGACATCTTTCATTAAAAATCACTGATAAGTGACTTCTATTGAGATGTTTCTGCTACACACACAGACACACACGCATATATATATATATATATATATATATATATATATATATATATATATAATTATTTATTTTAAAACAATTTATAACATAAATATGTTATAAAATCACTACAAAAATAGCCATTTTGTTTCAACACCCTTGGTGTCTTATGAAGTGATGACGTTGAATGTAAAATAAATCTATTTATTTTACATTCAACGTCATCACTTGATAAGACACCGAAGGTGTTGAAACAAAATGGCTATTTTTGTAGTGATTTTATAACATATTTATGTTATAAATTTTTTTTAAATAAATAATTATATCTGCTCTACTTTGTATTGAGCACTCTTTTAAGAAGAGTAATTGTCGGTTATTGGAATTCATTCCATATACACCAATCATATACTTGGGTATATATATATATATATATATATATATATATATATATAGTTTAAAAATCAGAGCGTCAGTTGAATCCGCTACCTTGGTTTCAACCATACGGTATTCTCAGACGAGTTTTTATAATGACCTCTTAACGCTTTATTTTTCTAAAAAAAAAATTCGAATGAACCCTACATTATTATTTTCAATAATAAATCAGCAAACGTACGCATTTTTTATCCAGCCTCATATGTGCTTAAGAGAAAATTTCTAATTTTCTTTCTTTGGGTTCGGAAATGTATTTCCGAATCCAGAGAACCTTTTAAACCAGAAATCCGAGGCCTTAAGTCCTTGCTTACATATTAGAAAATTTCTCTTAAGCACGTATCAGGCTGGATAAAAATGTAATGTACATTTCAATTAACCTCCCCCCGCCACCGATATATTTAAAATACTTTTCTTCTCTTACCCAGTCTTCTTGTTCTTTTTCACACCCTCCTTCTTCCTTTCTATTACACCCAGTGTCACGTGTTTGTTTATTTATTCTTGAAAATAATAATGGAGCGTTCATCGTTTTTAAAAAAAATAAAATAAAGCGTTAAGGTGGTCATTTGAAAAATATTGCCTGATGAGACAGTGAGGTCGAAACCAAGGTCGCGTATCAATTTACCACCTAAATTTTAAAGTTAAAAGCTCTATATGTTAATTTTTACTTTTTATTTTATTTTTCCCGCGTGTATTGACTATTTTTAATACTGCTGTTTCCTGGTCTGATTCAACTGTGACCATTAAACTTCTATGTATAATATATATATATATATATATATATATATATATATATATATATATGTGTGTGTGTGAAAATATTGTAGAAAATAGGAAAGAAACTGGTTTGGTAAATAATCCAAAGTTCCTTAGTATTTTTGTAATTATTTTTAAAAAATAGTGCTCGATACGAAAGTAGAGCATAAATATAATTATTTATTTAAAAATATGATTCCAATTCGCTACATATTATTATTTCGCTTGAAGATGGAACAGAGCCTACTTTAACTCAAGTTAATTCAAATATTATTTTGAAGTTTTCGGCTCTTGTTTTGAAACATGAGACCTCTTATGTAGCGAGTTGGAATCATATTTTTAAATAAATAATTATATATATATATATATATATATATATATATATATATATATATATATATATATATATATATATATATAGTATTAAGTGTAGTATTAAGTACCAGAATTGCTGGTTCTTTTTTTCGGTTGAAAAAACCGGCAAGACTTTTTCATAAAGTGCTTGATATCAAAAGTTAGGCTAGAGCGTTAATAGAATGAATTTGGAGAAGTTTAGCACTTACCTGAGTGGTGTTGGTTCAGTCCTGACCACTTTCGTAGTTTCGTGTGTAAATCGACTTCAGGGCTTGAAGAGTGAACATGTTCTCTTGATGTGCTCACGAAACTACTTTGGAGGCATGACTGAACAAACAGCACTCAGCTAAGTGATAAACTTCTCCAAAATAATTCTCTCTCTCTTTCTTTCTCTCTCTCTCTCTCTCTCTCTCTCTCTATATATATATATATATATATATATATATATATATATATATAATGAAGATGCTATGCATATATATTAGGTTGGTGCAAAAATAATGACGTAATAATGTCGTTTTTTTACGTATTTTTAACGTCAAAAAACGACATTATTACGTCATTATTTTTGCACCAACCTAATATATATATATATATATATATATATATATATATATATATATATATATATATATATGTATGTATTAAATAAAAACAGACCACTTTAAGGTTTCATGTAATAAATTATTTCACCACAGTCCTTTTAAAAGAACTGCGGATCATCAGACTTTACTTCCGAACAAAAAGGGCTGTGGTCAAATAATATATTTAAATTATTTGCTCTGGATTTACGTTGAGCTCTCTGGATTTTATCCTCCTTAGGTTTACCCATACGGATTACCTAGTTTTTCAAAAACTATATATATATATATATATATATATATATATATATATATATATATATATATATATATATATATATATGAAATACTATTCAGGTTTAAAGTCAAGAAAATCGTTAAAAATCCATCTCGGTTCTAATTTATTTCTTGAATATATTTATATATTCTTCTCTTGAGTCCGAAGGTTTTTTTGGTTTTTTAAATGAAATCAGTCAGATAGAAAAAAAAAGAAGAGAAAAAAAGAGAAAGGAAAAGGAAAAGGGTTTTATAATAATAAAGGAAGTAAGAAAAGGGGAAAATTCAATATAGTTATGAAATACATTTTAGCTGTGAGGGATTTTTAACGATTTTCTTGACTTCTTCTTATTTTTTTATATATACTTGTATATATATATATATATATATATATATACATATATATATATATATATATATA
>OZ010604.1:46573908-46583908 GCA_963932145.1 Acanthosepion lycidas
TGATAATTGGTTGCTTGGTTGGGTTGATTGCCTGCCCGTCACGTGTTCACTTACACCAACATCTCCTTTTTTTCTTTCTATTCAGAAATCTTATTGAATTTGAGGCGTGAAAAAAAAAATTCTCATGCCAGTATCCTCTCATTGTGAATCGTCTGCTCGGAACCAAATTTCATTGCCAACCACCTATCATTTAATTAAGAGCCGCTTTCTCTTATCAAACCCGACAATGTTCACCTACCAATTTAGACACCACTGAATACATCTCACGTTTTATGCTATGATTTATTGGCGGAATAACAATTTCTATTTTTCCCCTTAAATATCCTTGAACTGATGCTGGAATAGACACTACACGCAATTCACACTAGGCCATTAAAGGAAAACAACTGAGTTCACTAGGGAGATGACCTTCAGTTAGTCTCGGTCGCCGAACGAGAAAACACGTGAACTCACAACTTCATCAAGTTCGAGACCTATAATTCAAAGAGAGTCATTCCGATAATTTTTCAAACTATTGAACTGATTCTTAGGAAATTATATTACTAGAGAAATGCATTGGATATAATCTTACTAGAGAAATGCATTGGAAGTAATTATAGGATGTTATTATAGAAATGCCTTTGAAGTAATGTTACTAAATAAAGGCATTTGGAATTATGCTACTATAGTAATTCAGTAGGAATTATAATACTATAGGAATTCATTGAAATTAACTTTACTATAGAAATGTGTTTGATATAACATTACTATAGAAAGGAAATAACGTTACTATATTAATGCATTGGAAATAATGTTACTATGGAAGTGCATTGGAAGTAATGTCACTATAGAAGTGCATTGGAAGTAATGTTACTATAGTATAGCTGTCCATTTAGCAAACCCATCTAATAGGGCGGCTAGCCAATCCCGCTTGCTCAGGCGCATTTGTGTTTATTCAACAGAGCTCACCTGTGGTTTATACAGCAACTATGCTGTTTCTGGGAAAGAACGTGTTATCTTGCGTGATCAACAATTTGAACAAGGCCAGCGCGCTCAAGCCCTCTACCCACTTTCACTGACAAGGCTTGGGTCAACCCGTGGTATGGCTTTCAGGCAAGCTGTTATCAACCTCTCCAGTCCGATAACATCAGGAAGTTTCCTTCCTGACAAATTGACTATGGTGAGATTCGAACCCGGGTCTCATGCTCGGAATGCGAACGTTCTAACGTGCCCATTGTTACTCTAGGAATGAATTGGAAATAAATATTGCTATAGGAATGCACTGGTATAATGTTCCTATAAGACAAGGGAAATAATGTTACTGTAGTATCGTATGGAAATTAGATATACCAGTATAAATAGAGAACAATTGGCGAACATGGAGTGGCTATGGATAACTGTACTACGACTACTACTACGCAGAGAGATAAACAAACATAATAGTTACTATATGAATGCATTGAATAAAACGTTAATATTGATATACATTGGAAATAATGTTACTATAGTTTTTTCATCTGAATAATGTTATTATAGTAATGCATGTGAAATTATGTAACTATAGAAATCCATTGGAAATAATGTTACTATAGAAATCCATTGAATATAATGTTACTATAGAAATCCATTGGAAATAATGTTACTATAGAAATCCATTGAATATAATGTTACTATAGAAATCCATTGGAAATAACGTTACTATAGGAAATACATTAGAAGTAATATTACTATAGAAACGCCTTGGGAATAATGTTACTATAGAAATCCATTGGAAATAACGTTACTATAGCAATGCATTGAATATAATGTTACTATAGGAATCCATTGGAAATAATGTTACTATAGGAATGCATTGAATATAATGTTACTATAGAAATCCATTGGAAATAATGTTACTATAGGAATGCATTGAATATAATGTTACTATAGAAATCCATTGGAAATAATGTTACTATAGGAATGCATTGAATATAATGTTACTATAGAAATCCATTGGAAATAACGTTACTATAGGAAATACATTAGAAGTAATATTACTATAGAAACGCCTTGGGAATAATGTTACTATAGAAATCCATTGGAAATAACGTTACTATAGCAATGCATTGAATATAATGTTACTATAGGAATCCATTGGAAATAATGTTACTATAGGAATGCATTGAATATAATGTTACTATAGAAATCCATTGGAAATAATGTTACTATAGGAATGCATTGAATATAATGTTACTATAGAAATCCATTGGAAATAACGTTACTATAGGAAGGCCTTGGGAATAATGTTACTATAGAAATCCATTGGAAATAATGTTACTATAGGAATGCATTGAATATAATGTTACTATAGAAATGCATTGGAAATAACGTTACTATAGGAATGCCTTGGGAATAATGTTACTATAGAAATACATTGGAAATAACGTTACTATAGGAATGCATTGAATATAATGTTACAATAGAAATTCATTGGAAATAACGTTACTATAGGAATGCATTGAATATAATGTTACTATAGAAATGCATTGGAAATAACGTTACTATAGGTATGCATTGAATATAATGTTACTATAAAAATCAATTGGAAATAATGTTACTATAGGAATGCATTGAATATAATGTTACTATAGATATACATTGGAAATAACGTTACTATAGGAAATACACTGAATATAATGTTACTATAGAAATGCATTAGAAATAATGTTACCATAGGAATGCATTGAATATAACGTTACTATAGAAATGTATTGAGAATATTGTTTCCATATGAATGAATTGAAAATAATGTTACTATAGGAATACATTGTAAATAATGCTACTATAGAAATGCATTTGATATAACGTTACTAAACGTAATATACATTGGAAATAATGTTACAATAGAAATTCATTGGAAATAACGTTACTATAGAAATGTATTGGATATAACGTTACTGTAGAAATACATTGAAAATAATCTTACTTTAGACATACATCGGAAATAAACATTTTATAATTTTGACAAGGGTCATTTTGTAATCATTAGATGTACGCATCTAATCAGTTTTAGAATAAAGGTCTATATAAAAAAAATGTAAATACTTTAGGCGCACCCGAATACAATTGGGAGCATAACGTGCGTGCACAGGAATTAAAAACGTAAGGCACAGGATATAATAACCAAAGGGGCGTGCGTACATGCATTTTTATCGGGACCAACAGAATTGTGTCTAGATACAAATAGACTTTATTATTTTCCGCTTACATAATCGGGAAGCATATTCAGCTTCGTTTAATAAAAGACGTGCTGTGAAGTCTAAAGAACGATTATTTGTCTGCGAAACTGGTGAGCAGAAAATAGATAAGAGGTCAGTTTATAAATATCGTCGCTTCAAATTTCATATTTCATATCGACATCTTTCTTTCAGCGGACGGACAACGGCAGATAGCATTTTATTTACAAGTATCTCTGTTATATTCACGGCGTTTGGCAAAAGCGTTGACTAACAATAATCGTCTTCTTTTATACGCTGGGTCGCCTCAGAACGTAAGCAATCATAGCCCTCCACATCGTCCTATAACTTGTAGCTCTTATTGTTTTTTTTTTTTTTGTTTCGTTTTGTTTTTTGTTTTTATTTCTCCCAAACCTTGTTCTGCCATCCATTTGACCAAGCCCATCAAGTCTGCTGGTTTCCTCTGGACCCCTTTCCCTCAATCTGTCCTGTGAGTATCAGATTTTCCAAGCCTTTCTTCTTCATTACGTGCCCCAGATAATTCAACTGCCTCTTCTTGATGTTAAGTATAATTTTCCTTTTTGTCTTCATTTTCTATAAAACCTCGTCGTTGCTCACGTGTTCGGTCCATGGTATCCTCAGCATCTTTCTGTTGCTTCAATTCTCTTTCTCATCTTTGTGCAGATTATCCAGCATTCGCTGCCATACAGTGGGACAGATATCTCGTAACAGTCCAGTACACTTTTCCTGTCTCTTAATACTCTGCTTAGCTTTTGGAATGCATCTTTGGCCATCCCAATCCGTCTTCGGATCTCAGTGTCGCCCTTTCCGTCCTCTGTTAGAACACTGTTTGATTTTAGTATACCCGACTTGTAAATTGCATTTTGGACTCACCCTTTTGCTGATAACAATGCATTCAGTCTTTTATACTGAATCGTTAAAAAGAAATGTACACGCATTGCAGACGAACACGGACGTACAAAGAATACCTAAATAGAGAAACGGATTCCCAGCCAAAAACAAATTCTTCAAGATTAATTCGATCAAAATATAGCAAATATCACCTGTGATGTGGAAACAAGAAGATCGCGACAAACATCGACATTTGTGCCAAAATGATGGCTTTTCCATGACGCCGCTATTATTTTAACTACCTTCACTCTTCGTCAAAGTTTATTGTTTTAAAAACGATTATTGGAATTGTAATAAAACCTAAGCATATGATGAATGTGAATTTATACATTTTCTTTGTTCTTGAGCATTTACAACAAAAATGATAAACACTATTTCCTTCTAGTTAGTTTCCATATTTCAATAAATTAGTCAACGTTTGTAAAGTTAAGAATAAAAATTATTTTCATATTTATTTCTTTATAAATTGATAAAGGTTAAATATTAGATTGCATTAGTTTCAATACAATTGTATTAGTTTTAGAATATTATAAATATCAGATTATTATTGTAAATAAACAATCTAATAAATAAATATTCTTGATAAAATCCAAAGAATCTACAATGCTATCTGTCTTGACATGGCCTCTCTGCTTCATTCACATTTCCACAACCCTAATGTAGTTTCACTGTGCATTTTCTATGAACTTTTTTCAGGGTAATTGTTCTGATGAGATTTCCTCTTTGTTACCTAGTCTGATGAGACCTAACTGCCAATCTAGCAGTACTCGTACCTCTTGTCTGTGAAACTCTCTTCCTGCATCTTGCTTTCCAATCGAACTTTGACCTTCAAAAATTTAAACAAAATATTAATCGTTATCTTCTGTTTTCTTAATTTCTGTTCTTCACACTCAGTAACCGCTTGCATCTCAGTAGCTTTATTGCCTTCATTGGGATGGAATTTGCATAAAACCGCCCTCACCCTTAAGTAGACCCTCGATGCCGCTGTAGAGATTTATTTAAGACCCCCTCATGGCCAGATGATAAAGGTAAGCTATTGCCCTTTGCATACTCGAGGTCATTATTTTAATCGATATCACCTCAAGCAAGACAGTACAGCCACTAATACGCAGTGACAGTATTTATTTTTTTTAAAAAAAGTGTACAGAGAGGCAACTTTATGGCGGTGGGCAAGTGACTGAAGCCGAGCTGCCAGATCAGGACCAATAATATTGCTGATTCTTCTGTGGATCTTATCAAGGAGCAGGGGCACAGGACCTTCTATCTATCTATCTATCTACTGTGGCGGAATTAGGATTCCTAATTGACATTAACATTGCTCTTAAATTTTTGCAAATTTAAGTTAGCTGGAAAGCATGGAGCCGGTAGGGAGTTATACAAGCAAGAAGTGTAAGAAAAGAAATTGTTAGCATAGAAGTTGCGGCTACATCTGCCGAGCTCAGCTGCAAATTGATGAGATCTCGTCGCCAGACTAGTATTGCGCCTAAAATCATACAGTCTCGGTACCATAGCGGAGGACTCATCCGAACAATTACAATGACAGTATTTATGAAAAAAAAAAGGTACAGGGAGGCAACTTTACGGCGGTGGGCAAGTGAGTGAAGCCGAGCC
Source organism: Acanthosepion lycidas (assembly GCA_963932145.1). NCBI lineage: Eukaryota > Metazoa > Mollusca > Cephalopoda > Sepiida > Sepiidae > Acanthosepion > Acanthosepion lycidas. The sequence continues at coordinate 46,579,626 of OZ010604.1, forward strand.
GCCAGATCAGGACCAATAATATTGCTGATTCTTCTTTAGATCTTATTAAGGAGCTCCAAGTAAATAGCAGGGGCGCAGGACCATATATGACAGCAATATTCTAAGAAGGGACGAATCGTAGACTTATCGATATGCAAGATAGATTCCGGAGAGAAAAATTGTCTCGCCCGACACAGTTAACCGACTTTCTTCACAGCTGACCTAACAATGGATTTAATATAGTCTTTCTACTTCATGCCAGCTGAGAAGGCTCAATGAGTCACTTTCCTGGTGGATAGCATCAGCCATACTTGATAGAAGACAGTGAGGGGTTTCACAGATGATTCATAGAGAGAAGTTCAGTTTTGGAGGCGTTAAAATTGACAAGTCATCTTTTGCCCCGGTTAACGACAGTCTTGTGGTCGATTTGGACATCAGCTGCCATTTTGACTTTGTCGGACTGACCAGCCTTATTATCGTGGTAGGAGTAAATTGTTGTGTCGTCAGCGTAGATGCCAAGTTGGAAGCTGATGTCATCGGGAAGGTCGTTAATGAAGATTAAAAACAGCGTAGGAATAAAGACCTGCGTCAGTACAAAAGGATGTAGATGAGTGGGCGTTCAAGATAACTTTCATTTCACGATTTGATAGAAACAACTGGATCAGCTCAAGTCAGGTTATTAGGCAGGGTTGTCATGACCAATATCCAGATTCATACACTTGTTAAATAAGAACTATACTATAAGGAAGAAGTCATATTCTTTAGTATTAATCTGCAGTCTCTTTTTCTTTCTTTTTTTTTTTTTTTTTTTCTTTTTTGTGTCGCTTTCCTTCAGGGCATGGTGGGTCATGGCTCTCCACAAATTCCTACCACTCGTGATCCATAACAGTTTTTTCTGCATTTGTTAAGGCTATGACCCACCACGACGTTCCGCTATCCGTTAGCACATGTCAGGCAGTTGACTCACTGTCTTCCCCTATCTTTCTGCGAGGGTTAAATTTTCCAAGCTCCCCCTTCCTCATTATGCGAATAATGAGGAAGGAATATCAGCAATCTCTTTCTAATTCTGAGTATGCGTTCTTTTTGTTGCCCCGTCCATGGAATTCTCAGTATCCTTCTGTAGAACCACGATTCTGCTGCGTCTAGCTTTTTTCCTCATCCTTAGGGAGATTGTTCACCATTCGCTGCCATATAAGAGGATGGATATCACATAGCAATCCAGAACTCTGTTTTGTTTTGTCTCTAACGAATTTTTTTTCTGTTTCTCAGCACTTTGCAGTTACCGTGCAAGTATTTGTAGAAAAGACAAAAGGTAACCACGGCATGTCTGTGAAAGAGTGACTGTAAACGAGATGCCAGATCAGGGCCAACCACATTTCATATCCGTTTCTAGATTTTGTCGAAGACCTTAAGGATGACTACCAACCGCCCCACGCGATCAGATGTGGCACAAGACCGAATTTAACGTCGGGTACCCGAGCCCGTAGGCACGTCTAAAACTTCCCCGTATAAAACGGGGTCGGGTAGCTGTTTCCCGAGAAGAAACTCTGCCCTTCGACATAGCCTCGTCTGAGGATCCTCTCTGCCCGGTGGCAGAGAGTTTGACCAGCACAGCTGGAAACGAATCTCCAACTAATTCCCTTGTTTTAGCGGCTCATAGCTTGTCCAAGCTGATCAGAGCTAGTCTAAGCTAGTCATAACTGGTCTTGGCTTGTCATAGCTGGTCCTAGCTGGTCAGAGCCGGTCCAAGCTAGTCGTAGCCGTGATAATACCAGCACAGGGACGGATCCCTGTAACCAGTAAGTATCCGAATGTGGACACTCCTCAAGAGAGGGGTTTGTATTTACTTGACTCCCCACTGAGTCAGGTTGTGACACAAGGTCGGTTTTTCTCTGACTTTTATGCTAAAATGTAACCGCGTGTGTACTCGAAGATCTTTTCTTATTTTTTACTAAATGAGACCGTTTTTTAAACGGAAAGTCATTACTCAACCTTCAGTGACTTCCCAACCTACGTAACGTGGCTTCCCTCTGTCTTTTCTACAAATATTTTCATGGCAACTGCTCTGATGATCTCTTTTTTACTTCGTACCTTTTTCACTCGGGCCGCTGGTCCAAGCTGGTCTTAGCTGGTCATAGCTTGCCCAAGCTGGTCAGAGCTAGTCATAGCGGTCTTGGCTTGTCATAGCTGATCCAAGCTGGTCACAGCCGGTCCAAGCTAGTCATAGCCGTTATACCACCAGCACTGGAACGAATCCCTGTGACCGGTAAGTATCTGAATGTGTACACCCCACAAAAGAGGGGTTTACACACACAAAGTCGAAAACCTTAAGAGGAATAGTGGGGGCTCCAGATCATAAGTGGCAGCAGTATTCCATGCAAGGGCAAATGGTGCGAGTAAAAGTTGTAATTTAAACAAAAAAAAATGGGATCGTTTCTTTTCTTAATTTATCCTATTAAATAGCATATTTCTTTCATTTTCTTCTTTGTATGTTGAAAAGTTAGTTTTCAATTCAATATAAATACCTTCGTTGCCGTCTTCTGTACTTCACGCCTGGAAGGTGATTGGCTGATTCTAATAGCTACGTCACCGATGCCTCTTCTACATCGTAACTTCTTAAAGATTGCTACTGCTATCGTTCTATTAACTAGTGTCGCGTGTCATAAAAAAAAACATTGTAAAAAAACAACATGGCGTCTCTGACTTTTATGCTAAAATGTAACCTCGTGTGTACTCGAAGATCCTTTCTTATTTTTTACTCAATTAAACTGTTTTTTTTAAACAGTAAGCCATTACTCAACCTTCAGTGACTTTCCCACCTATGTGACGTGGCTTCCTCTGTCTTTTCTACAAATATTTTCATGGCAACTGCTCTGATGATCTTTTTTTTTACTTCGTACCTCAACTGCATGAATTTAAGCGTGCTACTAGATCGGCAACTAGGTCTGTTCTATTATAATAATTTCTTTTCTCGCACTTCTCCACTGTGGTAGATTTCTTGCTTCCTCGCCACCGACAATCCTCAAAAATTTAAATGCAATGCCAATTGTCATCTTCCGTTTTCTCGACACTTGTTTCTTTATTGTCCTTTCTTCACTTCTCCTAACTGAAGTCTACTCATTCTCTTTTTACTCCTTGCTTTTCTTTGGGTGGAATTTAAAAAAAAAATGTGCAGAATCGATGCGCCCGTGGAAGCGACTACATCACATGGTTCTCATTCACGTTTGTCATCACGTCCACGCTGGCGAGATTCAACTAGTACTTGATATAACAAGACTTCCAGTTGGTCTTCGTGACGACGACGCCCTTCATATATTAATACAGTTGATTCAGCTCAGGGTGACATCTTAGGCGTGAGATTATCGTGCAAGTTACTTCTGGGGTGCTCGGGTTAGATGTGGGGAAATAAATTCCTGTTGGAACACGTATGGCCAATTTCTCAAATCTCTCCAATGTAGAGATTGACTACCGCCGCTAGCAATTCGATAGAATCGTTGATCTTGGCGTCTGGAAACAAAACAGGGAGTGGGGGGCTGAGAAAACTTTTCAATAAGAACAACATAAAAGTCAGCTATAGCTGCTTAGGTAACATGGCTAAAATGATCAGTCACCATAACAGCAAATGACTAACTAGTACTAATGGTGAGAAGGGTAATACCAAAATATGTAACTGCCGTAACACAGCCAACTGTCCGCTGAACGGTAGATGATTGATTAAAAGCGTAGTGTATAAGACCCAAATTCGTAGATGGAGATGAAAGATTTTACATCGGCTTTGCGGAGTGTAAATGGAAGAAAAGGTTTTATAACCAGCGGCTGAGTATGATTAATGCCAACTATAAAAAAAAACCTCTCCTTTAAAGGAATATTTCTGGAAAGTGAAAAAAAAAATAGGCAAACCGAACCCTACGATCGAGTGGGAAATACTAAGTGTTAAGAGGGGAATTTGGCGAATAAGTCGATAAGTGTAATTTGTGCCTCTGTAAAAAAAATCCGTCATCACAACGTAGTTCTCTTTATTAAAAAATATTTCAAAAATAAAATATACTTTTCTGAAACTTTATTTCAGGAAGATTAGCTGACGTAAAGTTTAATTAATCTGATTTTAAACAAATATTACTTACTTTTAGTTAAAAATATTCCAGAAAAGCATTTTTAACATCGGTGTTTTATATACAGCGTTGACAACTCTATCAATGGAAATTTTATCGATAGGAGAAAATTGCTGTAACAAATACTTGACGAATATAACGTGAGCGCCATTTTATATAATTTTTAACTAAACAGTAATCTTTAAAAAATTA